>OW964834.1:19752471-20352471 GCA_943142095.1 Ophonus ardosiacus | reverse complement strand
CTTTATTTTGAGATCCTCATTACTATTACGCTATCGATAATTATAACACATTTATTAAAATTGCAGAATATTGTAGAATAACCATTTCAATTCCATTTTGTTATGTCTTCTTTTATCTAAAATAAATAAAGAAATGCAAAATTAAAACGCGGAAGCATGTATTTATGTTTTTTGCAAAAATAAAGTTAGATTTTACCTATTCTAAAGGCTATATTTGTGAAAATTATGACTTCTTCGCTTGCAAATTTTCAAAAAAACTGAAACCGAACGCACATAACTCAATTTGACGAAATTCGGGTATATGATGTAATTTAAATAAATATGTTCTGGTGATTGAATGCATTTCGTGACAAAATGATTATTAGTTTTTAGGTTGTGTTTGTGAAAAATGTGACTTTTTCGCTTCAAAATTTTCAATAAATATTTTAATGTAACGATAACTTAAATCACAGAACACAATTTGACGCAACTCGGATGGTTATATTCATTTTATAGAAATTTAACAGTACCTATTTTCAGAAAAAATGCCAAAATCACTATGAATATTGCTTTCCGCGCCATAATTTTTGTGAAATTACGTGTTTATAATGCTTTGCAACTATATATAACCATCAAAATAAAATTCTTGAGGGTTGGGTATTCCAGAATTTAGTCTTAAAATTACCTATTTAAGCCCCTTTTATATTTTAACAAAAATAAAACATGCGAAAATTTTAAACATTAAAAAAGATATATTTTAACATTTCTGATATTCAAATAGGTATCTATATTATCTTTAATTAATATTTGGAAATTACGTTATTGTTCTGTAAGAATTATATTTTAAAATTATGAAGAGGCGGCGAATTTCTGAAAAAAGGCGGCAATTTTCTGGGTGCCTACGGGCGGCAAAACTGTTAATCCGCGCCTGGTCGGCGGTTGATTATCTTTCGATGATCATTTGATTATCTTTATTCAAAATGGACGCTGTACGTCAAATACGCGACATTTACGCACATCGCGAAGTAATTGCTAGAAGAAATCGGGTATATATATGTAGAAGAAGGAAAAATCCGTTTCTCCTATTCACGGAAGCAGAATTTCGAAGAAGGTATAGAGTTTAAAAAAATACCGCTAAATTTATTATTAATTTAGTGGAAAATAATTTGCACCCTATAAAGGAGAAGAAAACTTGTATATCTCCAGCATTACAAGTTTTAATTACTCTTCGTTTTTATGCAAAGGGTATTCAAGAAGAAGATAATGGTAAGTTTATATTTTCATTCTTAAATTTTTGAATACATATATGAAATTGCGCGCGCATCGCGCAATTTTATCGCCATGTCCACTATATACATATGTTCACTATGACTAAAACATCTTTTGGTTTTGAATTATGTTATTACACTTAATATTTAACTCATTGTTCTGTCTGATGTACATTTAATTATTCTGAATTAGTATATGTGTAAAGTTTTCAATTCGCAAAAAGCAAAAACATGACCTAACCTAAATTATACAAAAAATAATGTAAGTATTATTAGTTATTAACACTTAATTTTATTATATTGTAGGAGATTTACATGGTGTGGCTCAAAAGACTGTAAGCAACATTGTGAGGAAGGTATCAGTGGAACTGGCATCTCATTTAAAAAATATTGTTAAATTTCCGGACGATCTGAATAGAGCCAAACAAGATTTCTACAATATAGCCGGATTTCCGAATGTTGTAGGATGCATAGACTGTACCCACATAAAAATAAGAAATCCCCACGGAGATCGCCCCTTGTTATATTGTAATAGAAAGGGTTATTATTCTTTAAATGTACAGGTCGTCTGCGATTCAAAGTGCCGAATTACAGATTTAGTTGCTCGGTGGCGTAGCAGTGTTCATGATTCAAGAATCTGGGACGAATGTTCTTTAAAAGAACGATTTGAGGTATGTATATTTTTTATTGTCATTATTATTTACTACATATTAAATTTTCCTTTACAGAACAACGAAATTCGCGGCATATTGTTGGGTGATAGTGGCTACGCGTGTCGACATTTTTTATTAACACCTGTACTAAATCCGAGATCACCTCAAGAAATAAGATATAATGCGGCCCATATTCGTACACGTACAACTGTAGAAAGATTGTTTGGGCAGTGGAAGGCTCTATTCAGATCTCTACAAATCGGCATGTCTCTAAAATTAGAAACTGTAAAAGCTGCAATATCAGCTATGGCAGTTATACATAACATACGAATAGAGAAAGATAGTGGTTATACCGAAGATGATGGTTAGTATAATATAGTATTTAACGATGATTCCCATTATAATACATTATTGTTTGTTTATAGATTCCGATTCGCAGAGCTCTGAATCAGAGGATGAGATGCCAGTTCCAATAAACAACCAAGAAAATATAAGAGGATCCGTTTTTAGAACCCGATTTATTAGAGATCACTTTCTTTAAAATGTGTTTTGACGGTTTTTGGTTTCTTTCTTTCTTAATCATTGTTAATGTTTTCCTCAACATTTATTTTCTTGTTTAGAAGCCTGAAATATTACAGGTTTTATTGACAATAGGGTATTATCTCATTTTTTTAATTTTTTTTTCTTAAAGAACAGGTATATCTAAGAGTATCTGTGAAAACCCGAGTTAAAAATTCCATTTAATAAGCGAGATATTAATTTTTTAAGTTTGATTTTGTTGTGTTACGTGATAGTGACGTACTAGTTGTCAGTACCAGTGGTGTACAATCAGTGGTTCATAGCTTTTTGAGAAGGTATTGACCAAGTATTAAAAAAGGCAGGAAATAAAATATATTTCATTACAATCTTACATACTATTACCAAAAAATTAAGAAAATTATAAGATAATTAATCTACGTAATTGATTACATATTTTTCATTGTACTAGGAAAACATTTTGATATTCTCAAACTCTTAGTGGCGCTTGTGCGGTGTGTTACCACATTTAAACATAGAGTAGGGATTTCAACTGATCTTCCATTGATAGTACAACTAGTCCGTCATCAAAATTTCAATGCTTTATATCTTTTGCAACAATCAATTTATAATGTGTTTTTTGTTTTATTCCTCTTGTTTACCTACCAACTTTAATATTTTTAGTATTTGCAATCATGAGAGAATACCCTATTACTTGTAAAATGCAATCAGTAGGACTTGCCAGTGGTGGCCTTTATTATATTGTTTATTCAACATAATTTTCATTTTCTTAAAAATTAATGGGCCCGTATTGTGAGCGCACTTTTATGGAGCGCGCTTTTACATTATATTCTTATGAGGAGTAATTTCGGTAATGATGACATATTTGTACCGTGTGGGCGTTTACCAGGCGTCACCCCACGGGCACCTATTCATTGCTGGTGTAAAAGTGTGCAGTTACCCATTGCTGAGTGTGCCAATCTGCTTTAGGTTTAAGATCTAATTTTAAAATAAATAACCTAGTTATAATTTGCTACTACCCCATTAATTGTTTCCCAAGATCATCCTAAAACGTAGAGAAATAATCCATCTATGTATTAACCATGGCTTGACAATGTTCATCGCTTTTATACAGAATATTTTAATTAAATATCAAATAATACTCTGTTAATAGAAATATTTCACTTCAACTATTAATTAATATTATAAATATAATATTTAATAAGTGGTTTAGATTTCCATTTTAAGTAAATTGTGATTGGATTTAAAATTTAGCAAATAATACAAACACTATGGTACTTACCTCATGTTCAAAGAACCATCAATGTAATCTGAACGCTATACGTAGTGTTTAATCAAATATTAAATATATAATGCCCATTTTCACCACCGATACTTGAAACTTAAACTTGGTTTTATTCAGTTAACCAAATAAATAGTTAATTCATATTGTATAATTTTTTAATTACAGTATAAAATTGAAGTGACCAGCTGAATAAACCATAAGTATAAATTTTAAGTGTTATTAGTGTACCTGGGCATTAGTAGCACACTGGTCGTAATTATTATTAAATAATTGTTGTATTATAAAATAATAAGTAATTATTTAAATTTGGTTTATTAAACTAATACTTAAAAAAATATTTGAACATATATAAATTTAATTTTTAAGTTTTTCTTTTAATAATTTTAATTCTAATTCTAATTTCTCCTTTTCTAATATCGCCGTTTCTAATTTAATTTCTTCAGCTTTTTCTCTAATTCTATTTAAATTTAAATTAACTTCCTTAGTTTTTCTTTCTATTTCCAACTGCCGCATTTCTTCTTCATGAGTTTCCTTCATGTGTTTAATTTCAATATTTATTTTACTTTCTGATAATTTCAAAAGTTCCTCTTCATACACTGACATACTGCACTGTTTTCTTTTTCTGGGTGCTGAAACTCTGGTACTCTCAGTAGCATGGTGCACCACATTCTCTGTCTCTGTTATAGGGGTATTGTTTTGAGAATTATTGGCCACTTCGGCCACTATATTAGGTTCAGGATGGGACGGGATTTCTTTTAAGGTTCTAATAAAATACAAAAATATTATTTATGTAATTTTATTAAATAAATATATTACTGTTTCAATTTGTATCTACTAAATATCTCTGAAAAAAAAATGTAGATATTTCTACAAAAAGAAGATATGAAAGACTAATTTCTGTACTAAAAGTTAATAAAATGTTACCCGATATCATTTTAGCGTAAACTACAGTCATAATTTCTATTAATATAGGACGCAAGCAGTCATGTGGCTGCTTGTGTTCTATGGCATTTTAAATTATTTATCAATTCGTTTATAAGTATCTAATTGGCACTACAGTTTCTTCATCCAGATAATATTCTTTTTCTTGCATATTTGCTGTTCCATCTGAATCGAACATAGAAACATCCGTTATAAAATCTTCCGTACAAATATCTTTAATTTGGAAAGATGTAGGTGATGGTGACTTTGGCTTCCCACCTCCTCCTGTTTTTCGTAATTCTTTTGAATACGCTCTTATCTCTTTCTTAGATTTGTCCTTCAGTCTTCTCCATTTCTCTTTCATCCGCTCCGGTTCTCGGTCATAACCATTGGCTTTAAAAATGTTATAAATTTCTAGCCATGCCTTCTTTTTGTTTTTTAATGGTCCTGGTTCAGTGCTTTTTTCTTCTATTATTTTCCTTCTTTCGTCTACACATTTGGTCAATAACTCAACCTCTTCAGGAAGCCAGTTATCAGACCGCTTTTCTCTTTTACTCATTTCTAATGCTTGTTAATAAATACAAACAATAATATACTAAACTAAAACTTTTTTTGTTGCAATAAATAGTAAATACTTACAATATACAGTGAAATGTACAGCAAAATATTTCGGCAAACGAACTATAACACAACAAGTACTGACAGTTACAAAATAACACGTCAAATACTTCCAAATCGGTAAAACAGATTCTAACTTATCTGCGCTTCGCACTGTTGCCGCTGTTACTTTTACTAAATATCGCTGACTAGAAAATAAGTAGATAATCAAGTGATCATACTAGCATACGTTAGTAGCCCCTAATCAATTGATTAAGAAATCAGCCTTAATCAGTATTTAGTCGGAAACTTTAGTCGGTTGTTCATACTACCGGCCATAATATGGCGAAATCAGGCCAATCAGGGTCACATCAGGATCTAGTTGTAGTTGGCTGTGCCTATAAAAATCACTATATCTGGGGACTTTAGCGTCAATGCTGTCATCATGTCAAACGACCTGAAGAAAATTAACCTAAATTGTATTTATTTGTTATTTTCTATATAATTTTGATCAGTTATGTTTTGTACTTATATGTATGCATATTATAAAAATTATGAACATAAAATCAATATTAATTACTTGCCTTCATAGATTTATTTCACTGCCGATTATTATTTTTTACCTCTCGCTAAGAGAGGTATTGGATTCATGCTAAAATTCACATATCCAGATTTTATTGAATAAGCACGATTTAAGGTCCCTAGAATCCGATTATAACATTTTTTAAATGATGTCTGTGTGTGTGTGTGTGTGTGTGTGTATGGATGTGTGTGTGTGTGTGTGTGTGTATGTATGTATATATGTCTGGATGTTGTAGTCACGATTCCTCAAAAACTATAAGACTTAAAAAATATTTAACTGCAGTTTCCTCAATCTGACATTCCTGGGAAGAGCTGAAAAGGTTTTGGTAACAATTGAACAACCGGAAGTAGTAGTTTCTTAGAAAAATTCTTCTAAATATAATTTTTTGGGAGATTTTTTTTATTAAATATTGAAGAACATAAAATTCTCCATCTAATACACTTAAATTTTTTATTATATCTTGTATAGATTTAGAGATAAAGACGCTATAATTTATAGAGTGAACAAATCGCAGAGGCTACGGCACTAAGGAAACCAGTTGACAAATTCCAATGTTTATAACATAATTTGTAAATGACACATGTCAGTGTCAAAAAATCAACAGTTTTAGTGACATTCTGATAGCTTTTACAGGGAAGTATATTTAATTTTTCTTATTGTTTTATTAATTAAATATTTGAAATTAAAGGTAAAATTATGGTAAAATGCATATATCCATCAGAAATACCGCCAATCTGGTTAATGAATTGGAACAATCTCTAACATTTAGAAACTTCCTCATACAATGAAAAATAGATATAATTTGAACTATTTGTGTGCAGAAGACATGTTAAATATAATAAAAAACAATATTTGGGTAATGTTCTACAATATTTTGGTATAAAACGACGGTTCGAAAGCGAAGTGCACTACAATACTTATATAGCGTAATATGGAAATGGCGAGAGGTCTTGTGCTGGCCACAACAGATTTTTTTTTTTGTAATAACGCACTCGTTTCAAGATAATCCATTTTAAATTTGGCGCCGAAGCTTGACACAATATGGCGGCCAATTGCGGTACTTTATATATCTAGTGACTTTAAGGGTGCGTTGAAAAAACAGCGCCATGAGGTGATGCTGGGTTAATTAGGAACTATTTCTTAAATACAAAAGTGTTTCACAGGTGGCTCTGTGTCTGCAGGTTTGGGTCTTAGCTAATAATTTAAACTTTGGGACGCGCGCATGACTAGCGCAAAATATTTGAGGGAAAAAATAGAAGGGTGCAAAAATTATTCTTATACAAGCGGTCTCAACATTTGTATGCTGCTCGAATTTACAATTTCTTTGTTAGAAACAATTCAATCAGAGTATAAAAGAAAACTCGAGGAGCTAAAAGGAAATATATAGTTTTTAAAATTATTTTTACAAATTTTAATGTTGTTTTTATAAATGTAGATTACTAATGAAGAAAAATTATCAAATGCTCAGCGAACAATTGGACAGTTTGATAATCCTGAATACTTATATTACAAACAAAATAAAGAAACTGCATCTAATTTTGGTGTAATTATAAAAAGAAAAGAGTATACACCATGTAATTCATTGGTGAAACAAATTTTGAAAGTTCGCCACGCTGAAGGAACTGAAGCCATGAAATTTGACAAAAGATATGAAATAACAGCAAACATTTATGTTATCTTGGTGCTTCTCCTGACGGTACAATTTTCAATATCATTTAATTAAAAACAAAAATAATAATTTTATATGGACCATTACTGTAAACAGGCATAATTGATGACACGACAATAATAATTGAAGTTAAATGTCTTTATTCATTGGCTAAGGAAAGTATTGGATTTGAAGAAGCAGTCGATAACTTAAAATTTAAAAACAAAATATGTTTAAAAAAAGAGAAAATCTGATGTGGCCAACACAAAACCTCCCGCTATTTAATTTTTATTAATTTAAATACTTACATTGCATATAATTATTGCTTTATTTACTATTTTCTTTTTAAAATGTCACTATTATTAATTTGTAGCATTATTTTTTTGACAGTGATATTTACCTGTCAGTTTCATTCATTTGAAATATGAACTGTGTAACAAAGGAATTGTGTTTATCTTAGGCTTCGGGATTTACAAAAAAAAATTTTTAAATTTATCTGTAAAATATATAAAAAAAAGTATTAATGAATTCCTATAAAAAATTTAATAATCTTTATTTTTCATAATGACAAAATGCGAAATAATGGCATTTAATGGTATTTTTTGAAGAGCAACCATTATGAGCTTCAGGTAAAGTGCCATTTCCGGTTATCCCATTTACACCAAAATCTAATGGGATCTTTCCATATACATTTGAAATATGAATTGTGTAACAAAGGAATTGTACTATTGAAGTCAGGATGAAAAATACGAAATAAATGTAACATGTATCATAAATAAAATGATTAAAATGTTCAACAGTATGTACAAAATAGTATATTGTTCAACAATTGCCTGAATCTTACTTTTGCTCAAGAGTGATGCAACCACAAGAGTGTAAACAACTCAGTTTCTCGAACTTGTTCATAATATACAATTTTATAATAACAGAAGATAAACATCTATAACAAGGATAAAAAAACGAATCTAGACTTTGATCCTTATTTATATTATGGGGCTAAAATTATTATTCCTTTAAAAAAAACAAGACATTTTTGCAACTATTTTATTGTAATTTATAACTTTTAGCTGAGAGTTTCTGCTTGAAGCATAATGTACTCCAGCCCAGTTCTGTGACGTTCTAAAAGTGGAGGGGATAGTATGCCGGCCTTCTGTATAGTAAGGCCTTAGTTGTTTACCGCTTACTACGAAACTGGCTTAGTCTAATGTAAAGAAATAGACTCGGAACAGTCAAAGTTAAAAACTAATATTATAAACAATAATATATTAAGTACTTATTTTATGTTTCTAGATTTTGATTTATTTATATTAAAAAATAGTAGAGTTGATTTTCTATGGAGATCCACTTTTTATTATATGTATATATTATAATATCATATTTATTGTGATACTCGTATGAGTCTACTATTATTTGTTTAAAACAAATTATTTGATATAAATTATGATTTAAATTAAATATTGGACGTGGCTAGAGTCCCGACCGCGGGACAGTGTCAAAAAAATTAAAGTCCCAAAGTGTGGCGGGCCAATTAAATTACGATGAGGCGTGGTTTAGTAACGTGAGACAGTTGAACATCTTATTTTGTTTGGTAAATTTCTCTAAAAATAACAACAAAAACATATACCTACCGCACAAAGCTTGGCCTTCGTTTTCCAAGTATTAATTTTTTGTGTTAGGTTAGATAATGTAAAAAAGTATTTAAAGAAATTTCGTAAATCACGCTAATTAGAAACTTTAATTTTTGAACACAGTCCCGCGGTCGGGATTGTAGACACTTTCTTAAATATTTTAAATTGCCTTCATCGTGCTAAAATTCAGGTAACTATGCTGTTTTTGGTTTATTTCTAAGTAATAAATGCTTAATCCATTAGTATTCAGTTCTTTTATTCATGCCATTAAAGTACTCAAATTGAGGTTTATTATGGCATTATGATACGGCAGAATACAGTAGCTTAGCTAGTTGCAAAATTATTGGGTTTTTGCATTAGAACCAGAAGTGAAGATTTAAAAAGTAAAAGATAAACGCAGTAGTACGAAAAATAATGGCATTATTTAGACATTCAAAATGTCATCTATTTGTTGTGATTTAGAAAATAGTTATATACCTAGGCCGCGAAATAAGTAATGTTCAACGTACAGTCCAACCAGTCTAACGTGACAGTCCTCGGGGGTGTGACTAGCATTGTTTACCCTGTAATTGGATAACTGTTGGATAATAAAGTTACTATTATTATTATTATTATTATTATTATTATTATTGTTTTAACTCTGTCAATCGTTTCTGGGTTATTTTTGAGAAAAATACTTCAAATAACAGTATACAAAAATTAATTTTATGCATCTTTTATTTGAAGTATTTTTCTCTAAAATTATCCATAAACGATTGACAGAGCTAAAACAATGATAGTTACACCAGCGAGGACTGTCACCCAAAATCGGTTGAGGTTTAGCTGTACGCAGAATGAAATCAACAATCCAAGCGAAGCCAGACGGGAACAGCAATATTTCGAAAGGGGAGTAAAGGCACCGCGCGATGGGGTGGGGGGAGGGGGGGGGGGGCGTTGTTTAGCTAGTAGACAGATAATTGCCTCTAATAAACACGAGGCTTTTTTCCTTAACATTATTGTTATATTATAACAATTCATGTAAATAATGTACATATGTAGTAGGTACATTGGTTTTCAAAATTTAAAGAAAGAAGAATCGATTTAGTACTATAAATATGTGAAAAATTAAGAAATTATTGACTACATGAAATACATTAAATACTTTATAAAATCGCGTACGACAATGTATACTTTTTTGACAAAGCATATAATAGTGGGTATATTAAAGAACTAGTTATATAAGACATGTTTTTTTCGCACGAATTATATACGTGCCCTCTATGTAAACTTACAATAATATTGTTCTTACTCATAACACCTTCAGTGACATCATGTAAACTTTCTTTAAGAATAGCTGATACAGCATATTTACCTATAAAATAGTATAAAAGCCGATGTAGAGGAAAACAAATGTTCGTTCTCTTATATTTACATGTATGTAAAGAGCTCTGCTCAAAATAAAATATATTTTTATTAATTATCAATCGAGATAATATAATTGGCGCAGTCTTGGTAGGATAAGTCGAAAAACACTTAGTAAATACAAGTGTGGTGAATTTTAATTCTTTATTCGACACCTCCAAAATTAAACTCTGTGAAACCGAGAAAAACTCCGCTTTCCGCAAATACTCGTCTACAGACAACAGCTTGCTACTCAACCACGAGAACGCTGTGCTTACGAGGGAAACCTGAGTAAACGACATCGCAGAAACTGAAATTCTACAACTTCGCTTCTCAACCCAACCGTCTTCAACGTGCAGGCACCTGAGCCAGAGGCCATCCTCGACTCCAGCAGCACCCACGGTGAGAACCTAAGCAGTGGAAGGACCAGAACGAGAAGGACGACTTGCTGTTCCAAACCATTGGATCACGTCTCCACCAGAGAGCCCAAGAACCCGGTGATGTCCGTAACACATCTTTCACTACTACTAATCCCATTGTAAGTTAAGGATTTTTGTATAAATACACAAAGGGGTAGATCTTGTGAAACACAAGTAATAAATCTATCGAGGGACCGGCACAATCCCACACACACAAACATATGAACTCAGACTCAAGTAGTTCTGAAGATCATTTAAGTGACACGGAATTATTACCAGTCACACAACAAAACAAAAACCCTATTAAACTCAACCCAAGTAGGTTACAATTAATTACAATGGCTACAACCAATTTGCAAGAAATTGAAAATTTAACACGCATTATCCCACAATATGACGGGAATGTAAAAATATTAAATAACTTTTTATCAGCTGTGGACGATGTAATAGCATCATTAAGCACAGTAGTATTATCACAACTCCAAAAAGTTTATCTATTTGGATTAATAAAAAATAAACTTGTTTCAAAAGCTGCAGAACTCCTTGCAGAAAATAAATTCACTAGTTGGGAAGATTTAAAAACACATCTCACAACTAATTTTACTGACAAAAGTACCCCTGAAACATTAATTTTAGAAATAATGGATTTGAGATTCAAAAACGATTCTGAATTTACATTAAAATTATTTGCCGAGAAATTCTCTAAATACAAAAATAAAATATTATTAACAGAATATAGCCAGCTTCAGAAAAATGCCATTATTACTGAGAACCAAAAAGTAATAATAGCTAGATTTATAACACTTTTACCACTGACAATCAGAGGAGCATTTATTGTAAAAAATCCTCAAACACTGGAACAATGTGAACAATTATTAAGTAATGAATTTAATTTCAAACATCAGTCACCACTTTTAAAATCAGTAGGACCAAGTCAAAATTCCTATATACCACCCAGAAAATTCCCTGGACAACAATTTCCTAGTAATCCTATACAATTGAAACATAGACCTGTACAATCAGTACAACATTCACAACCACAATCTACACAAAATAGAAGTTTTGCGAGACAAAATGTTTATAACGGTATACAGACACGAAGAAATTTCAAACCAACACCAATGACACAACAAACGAGAATCACACAAGCACAACCTATGTCGACACAAACAGTGAAACAAAATTATAAAATAGAATCCGATGAAATTGACGAAATAGACCCAGACACAGAAGAAGAATTTTATAACGAAAATGAAAACGAATATGATAATAATGACTCCGAAGATACTTTTTTAGAAATAGGTCAAATAAACACAAAGAACAATACGTAATGTCATCTATAGTAAGTGAATTACCTACCCTAACAAAAGGACCCTTTACAATACTATTTGACACAGGCTCATCAATAAATTTTATACATCCTAAATTAGTAGAAGAAAAAAATTGCAAACTTTACGACGAAATATTAACTTTTAAAACAGTAAATGGAAAATCAAAATGTACAAAATTTACAACAATATACCTAAACAAAAAACCGATAAAATGTCATGTCTATAATTTTCACAAAAATTATAATCTATTATTCGGAATAGAAGCATTTAAAACATTAAACATACATTTAGATTTCATAAAAAACACAGTCAATATGGAAAATAAAACCTATGAGTTAACAAAAATAAACAAAAATTCTGACAATGAAATAAATAATATTGAAATAAGAAATAAACACATGAATACTCTTGAGAAACAAAAAGTAAATAATCTAATAAAAAATTATACAGATCTTTTTCCAAACAAAAATGAACGACTATCAAGTACAAACATTATTGAACATAAAATAATTCTGGATGACGACACACCAATTTACACAAAAAATTACAGACTTCCTCAAATTTATGAAAAAGACATTGAAGAACATATTCAAAATTTATTACAAGAAAAAGTAATTCAAAAATCTTATTCACCCTGGAGTTCTCCCATTTGGATAGTTCCTAAAAAGCAAGATGCTTCCGGCAAAAGAAAAACTAGGTTAGTAATTGACTTTAGAAAATTAAATACAAAAACTAAAGATGATAAATATCCCATACCCAATATTGACACACTACTAGACCACATAGGACATTCTAAATACTTTACTACACTAGACTTACACTCAGGATTCCACCAAATAACAATGAATAAAAAAGACATAGAAAAAACGGCGTTTTCAACACCTTCAGGCCATTATGAATTCACGAGAATGCCATTTGGATTAAAAAATGCCCCAGCGACATTCCAACGCATGATTAACATTGCATTAGGAGAATTAGTAAATAAAGTCTGCCTAGTATACCTAGACGACATAATCATATTTGGAGAAACATTAGAACAGCATTTAGAAAATATTAAATTAGTTTTTGAAAAATTACGAAAAGCCAATCTGAAAGTACAAATAGACAAATCCGAATTCTTAAAAAGTTCAACAAATTATTTAGGATATATAATTACACAAGACGGCTTAAAAACTGACCCCTCCAAAGTAGAAACTATTAGAAATTTAAATATTCCGAAAACAAAGAAAGAAATTAAACAATTCCTTGGAACCATAGGATGGTATAGAAAATTTATACCTAACTTCGCAAAAATTACTAAACCTTTTACACGATGTTTAAAAAATGGACAAACAATAGATATTTATAATGAAAATTACAGAAAATGTTTCGAAGAATGCAAACAAATATTAACCACATCTCCAATATTACAATTCGCAAATTTTAACAAAGAATTTATATTAACAACTGACGCTTCTGACTATGCGTTAGGATCAGTACTATTACAAAAAAATGAAAACGGAAAAGAAATGCCCATAGCATATTTCTCAAAAACACTTAATACCGCGGAACAAAATTACAGCACAATAGAAAAAGAATTGTTAGCTATAGTCCAATCCATAAAAAATTTCAGAACATATCTATACGGTAGAAAATTTGTCATAAAAACCGACCATAAACCGTTAGTATGGTTATTTAATATGAAAAACCCAAATCAAAAACTAATGAGATGGAAAATAGAACTTAATGAATATAATTTTGAAATAAATTATTTACAAGGAAAAATTAACGTAATTGCAGATAATCTCTCTAGACAAAAATTAAAATCTCAAATTATAGAAAAAATTGGAGACGTAACTGAAACAAAAATTTTTGCACATTGTATTTCAAAAAATATTAAAATGTCCCAAGGATTAGCTAAACAAATTAATGAAATGTACAACAGTAAAGAATACTGTAGTAAACAAGACATGGAAAACAAAAATATAATTATCCAAAATCAACACAATAAAACAATAATCCACCTAATCACAAAACTAGAACATAGCGACAAACCGACAATAAAAAGTTTAGACAGACCATTAAAAGAATTAAGAGATTACCTAATACTGAACGAAATAAATGAAATAAATCTACCCAAAATTGGATGTGGAAAAGACAAACTTGAATGGACTAAAGTACAAGAAAAAATACTAAAAATATTTGAAGATTCAAATATACAAATAAACATATATACACTACCAGAAAATAATAATTTAGAATCAGAAAATTCAGATTCCGATAGTAATAGAAACACGGTACACTCAGATCAAGAAAATTTAGTAAACGGCCTTAAATTTGTAGAAAATAGATTAAATATTGCAGACAATCAATTAATAATGACAACCCATAATTTAGAGACAGATATAGAAATAAAAAAATTATTCAAACAAAAGAAACTAAGGATAATATGTAAATTCAACAAAAATAACCTTCAAGAAGAAATAATAAACTTCATTAAAAATTATATAGTTCCAAAAGTAAAATATTACGCAATATTCGAAGAAAAATTAGATCTGACCTTTTCAAAAATACTCCAAGAAAATTTTGAATTTAATACAATAAATATAATAGCCTGTAATAAACTAGTAGACGACATAGAAAATACTGATGAACAACTAGAAATTATTCACAAATTTCACAATGGACTTACAAACCATAGGGGAATAATAGCAACAATTAACTCACTAAAAGAAAAATATTTCTGGCCGAACATGATAAAAGACATTACTGAATATAACAATCGATGTGAAACTTGCAAACTAAATAAATATGATAGAAAACCTATAATTGCTATAGACAATTTAACCCCAACACCTACAAAACCATTTGAAATAATAAATATCGACACGATATCTCTAAACAAACAAAATTTCTTAACCATATTCGATCAATTTTCTAAACATGCACAAATATGCCATCTACCAGAGAAAAATGCGAGAAATGTTTTAAATCATTTAATTAAATACTTTCAAACATTTAAAGTACCAGACAAAATTATATTCGACCAAGGAACAGAATTCAAAAATAACATGATACAAGAATTATTTAAAGTATATAATATAGACAGTCATGTAATATGCGTAAATAACCCCAAAAGTAACGCCATAGAAAGACTCCATTCCACATTAATAGAACATCTAAGACTTATAAATAACTCCACAAAATTCAAAGAAAAAACATTACTTGAACAATTAGAACTAGTAATATTAGCCTACAACAATACGAAACATAGCATTACAAAATTAACACCCAATGAAATATTGTACGGAAAAAATAACGAAATACCATTTAAAACAATACCCTTGATTCAAGATGAAATTATTCAAAATTATAGACAAGAACAAATAGATTTAAATAAATTATTAACTAATAGAATCAACAAAGAAAAGATAAAAAGAAATCAAGAAAATGATAACCCATTAAAAATAAAAGACCAAGTATATATTAAACAAGGAGTGAGAAGAATAAGCAAATTTAAAAAACCATTATTCAAGAAAATAAAAGTAGAAAAATATGACCCCATATTAGGAAAAATAGAAATTAAAAATAAACACGGACTAAAGAATATACGAATAGATAAAATTAAACAATAAAATCTGTTACAGAGTATTGGGACAACTTCAAGATATATCACATAACAATGGATTTCACTTAATAGAATTAGGAAGTTGCAAAATAAAAGAATCCGAGAAATTAATATACATTAATTACAACATCAGCACTCTTCTTACAGAATATGAAAAATTAACATCAGCAAAAACAATTATTTTAAATAAAATAAAAACACACAGAAACCTATTTGAAAATCAAATACACATGTTAGAATATAATTATAACGATTTAAACGAACAAATTCAAAAAGTATTCTTTAATAACAAAAGAAGTAAAAGAGGGTTAATAAACGGACTAGGTAGCATAATAAAAAGCATATCTGGCAATCTTGACGCATCTGACGACGAAAGATACATGAGACTATTTGAACAGATCAAATTCAACCAAAACACCTTACAAGGACAAAACATACAAAACATTCAGTACGTGAAAAACATGACGAATCATTTTAACAAACAATTAGAAAACGTAGAGCATAATGAAAAAATATTGCAAGATAGACTAAACTCCGTTGCACAAATATTAAAAGATAAGGCAAACTGGGAAGGAACAGTAGAAATTAAAATGCAATTCCACGAGTTAACATCATTAATAACAAACTTAAACAATATAGTTAAACAATTAGAAGTAAGCTTAACTTTCTGTTCAATTCATAAGCTAGATCCCGTTATCATATCAATAGAAAGCCTAAAGAAATTGAGTTTAGATGAAAATATTTGGAATATAAATGAGTTAATAAAAACTCACTGTAACTTAGATAACAAAATACTACATATCATTCTAACACTACCAATATTTACACAAAACACCTACCCTATATATCAATTTACCCCTTTACCTACGTATTTCAATCAGAACTTGATACTGATAAACGAACAACAAAATCTGTACTTCTATAATAATATTCATTATTTACTTAATGATTGTGTAAACCTTAATAAAATATATATGTGTAATACCCAATACCTTAAGTTAAGTAATTGTCAAAATAACATTATTAATAAACAAAAGATTGATGAATGCGATTATCACCAACTTCAAATAGATAATACTTTTGAACAAATACAAAATACAAACGATCTAATTATCATTAGTCCTCAAAAACAAAAAATTCATATAAACTGCAAATTTGAAAATAAACAAGAAGAAATAAAAGGAATTTACAAATTTAAATTAAATAAAGAATGTCAAATAAATAGAAATACATTCAATATAATAAGTCAGTCATATAAAGAATTACAATTCAATAACATTAATTTGGAAAATAACCAAATAAAAATCAATGGAACTGTTAATTTGAACAAAATTAATAGATTTAAAGAAACTTCAAAAGAACTACATTTAATAAAAAATATTAATTCACAAGAATCCAATCATCATTCTTATATAATATATAGTATAATTATAATTATGATACTAACAATAGTAATAAAAATAATTATTAAGAAAAAACAAATGTTTAAATATAAGAAAAATGTTGAAAATAAAGGAATAGAATTAAATCCCATATCTTAAAAACAATAATATTGCAAGATCTTGGTGAGGAGGAATTATATACGTGCCCTCTATGTAAACTTACAATAATATTGTTCTTACTCATAACACCTTCAGTGACATCATGTAAACTTTCTTTAAGAATAGCTGATACAGCATATTTACCTATAAAATAGTATAAAAGCCGATGTAGAGGAAAACAAATGTTCGTTCTCTTATATTTACATGTATGTAAAGAGCTCTGCTCAAAATAAAATATATTTTTATTAATTATCAATCGAGATAATATAATTCACGCGTTAAAATTTAGAAAATAGAGTTTTTTAATCGGCAAGTGCGAAAATAGAAAATTCGAAAAAGTGTCGAATAAATTCAATACTGTGAAAAATAATGTGATTTTGAGATTCAAAATGTCAACTAATTGTTGTCAGATAGAAAAAATGCAATTATGGTACAAAATTTATAATATTTACTAATCAAATCACTCTATTCATTGTATGAGTAATTGTGCGCGCTATTTTTCATAATCTGTGTTACCGGCCACTTAAGTGTGCTGCCATCCTACGGGAAAAGCTTGCACTACGAACAGTGACAAAACTGTAAAATATTAAAAATTATTCTATTTTTCACCTCGAACGAAATAAACCATTTTAGACAAATTTAGAGCAATATTTGCAAAAACAAAGATTTATTTAGTAAGTCTATAATAATAGCTATCACGTAAAAGTATTTTTGTTATAAGGAGAAGGCAAATTAAAGAAATATTTTTTTTATATTTTGTAATAAATTTTTAAATTTATTTAAAATAGTTTTAATTAATAGCCCAATAAAAATCATGAATTTTGATGTATAACACAATATTCTGTGTTTTTTCAATAGGCTTTAAATGATAAATCTTTAAATACTCTATTCGAAACGCACCCTTAATGGAAATCTAATGGTACAAATGTAACTTTCAATTAAAAGCTTGAAATTATGTTTTTACGTTACGTTTGCGTTATATATGTTATAAAGTATATAAATGAATAATAAATATACAGACATATTTATTATTTTACATTGCAATTGTTTTTACTTCATTTATGTCATGTTGGGAACACTTCGACTTATGAAGATGTCAAACGGCTTGTACATAACTTCATACAATATGATAACAAGAATCTTTAAATTAAATACCATATACCTATTAACTAATATATTGCGGATCCTTTGCTTTTCTTGAAGGAAACACTGTGAAATGGAAATATCATTTCTGCATAAGTCTATCTCACACAAACGCCCAACCGCGAATTATGCGCAAGCTTGGAAACTTGACTACTATTGGCTAACGGGAAAATCATGATCACTTTTTGCGAATCACAGAGTTCTGTTTATTAACGGCTAGCGCGAGAAATTTTAAATTTAAATTTGAGAAATTAAACAATGTACCTACTATTTATTTTGTATGTAAATTCTTGAATATAAATATTAGTAATAATAAAAAACATTGTCATATTCTAGTGCTAAATTTGAATTAAATAATTTACTTTGTTGTACTGTAAAAATAATAGGAAAACAATCTGGTCAGGATTAATTTATTTAGGTGACAATAAATTACTGTATGAAACACAAAGCAAATGCTTTCGAAGTGCAACTACAAACAGAAATGAAATCAAACGTCAAAATCAAACCATGTGCTCGCTGCATCACCAGGGCTGCGTTCCAAAACCAAGAATACCGAGTTTTGGCGTAGAGTATGATGTGTTGTGTTTTGGAACGAATGAGAGTTTTGTTGAAGTAAAAAGTTGAAGCTAAATTAAAAATAATTTTATAAAACTAACAAAACTACTTATAATTACACATTAATGTCAAGCCCGTAATAAAAGCGCTTTTATGGAGCACTATCCTCAATATAATGTGAAAATACGCTCCATAAAATCGCTTTCATTATAAAAGTATTCTCGTAATACACGCCAACGTATTTACTTATGTTTATTTTCAACCAAAAGCATGTTTTCTTCCTTAAGAAGGCTTCCATATGTAGAGAATCGTGAGCATCTACGTTTGAAAATATTGTGGAGTAATTTCTATACCCTCCTCGTTAGTAGAGTAAATAGAACATCACTTTGGAGTAAATTCTGGCTGTTTTGGAACAGGTTGAGTAAACTCTGAGAGTAAGGTTATTAGTTTTGAAACGACTTTGGATAATTTCGTACTCTTAAGAGTAGGATTTTGGAGCGCAGCCCAGCCAGCGACGCTGTCAGCGTTGGCCAATAATAGCCAAGGTTTCCAAGCTTGCGCATAATTCGAAGTTGGGCGTTTGTGTGAGATAGACTTATGCAGAAATGATATTTCCATTTCAAAGTGTTTCCTTCAGCTACTCTTATGGGAAAGATACGAGCATTAGCAATATATTAGTTAATAGGTATATGTTAAATACCAATTTTCGTTACAGTTCAATTGGCAACTGACTTTAAGCGATACGCTAACTAGTGGCAAAAATTCGAACTCTAGGAGTTGAGATAGATTTGACGCTCTGTATATAAAACATCTGAAAAAATGAATATTATGTAATTATTTCTTGCTTTCTATTATAATAATTTGTGAAATTTGCCATCGTTGATCTGTTTTGCAGAAAGTGTATTGTATGTATAATAATTGTTATATACAAATAATTGCATTCTAACCTTTAAAACAAGTTTCGTTAATTTTTGCATAATTGTTTATATATATATATATATATATATATATATATATATATATATATATAATATTTATTGTTCTGTACCCCAATGCAAGTCGTTATTTAAAAAAACAATATGTACGTTACCATTCTTTCTCTCAAAAAAATAAAGATTATGTTATCATCCAGAACAAATTTGGAGATAAAGAGAAATTGACCGGCGAAAAACCTGGATAATAAAATTAAAAATAGGGAAACCAGTTTCTAAATTTATGAAGGTCTTTACATTTGGCTGATAGTGATTATTTTATCAGACGTATGTATACTGCAAGAGGAAAAGTTTTATTTGCAATAAGTTTGTTTTTTTTTAAATGTTAATACATATAAACGAAAGTGTTTTTAAAAAAACTGCTGTACCTTCCAAAAAATTGTTCACTTTAAAGCATGAAGACAAACATTCCACTAGTAGTACTTAGTCGAAATTCTCGCTTATTTGCAAGAAATTATAGAAAAAATAAAACTAATATTTATCATGTTGAAAATGTATTGCATTCTTAAGCAGAGTTTGTTGCTGTCGAAGCTTTATTAGTTTAAAAAACACGAAGAAAACACAAAAACACTCCTACAAAGTTATAGTTATCATATGGTTATCTCAACTCCGTGTTCCGTGAGTTCAAGTAAATTCCGCTTTGGCGCTGCGAGCTTAAAAGTCAGTTGCCAATAACAATGGGGTCATTTCAAAAATCATAATTGTCGATTTTTTTTATAAAATCATTAAATCCATCTCATTTAATAAATATAGTAATGGAAAATACTTTGAAATATGCGACTTTTCATTCATAAATTTGCTAATAAACTTTCGCGCTTTTCAACACGGACTAAATTTGTGACGACACAAATTCATACTCACACAAGAGAAGATTATTATTACTTTCTATTTCTTTAAAAGTACTAGTATAAGGTATGTAAATAAACCATTTATTTAAATAAATACCAAACCAAATAATCATAGTTCTAAATTAAACCGGTAGGGCTCGACTGTCGTATCCGTGAATATGTGTCGTCAGCCGTTGAAATATTTGAAATTAAACTCAACTTTTAAAAAATCATATCTCTGATTCTAAAGACTTGTAAGATGTAAAACATACACATACATGTTTAATTTGACCTATTTTTTCAAGAAAAAAATAAATCAGAAAATGTGAAATGACCCCATTGGACAGCTGAATACGAAATTTGAACAAGATTGTTATTGAATATTGTTACTTAACAATTTCTTGTTCAATAACAATGTACACGTGAATAAGCCTGAATATTTCCCAATTGTCCAAGGTATTTAACAAAAGAAATAAAAAACGCAAAGCTCCAGATATTAGACCAGATATTAATTTAAAAAAATTGAAAACTTCGAAGCTTCGAACATTGAACACACTGAACCAATATAAGACATTACAGAAATAGATACGTCGGCTGAGAACAAACCAGTATTAGAAATAACTTATAAGTGTAATATTAATGTATCCAACAAAAACTGGAGTTATTGCGTTCTTGACATCAATCAGTCAAACAGTTTATTTGCAGTTATTGAGCACTACTTCTGTATGTAGAAAAATGGTATTGTATAAGCACAAGTTTTTCTTTTCATATCAAAATTCAAAATCATGTTCTTACTGACGTATTAAAAATTGATGATGAAGAATCAGTTAGTATAAAAACAGTTAACCTTCATAATACCAAGGTCAATAAGTTACATTAGATACCAAGCGGGGTATAAATGTACCCCCACAAGTTTTTGTATGTCACAGGCTTTAAATATTTTCTTTTTAACTAAAGAAGACAAAAAATATACAAAAAAACATTATTTTCAACAATAAGTTTATTCATTGCATTTGTTACAAATGATTTCAATGCTAGAATGTTCGGCACATACAGATTTTGCACAAAGACTACAAAGTTTCCTAGATTTTTTGTCCATATTTCTTGGACATAATAATATGTAGCATCTACCGGTTTTTCACCTCCCGCTACCCTTGGTAAGGGAGGTATAGGGATCGTGCTAAAAATCGCATATCGAAATTTTAGTAAATGACCACGTTTCAAGGTACCTAGAATCCAATTTTAACATTTTTACGATGATGTCTGTGTGTGTGTGTGTGTGTGTGTGTGTGTGTGTGAAAATTCTGCAACCTTGTATTTCTACCCTATTCTAAAATTAAAAGAAACCATTAGATTTTGGTGTAAATCGGATAAACGGAAATGGCACTTTACTTGAAGCAAAAGGTCGTTAACTTCATCATTTTCGGTCATTACGTCGATATTTTCTATGTCACTTGCAGAATTTTCTAAAGCCAAATCATTGTCAAAATGGTCGTCAAAATCATCTGTCTCTAATATACGAAGTAATTCGTCATCCGTAAGTTTCATTTCATTAAGAAATATTGGTTTATCACTCATTTTTGTGTACTTCACGATACACACACACTATGAAACACTGGACAACACCATAACCTAACAGTTGCCATCAGGGAATGTTGCCATTAACATAAACATACTATGTGACACACCACAACAGACCGATTTCTTGCGGATGTAGCTACCTGGGGTTATTGTGTACTTCGGTTGGTATTTAACGTCACCGTAATAAAACGCATCGTTTGACTACCAAGCGGGGTACACGTACACCCCAGACAACAAAACTACTAATAATTCAGAATTTATAAAAAGAAATAAAATATTTTTTTATGGGAAGAACTATTGTATTGTAAATAATAGATAGATGGCAGGGGATATAAAGAGAAATAATATTTTTAAAGTTATAACAACAAATATATGTCTGGGGTACATTTGTACCCCGCTTGGTGTTATGAAGGTTAATGAAGTTTTCAGTTATTTATATACTGTTAAATATTCATGTTTAGCTAGAAATAAAGTTACGTTATAATGTTATAAATGAAAAATAAAAACTTGCTCCATTATTATTGGAATTAATACTATTTAAGTCACGATAAATGAATTTAACAAATAGGCCACCTACTATGGATTATGGCTCGTATGTACATTTTTCTTCAATAATAAAATTTATCATTACGGCATATTACCCATTTCTGGGTGTGTCAATCTGCTTTATCACAGATATCGGTAATGCTAACCAGACCTCACCTCACGGGCACTCATTGCTGGCGTGGAGAGTGCACCACAGGAATTACTTTTGTGCCAATTAAAATTCTAAATATTTGGCGTCTACAATTACATATTTGAAATATTTATTATGGAAGCACAAACATGAATATGAAATAAACCAGTGACGTTGCAAAACGTCACAATATTATACAATAGACTACGAAAGTGATGACGTCACGCCGTCATGTTTTATTGAGGTAGGCCATGGCCATGTCCACTTTCCCTGTGCGCAGTGTGCACTTTCCAAACAAACTCTTCTAGCCATTGAGTTTGTATAGAACGCAAACTAAAGTGAATGATTTTTCTTTTATTTTTAGGTTGATTAACATTAAATTTGAAGGTAAGTGTTCAGAAAAGTACTATTTATTTAATATATTATTACATTTTATTGTAAACTAACGCAAAATTAAAAATACATGTGAAATGTCACAACATATTTGGAGGTTATAAAATCTCACAATTTCAATAATTTAGTTTCTTGCAAAATAAATATTTTTGTAACATATTATATAGTTTTCTGTCTGCGGAAAAGTTATTTTATTATCATGAAACTCTTGTGGCAGTACAGCTGTTATTTTTCGGGAAGTCATCTTCAAGTTGGTTTAGCTGTCCTATTCGTGCATTAAAGTCGCCGCATAGGATACATGGATGGTTAGGGAACTGGAGGCCTATTCTATAACTTTTACCAATATTGATACGCGATCAATCTTGGTATATTTTCCAGCGGATATAGTCGAACACCGGCGGTTATAACCGATATGCGAGACATGACGTCACACTCAACGGAGAATTCGAAACGGGATTCCAAGACCGCATAGGATCTTGGAATATAGTTATTAAGATCGAAGCTGTTAGTTGTTTCAGCGCCATTATTGAATCGTTCGACTTTCAACTTTTTTGTATTGAATTTAAGTGGTTTTTAATTTTAATTTCTTAATGTGAGTTGAAGTTATACTACTATTATTTTATTTTAACATTTAACATGAATTTGTTTATACTTATAGAATATAAATACCTAATATTTGAAATTTATTACTGAAGAAATTATTAAATTCAATTAGCACATATGTATGTACAATTTTAATATATTTGAATCAGTTTTATAATCGTCTAAATTTAAAAAATATACAAATTCAATTCAAATAAATCTCCTTGTACCAATGACATTCTGTTTAATTCTGGTAAAAAAATCGCGTTGCATTCATTCAGCATTAAATATACTATGATGGATGTTTAAAAATCATACCTATATTATATTTTATTGTTGGAAATAATATTTACCGTTACTGTTTTTCAGATAAAATGGCATTACTATATGCTGGTTTAGAAATTTTAGAGGAGGAAGAGTTGGAGCTGGTGCTGGACGATGAGGAATTGGAAGAGCAAGATAGAATGTTTCGAAGGCACATTCGAGATATGCAGGATCCATTCAGCGTGTCCGATGTTGAATTTCTATCAAATTTTAGATTAAATAAGGATACCTGCTGCCATTCTTCACAGGCCAATTGCCACAGCTACATCATCTGCCTTAGCCACAAAAGGTGGAGCTACACCCAGTACCAGTAGCAAGTACAAATTTTACGAGTCAATTTCGTTTGCAAATTCATTTTAAATGATCAAAGATATAAACAGATGTCAAGATAGATAAATACAAAGAGAATGTACATAAATATTAGGTATACATTAATTTTGTTTTGTGTGTTATAGGATGATCAAGAAATATGCTACGCCATGCAGTGAATTTCAAAGAAGTCGGGATGGGAACTGTGCAAGCTGCGCATGATTTGCGAGGTGAATTGGCGAAAACAAATGAATTTTTGGAATGTATAGCTTTCGCCATGGAAACTATTTCTAAAAAATAAAGAATACATTTATATAATTTGTTTTTCTTTTATTTTCTTACATTCTCTTTTCGCTATTTCAAAGCAAACGATAAATACATACAATAGTTGTACATTATTATTATTATTATTACTCATATGGTTTTGCATTTGAATACGTTTATACGTAAAAATTTTGCTGCTATTTAATACAAATTTTTTGTTGGTTTTTTCTACGTCGTTAATATTGTGTTTCCTATGGTTGTATTCAGAATTTTGTGATCTACGTTGGTGTGTATTTTGTTTCTTCAACTTAAGGCTCTAGGGGTGAGTTTCTTTATTTTTTCACTGGATTTCTTGTGACAATTCTTTTATTTGTCAACGTGGTTGTGTAGTCTGTTTATGCTTGCTCAATTAGGTACTTAACAATTTATATCTTAAGACACTTATACTGGGTGATCGTTAAAAAAATTATATACTGGGTGTTTCTCTATTTCTTGTCTTTCTTTTGTTTTTTTCTACCTAATTTTCTTTGTACCAATGGAAAATATCATCTGTAATTGCTGTAATAAATCTACGGAGGAACACAGATCGATTAGATGTTCTTTATGTACGAAATTTTATAGTATCTCCTGTGTAGATATTACAGTATCTGAAGCTCGTAAGATAAAAATGAATGATAATGGTCTGCATTGGAATTGCACTCATAATAATTGTGCTCAAATCAATGAAGATATTAATAGTCTTAAACGTTTTATATTAACACTCCAAAACGATATTGCAGAACTTAAAAAGTCTAATGTTAATAAGACTGAGTTTTCCTCACTAAGCGTAACTGAGGATATCATTTATGAAATTTCAGAACGAGAAAAACGCTCTCGTAACATTATAATATTTGGCGCGAATGAGGTAAATTCATCAAATAAGGAGCAGAGTAATATCGACGAGAGTTTGGCCAAGGATTTAATATCTGATATAGGAGCTGATTGTAAAATTGTTAATGTGCAAAGAATCGGCCGTTATGATCCATCTTCTTCCCGATCTCGGCCTTTAAGGGTTGTTTTATCCTCTTCTGAAGATATGAGGAAAATATTTCGTAATGTAAACAAATTAAAAGTAAATAATAAATGGCCGAATCTGTCGATCTCTAGAGATCGTACCAGGAAACAGATTGAGTTTTATAAATTTGTTAAAGCAGAATTACAGGAAAGAATTAATAAAGGGGAAACAAATATTTACATTAAATACATAAATGATATACCTCGTATTGTTTTTAAGAAGGCGGAAAACTAAAATTGCCCAACAGTTATATTACGTTAGATTGTTTATATCAAAATACTAGGGGATTAAATTCAAAATGTCATTTGTTTTACACTAATTGTTTGTCTGCGTCTTATAATATAATTGTTATTACAGAAACATGGTTGAATGATTCAGTAAACAGTGCCGAATTATTTCTACCAAATTATAATGTTGTTCGTTCCGACAGAAATTTTTCATTAGTAGGCCGCTCTACAGGCGGTAGGGTTTTAATTTCATTAATGAATGATATCAAATTTAATATTTTAGATGTATCTAATTTAAAAAATTTAACACCACTTATTGATATAGTTATATGTAGATGTTATTTTTCCAACCTTTCATTTATTATATGTGCCATATACATACCACCTGATACAGATATTGACGATCTTAACACGTTTCTAGAAGCGTTAGAATTAATCCTTATTAATGAACGTGTACTTATATTAGGCGACTTCAATCTTCCTCATTTATATGATGATTCGGTTAACACTAAATCGCTCTTGTTTAAGAACTTCATGAACGTACTAAATCTCTCTCAATACAATAACGTGCTAAATTGTAATTCAAATAAATTGGATCTTGTTTTAACAAATTTCTTAGATTCCATGGTGGTTGAACGTTCCGATTTCGTCCTGGTCCCAGAAGATCGTTATCATCCAACACTTTCATTTAAATTTAATGTAGTCTCGGCGAATTGTAAAAATAAATTTCCTTCAGCATTAAATATTAAATACAATTTTCGCAAAGCCAATTTCATTCAACTTTATGATGATATATGCAATTTAGATTGGACCTGTTTGGATAATTTTCAAGATGTAAATGCAGCACTCGACACCTTTTATACAACATTATATGCCGAATTCAATAAATCAGTTCCAAAATCGTCATTCAGTGATTCTCAATATCCTCCTTGGTTCACAGCAGATATCAAATATAATTTAAAAACCAAGACTTATTTTAGAAAGAAATGGATTAAATACAAAAAACAATTTTATCTATCCGAATTTAAACGCCTACGAAAATTAATAAAAAATCAAATAAATGAAGCATATAAAGCCTACATTTCATCTATAGAAAATAATATGAAAACAAATCCATCTGAATTATGGAAATTTGCAAATCAAAAACAGGGAACTTCTAGAATTCCGGGAAAAATGTATAATGAGATAGGAGAAATGGATAACCCGCAGGCAATAGTTAATGCCTTTGCTTCCTCTTTTGTAAGATATTTCTCAATGAGCTCTGGATATAATGAAAAATCTGAAGAAAGTACATATTACTCGTCATTCTCCCTAAATCCGGTAAATGAGGATGATATCTTATCTGTTATGTCAACTTTTAAAAATAAGTTTACGGCTGGTGAGGATATGGTTCCAAGCTTTTTAATCAGAGACACTCGGTTTGCTCTCGCTAAACCACTTGCTTTCATAATTAATTTATCTATTTCTTCTTGCAAATTTCCCGAAAAGTGGAAGAAAACGAGAATTACACCAGTATTTAAGAAAAGTGACAAATTTAATATTTCAAATTATCGTCCAATCTCTATACTCAATAACTTCGCTAAAATATATGAAATTATTATCTATAAGTGTGTTTACAGGCATACCAGCTCTATCATATCTGATAACCAGCATGGCTTTGTTAAAGGTCGGTCCACTACTACGAATTTAGCTTGTCTTGCTCAGTTCACTGCTGAAATTCTTGATGTGCGTGGCCAGGTTGATGTCATATACACGGATTTGTCCCGTGCATTTGACTCTATTGATCATGGTATCCTATTATCTAAAATAAGTACGTACGGAGCATCTCCAAATGTAGTCCACTTATTAGGTTCATATCTTAGTGACAGAACTTGTTATGTTTATTATAACGGTTTTTCGTCAACTAACTTCATAGCAACCTCTGGTATACCCCACGGATCCAACTTGGGCCCGCTATTATTCGTACTTTATATTAATGATCAACTGTCCATGTTTACTTGTCATGCATTAGCCTATGCCGATGATATATAATTATACACCTCAATTAATTCGGTTAATGATGCACACTCACTACAAAATAATATTAATATTATGTATTCCTGGTGCGAAAGTAAAAACTAAATCTAAATGTTCAAAAATGATGCATAATTTCATTTAGCCGCAAAATTAATATAATAAATTATTCTTATAAAATAAATCATTCAGAACTTGCTAAAGTAAAATCATTTAAAGACTTAGGTGTCACTTTTTCAAGCAATTTCATCTTTTCTGAGCACATAAATAATGTTGTACGTGATGCTAATAAAATGCTTGGTTTCATTATAAGAATTACCAATCCTTTTGGAAATACGGATGCAATAAAATCTCTTTTCTATGCCTACGTATTAACTAAATTAGAATACGCTAGCCTCATCTGGTTCCCCTATTATACCTACCAACACTTGGCACTTGACCGTATTTATCGAAGGTTTCTAAAAATGTTGTCCTTTAAACTAGATAGAGTTTATCCTCCAAGGGGTATAGATCAGCATACCCTCCTTCAACGTTATGGCATGCCATCCCTGGCGAGGCGAAGAGAGATAAGCAGTGCCAAGTTCCTTTGGCTCCTCCTACGTGGTCAAATAGACGCGCCGTACCTCCTGGGTCGCGTCCAGATCTACGTTCCACGTCAGGCAGCTAGATTTTCTAGGACATTCCAACTTCCTTCATCTCGTTCTGTTGTACTCCAGCGTGCCCCCGTAACAATAATGTCATATAAATAACTAGTCATTTGTAGTTCCATAAATATTGCACTCATCAAAGACAAGTTTTTCATTTTTAGACGAATTTCTCTCTGTGATATGTTGGTTTTAACTATTTATTTATTTATTCATATTTATTTATTTATTTTTTTAATTGTCCGTGCTGTATGTTATATTATCCACATGTGGTTTCCTTTTTTCAACTGACCATTCTAGCCCTGAAGAAGACTATAGTATAGTCGAAACGTCGGCGTGAATAAATTTTATTAATTGACTGAAAGTCCGAAGATTTCTTACTTTCCTTTGTCTTTTTTGTTTGATATGCATATACGTATACTAAATGTATTCATTATTTATATTATGTATTGTCCTGTAAATGGTCTTAACTGTTGGGCAATAAACTATTATTATTATTATTATTATTATTTTTATTATTAATTATGCAAGAACGCAATTATGTGTATAGCTGAATCATTAATTAGATTCATTAGAAATCAAATATAGTCATCACATTCTGATTGAAATTGAAAAAAAAAATCACTTAACAAAAATCCTTTTTTATTCATATTCTACCCAATATATATGTTTACTTTAAATGATATTATTTAATATGAATAATATATTACTGATACATTGAAATCTTTGTTTATTATCTCATCATAACAACTTATATAAGATTAATTTGTAAATGTCAGATTTGATTTAAATGTATTACCAATCCATTCTCAAAACATCAACAATATGAGGACACTAAAATTACTAGTATAATTCACAAATAGTTAGAGAGGGGGAAAATCAAACGATGACGTATACCAAGATCAAGATCTTGGTAAAGTTGAAAAAGTTAGAGAATAGGTACCCTGAATTGTTAGAGTTTGTAAGCTTGCTGTAAATAAGTCTAATAATACGTTGTAATTAAACGAGTGCGAGAAATAGGAAACCTCAATTACAAGGTTGATTTTGTTTGTATTTATAGTGAAGAAAATTCAATGTAATTCTTTATCAATATTTCCAGCTGGAAATTTTAAGAAAATGACAATACCTCCAATTACTCGTCCAGTGCTGGCTTCTTTTGGTTGTTCCAGGCGCATGTAGTCTCTGAGGAATGGAGGATTATCTTTTAATTCGAAATTTAGCCATGTTTCCGTAAAACATATAATGTCATGATTTAGTATGATATTTTCTTCTTCATAATTTAAGTTAAATATGTTTTTATAGCCTTGAGTGTTCCAGAATAGAATATTATTATATTGTTTGGCTTTATTTGTTAATTCGTACTTCCGTTTTTTGAAATCGATTGGGATCTATGTCTCGTTTGAATAAGTTTGTCCAAGGGGCCTGTTTTTGGTGTAACTGATTTATTTGTTTTGTTGGCATTTGCTTTTTGTGTTTCTTTAAACTTCTGTTTTTTTTTTTCTTTTTCGTTAGCTGAAGCAGAGTTGTTTGAAACTTCTATAGCTTCTGCTATTCTTTCTTCGTATATTTTGTTGACAGTATTAGTTAGTGTTTCTTTAACATTCTCTACAGTCTCGTTGACTGATAGTGGAGCATTTACGACTCTAGTTTCTTCTTTATCTACTTCCTTCATTTCTTCTTCGTCTGGTTTTGATAAAGACGGTAGCGATGTAGAAAGACGTCTCGTGGGTTGTGACAAGTGATTGATGATTTCATCATTTGTATCAGCTTCTACAAAGTCGCTTGCGGTGTACTTATCGTTATTTATATATAATGTTTTGATAAAGCCTAGCTTTGTGACCATTCTTTCTTGCTATGTTAAAATGTGGCTTTCAAATTTTTCTTTCTTGCAATATAGTAGGAGTAAAATTTTCTTCGACATAATTTTTTTGCTGCTTTAGTAGATTTGCATATTGTAAAATTTCTTTTTTACTTTCTTTGAGCCAAATTCCACGCGAATCGGTCTTGTTTTATTTTTGGTAGCTTTTCCAATTCTTCTTACGTCTTCAATATCTTTTTCATTAATGTTGAGTAAATTCATGTGTCGGTTTATAAGTTCAATAATAAAGCGATTGAAGTTTTCATTTTCTTGTTCCTTAATCCCGAAACAGATAAGGTTTTTTTCTTTCAACTTTGTTTCTAAAGCCAATATCTGTTTGTCTTTTAGCTTTAATTTTTCTTCGATTTGTTGAAATTTAGCAATAATTTTATTCTCATTAGCGTGTACAGCATTCGCGATAATATTAAGAGATTTTTGTAAATTGTCTATTTTACTGTCAAGAGGCTCTAATAATGATTTAATCTGCTCTACACTAGCCATTGTTTTAAAGTTTTTAATGTAAATGTTGTTTTAAATTATTATACAACACTGACAAGACTTTTGAATTAGGCGGCAATGCGCGCGTTCAGTTCGTTACTCAGTAGACAAATGTGACCTTGATGATTTTAAAACTGTATTTTACACTTTAAAATTAAACGCGATGGCTCAGATTTTTTACACTGTTCAAAGAGAATATTGTGTTGTGTTCAATTCAGCCACTATAGTGTAAAACAGTCCTTTTTTTCCACGGTTTTAGTAGTTTAATCTATAGCACTCTTTCAAAACACGACTTTATACTTTAACAACAATGTTATAAAAAATAAAAGCTAACGTATACTTACTGCTGCTGTACATGTTCCAATTGTCTAATTAATAATATTTGAATTAAATTATTTAAATCCATATTAGTTTTTTATTCAAGTATACAAATTTAAAAAATCAACATGTACTCTTGACAAGCTGTTAAAATATCAAAATTTCACCGGTTATTTTAACGAACACTTTTAAAATTTTACCGGAAATGTAGTTACAGTATACGAAAATAATTTTAACGGCAGTTAATTTAATGTTAAAATTAACTAGATTATTTTAACGCAAATGCAGTTACAGAATAGAAAAATAATTTCAGTAGCCGTTAAAAATTTAACGGCCTTTAAGTTATAACGGATGCTTTACAGAATACACGCATAAATTATAACCAGCATAATGTTATATAAACTACGTTCAAAAAAGTATTGTTAATAAATTTAAGAATGCAAAGTATTATCACAATTACACTATTTTCACTTAAAGGTAGTAGAATTCGTGCTACCCACTCTTCAAACATATTGTAATTCAGTCCTTCTGATACTCGCTTGTTTTTTATCTTCTGTCACTTTTAGGTAAGAAAGGTATTGTATTCGGTCAAAAAAATCGGTGGTGAGTTTTTAATGAATAACCACAATTTGGGGTCCGTAGAATACGATCTTACTATTTTTACGATGATGTCTGTATGTGTATGTGTGTGTGTGTCTGTGACAAAAATTTCTTTAACGATAATTCCAACACTGCAATTCTAGAAATTATAGTTCTTTCGTATTCCTCTTATCTACATTCATATGAAGAGCTGATTAGATTGGTCAATCGGAAGAACTCTAATTTGGAGTTCTTAACAGTTTGTCTTAAAAAACGCAGTAAAATATATTTTTTTATTTTATACATGTAGGAATGAAAATTAAGACACCGAGGGTGGCTGCGACGACGATCGACTGTCGACATTGTTTTTTGATATAGTGAAGTGAGACTGTCATAAAACGATGAAGACGATCCTTATTTAATATATTCTGTATGATTGTTCTCAAATAAATGTTCTAATTTACAAGTGACGAGTTTTACAAATGAAATCCTACAATTTTGGGGGCTCAACGAGGGATCAGATCGAGCTGGACAGTACTTTGTGCAAGTGTAGTATAGAACAATGATGAATTAGGTTGTGAAATATAAAATTAGTGCATTTTAAAAACAGTGACTTTCTGACAAGCGTGGCTTATGCGAGTTCGTGACTGTCCGATACAGTTCACGTGGAAATACATAGCGCGGGAAAGTGTTTCGACCGGCGTACGCATATAGTTTCACAGCGGCTAGACAAGTAGCGTGCTTTAAAATGCCTACTCTAGGGGACATTTGTAAGATAAACAAAAATATAACACTTTTTAGTGGCAAACCTTTGAAATTATTATTCACGATTATATGTGGAGATGTTTCGCGACGACTCAGTCGAACTACGTTGAAAGAATTCGAAGGATTTCCATTTGTAAAAGATTCTGACGACTATTTAGCCAAGATTGAAGAAATCAAGTTTAATCTAACTTTCGCAGATTTGGTCTCGGTATGTCACGTTTTGAATTTAAAGTATGATGGAACCGAAGATGACGTCCGGCATAGAATCGTGACATTTCTTTGCCATATGGATGTAGAAAATAAAGGTGAAGATGATGAAGACGAAGATGATGAAGATGATGAAGATGAAGACGATGAAGACGATGAAGACGATGATGAAGGCAAAGATGATGGCAAAAATGAAACCGATGGAAAAAATGAAGCCCAAGACGTTAAAGATGAAAAAGAAACAAGAGTAAACGAGGTAAATAAATTGCAGAAAGAAGATTATCGACACAATAGTTGTTACGAAGAAAATATCATGAAAAGGAAGAAGAAAGATTCAGCCGCATTTTCTCTTTCATTTCGGGACATTGAAGATTCAATTATTAAATTCTCTGGAAAAGACGGATATCCAGTAGAGAAGTGGATAGAAGATTTTGAGGAGGTAGCTGAAATAACAGGATGGAATGAATTACAAAAGCTAATCTTTGCAAAGAAATTATTAACTGGACTAGCAAAGCTATTAGTACAAGCAGAAAGAGGTATTACGTCATGGGGGAAATTAAAAGTATTACTTACGCGGGAGTTTGAAGAAAAAACGAGCAGCGCTGATGTACACAGGACCCTTATGATGCGAATAAAGAAAAAAGATGAAACTGTACAAGAATACGTACTAGTCATGCGTGAGATCGCTAGTCGAGCTCACATTACACCAGAAGTTGTCATTCAGTATGTTATCGACGGTATTCCTGATGATCCTGGAAATAAAATAATTTTATATGGTGCGAAAACATTTGAAGAATTTAAGGAGAAGACTAAATTATACGACACGATCACGAAGAGAATTGCTACCGAATCCAAGAGGAAAGAGAAGTTCCATTCAATGAAAGAAAAACAAAAGGATACTACTGATACAAGTAAGCATACAAATGAGAAAAACGAAAGATAGCATGTTCGTTGTTTTGCATGCGGAACAAAAGGACACCTGTCCAAAGACTGCCCATCCAAAGACAAAGGTGCTAAGTGTTTCAATTGCAACCAATTCGGACACAAATCGGCGGCATGTCCAAATAAAATGAAAGACAAGCAATCAGTGACTGTCATGCTGATTGAACATCAGAAGAACAATGCCATTAAGAATGTAATTGTTGGAGGCAAAATAATTCCAGCACTATTTGACACAGGAAGTGATGTCAATTTAATTAGACATGAAAATTTCTTGTCTTTGGGACCGACGACTTTGCAAGCTGATATCATGACATTAACTGGTATTGGAGGTAAAAAAATCAATACTTTAGGTAGCTTCGAAACAAATGTCCAGGCTGATGATGTTATCGTAAGCGCAAAGATTCATGTAGTTGCTGATCATACCTTGAAAATTCCTGTCGTTCTTGGTCAAGAATATTTGAAAAACGCCGTAATTAAGATAGATACAAGTGGAATTAAAGTAATGGAAAAACAACATGATGACAGCCCTGACGAAGAAACGCTGATTTTAAATATTGAATGTGATACTTCTGAACTCGAATTAAGTCACATTACCAATAATGAGCTGAAAGATAAAATACAGCAGTTGTATGAAAATTATGACCCGAATAAGAAGATAAAAGAAACACCATTGAAGATGAAAATCATCCTTAGGAATGAAACACCCATTGCACATAGACCAAGAAGATTAGCGCATTTCGAAAAACTCGAGGTGGACAAGCAGATGAAGGAATGGCTCCAGGAAGGCGTGATTAGACCCAGTCAATCTGAATTCACAAGTCCAATTGTCTTAGTGAAGAAAAAAGGAGGTGCAACCAGAATCTGCATAGATTACAGGAAGATTAACCAAGAAATCGTGAAAGACAGGTACCCTCTGCCATTAATCGAGGATCAACTGGACCGCCTGCAAGGTTCAAAAGTTTTCAGTACATTGGATTTAAAGAACGGCTTTTTTCATGTGCAAATAGATGAAGAAAGTCGAAAGTATACATCTTTTATTACGCCAACAGCTCAGTACGAATTCATGAAAGTACCCTTCGGTCTTTGTAATTCCCCATCGATATTCCAGCGGTTTATCAATCACGTATTCAGAGACCATATGCAAGATGGCATTCTTCTAACCTATATGGACGACCTCGTGGTACTCGCACAAAACGAAGAAGAAGCAGTGGAAAGATTAACCAAAGTATTAAAAACTGCTGAAAATTATGGTTTAAGAATCCAGTGGAAGAAGTGTCAATTTCTAAAAAGAAATATTGATTACCTTGGATATCAAATAGAAGATGGAACGATTAAACCATCAGCCGCCAAAGTAGATGCTGTGATCAGATTTCCGAAGCCCACCACAGTGAAACAGGTCCAAAGCTTTTTAGGCCTCGCAGGCTACTTCAGGAAGTTTGTGAAGAATTATTCATTAATAGCTAGACCCCTTAGCAATTTAACACGTCAAAACGTTCCATTCATTTTCGGGAAAGAAGAAAGTGAAGCTTTCGAGACCCTGAAGAGAATATTAGCGAATAAACCTGTTCTGGGTATATACGATGTAAACGCAATAACCGAATTACATACAGATGCTTGCGCCGATGGATTTGGTGCAATCCTGCTGCAAATTAATGAGACAGGTAAATATCATCCAATCTACTATATGAGTAGAAAAACCTCGAACGCTGAACGGAAATATTGCAGCTACGAGTTAGAAGTTCTAGCGATTATTTATGCACTGCAAAAATTTCGAGTATACCTTTTAGGTATTCCGTTTAAAATTGTAACGGATTGTTCGGCCTTTGCCCTTACGATGCAGAAACAGAATTTGTGTACCCGAGTAGCAAGATGGACAATGCTGCTAAGCGAATTTAATTATACCATCGAACATCGATCTGCTAATCGGATGAAGCACGCTGACGCGCTTTCGAGAAATAGCGTGATGCTAGTTGTCAAAAATGATCTACTAGCAGCAGTAGAATCTGCGCAATCACGAGATGAACATTTGCAAGTTATCAAGAAGCTTCTTTCTTCTGGACAACCATATAAAGATTATATCCTGAAACATGATTTGCTTTATAGAACACAAGACGGAAGGGACCTGCTTGTTGTTCCAAAACTAATGCAAAACGACCTTATAAAGAGGTTCCATGACGAAAATGGCCACTTTAGTGTAAAGAAGACTGAAGACCTTATATTAAGAGATTACTGGTTCCCGAAAATACACGAGAAGATCGAAGAATGTGTGAGAAATTGCATCCCTTGTATTTTATCAGAAAAGAAGAGTGGAAAAGCCGAGGGTTTCTTAAATCCTATCAGTAAGGATGACATGCCTTTATCCACTTACCACATAGACCATCTTGGTCCAATGACCTCCACGAAAAAGGGTTATAAATATCTTCTTGTCGTTGTAGACGGATTTAGCAAATTCGTTTGGCTATATCCAGCCAAATCTGTGACGAGTGAAGAAGTAATCTCTAAGCTAGAAAATCAAAAATACATATTCGGCAATCCGAAACGAATCATTGCCGATCGAGGTACTGCCTTCACGTCAACGACCTTTGAAGAATACTGTAAAGCTGAAAAAATTGACTTGTTCCATATTACCACCGGGGTAGCTCGTGCAAATGGACAGGTGGAACAGGACGAACAGGACAATAATACCTGTTCTAACGAAACTTTCATTAGAGGATGAGACGAAATGGTACAAACACGTTGAAAATGTTCAAAGAGCGTTGAACCGAACGTACCAAAGAAGCATCAATACATCTCCATTTGAGTTGCTGTTTGGGGTACAAATGCGTCATCCACATGATCCCGACTTAGAAGAAACGATACGAAATGAATTTCAAAAAACGTTCGAAGAAGACCGAGAAGAATTACGAAGAACGGCAAAGAAACAAATCCTGAAGGTGCAGCAAGAGAACAGAACAAACTACAATAAACGTAGAAAACCAGCCAGAATTTACCGATGTGGCGACCTTATTGCCATAAAACGAACACAGTTCACAAATTTGGGTAAGACTAAACGTAAATTTTTAGGTCCGTATCGAGTGACTGCGGCCAAGGGTCGTGACCGATATGATGTGCAGCGAGTAAACCAAGGAGAAGGTCCTAAGAAGACTTCTACTGCAGTTGACTTCATGAAGCCGTGGGCGCTTTGCGCTGGCGGCGACTACGAGAAAGAGGACGATGAAGCTGACGTCGCCCCGAGGACGAGGTCGAAGGCAGGAATGGCCGAATGTAGGAATGAAAATTAAGACACCGAGGGTGGCTGCGACGACGATCGACTGTCGACATTGTTTTTTGATATAGTGAAGTGAGACTGTCATAATACGATGAAGACGATCCTTATTTAATATATTCTGTATGATTGTTCTCAAATAAATGTTCTAATTTACAAGTGACGAGTTTTACAAATGAAATCCTACATACATGTCAGTGTCAAGTGCAATTTACATAGTATATATGTTCGTGTTACAATTTTATTGGATATATAGAATCTTTTCCAAAGAAGTTTCGGTATAGAATTTGTAGAAAATAGTATATGTTCGTGTTACAATTTTATTAGATATATAGTGTAAAATTATATGATTTTATTATAATTTTATTACAAGTTACATTTGACACATTCAATAAACAATAAAATTCATTCTATTTCAATTAGTTAGGTTTCTATGACAATTTGAAATTACTGCTATCATCATTGGCTCGTACCACGATCACGGTTCTAACACCGGTGTTAGCTAGAACCGTGCTAACGATTTGACACATAGTTCAGGGTTATAAAGAAAATCAGTCATGCCACTATACTGATTAAACCGAAAAGGTACTCACAGGTATATTTAATACATTTGGCTTCATTATTTTAAATTGTTTAATATGATTTGTCTCTTGACTTATTTGTAAGATAAATTATTTAGAATATTGAAGCCAAATGTATTGAATATGCCTGTCAGTACATTTTGGGTTTAATCGGTATAGTGGCACCACTGGTTTTTGTCTATAACGCTGAATTATGTGGCAAGTCGTCGTGAAGGTTTTAACTAATACACCCAAACACCGCCATTTAAAACCGTGATCGTGGTACGGGTCATTATGTTTACAGTCGGCCATCCTGATTAAGGCTCGTGCCCGTTCTTGTCCTTTTTTCTCTTTTTCAGGCTTCGGGGTTTCTTCGTGATTTTCTTTTAATGTTTTGTTTCCTCCTTTTCTTAAATTATAACGATGTTCTATCAATTTTTCGTTATTTTCGGCAGCATTTTTTAAGTTCTCTACGTCACTATCTGTATTGTTTTCATTATCATCACCATTCCTTATCGTGTTCATTATCAGTTTCTGAATCCATATATTCTGATTCAATTCGTTTAAGGCGTTCAGGTGGCAAGATGGCTTCATAAGACCTTTGTGTTAGCTGCAGGCCTGGAACATCACGTACAACAAATCTATTTCGATCCAAAATTTTATAAATTTGATATGGTCCACTGAATTTCGGTGCCATTTTCGGGACGCAGTTCGTTGGAGGCGCAGTTTTTCGAACCATAACTAGATCACCTACAGAGAATGGTTTGTAGTTTCGTCGAGTTGCATTGTAATACTGTTCATTTTTCTGCTGTCTCTCTCTCATGCGATGTTCTGCTTCGTTCCGAAGTTCTTCTCGTCGTTCCATTAGATCAGTTTTTGCTTCTTCAAGCTCTAGAGTCTCTTGTATCACTGCATCAACACCTCTAATTCTAAAACTCGGGACTTGACCCGTAGTACTCTTCGTTGATCGGTTGAATGCGATTCGACCGAAAGCTTCGTTTTCGTTAACTATATTTATCTCGGTTGCATTACAGCTCCACACATAATTTTGATTTTTTAATTTGATTCGTATTTTATCATTGTTTACTTCCCCCTTATCCAGTTTACGTTTTAAATTCTTCTCTTTTGTAAGATTTTTTACTCTACATTGAAATTCATATGATATGTCATCAGGATTCTTAAGCTCAAAATCATTGTCTAATGATTCTTTCAGTAACATGGGTTCTCGTTTCGGTTCAGACTCTATGCGCTGTTCATCCAGAGTTGTTATGTCTTTTGTTACAGTATATTCAACCTTATTTAAGAAACTTCTTCCCAAGATAACATCATCTGTGTCTTCTTGTAATTTAGTGGCTTTAATACATTGAGTACGGATGCGCCCAAATACATTTAATTTAACGTACTGATCCAACCAGGACTTCAAGTCGAATTGGTCATTTCGATTTCCCTCAAGAAATGGAATTTGATAAGAAATCTCGTTCGTTCTAACCTGCTTATTTTGAAGTTAGTGCTGCCGTAACTGCTGCTAGCACTATCGTTGTCAGTGCGGCCGATGGTATTTTAAACATTGGACCGATTGTTTCTGCATTTGCACTTAGAGTTGGTTGCATGTCAATTTCCGCATCTCCCATGCCGGAATCTTCATTTATATATAGTTGCGTATTTTCCAATTTATTTTTTTTCTGAAAGAATTGTTCAAGTTATTCACTTTAATACATGTTTTATGTCTGGCAACTGTATATTTTTCAAAATATAATTTTTTTTAAAAAAATTCTAATTTCAAATTTTCCCGTGGTGACGTTTTTTATTAATACCAATCACAGTCTTTCTCGCCCTAGCGGTACACTCTCGGTTGTACACTCTGTACATAATACTACCATTTTTATTTGAAACGATTTATATGTTTGAGAGAAGCACTATTTCAAAAGAAATTATTTATTTTCACACAAATTCATTAGTTTCATTACCTTGTTTTAAATCTGCTGATACAGAAAAGAAAAATAAAATATGATTTTAACACGTAAAACATAGGTTATGTCACTAAAAGTGACATGTACATGTACATTCACTAGAGTATGCAGCCACCTGGTAGCAAAATTATGAAATTGTCTATATAAGAATTAATTATCTTGAAAATATTTGGTATTCAAGTAAATAATTATAAAATATACGTACTATTAAATAATATTTTTGAATCTGTTATTTTTCTTTTAGAATTATACTGTAAATATTTGTATGATACAATTAAATATAATTCAACTTCTTCGCTTTGTCGTGGTATTCTAACAAGCTTGTATGAGTCATACAGACTTGGTCGAACTATATAATTATTAAAAGTCTACGTCACAAGAATTCCACCGCGAACTTTATTTATAGAAATTATGAATGAAAAGTATTATATTTTCTAATAATTTTTACATTAATATGTTTAGAATTAATTTATATTTCATAATTAATAGGAAAAAATAACATTTATTTTTTTCGCAACTACCCTATTAGAACCCTTTTTGCAGTTTTCTGCAACTTGTGTTCGCGGCACCTCCAGCAAAAACTTCTCACTACAGGTCACACAAATGGCCTATCTCGAGCGTACGTCTACGCAATCTCTATTAAATAACACTAAGAACGCGCGAATATGCACAATCTCATGCAATATCCTACTTCTGAGTTGTAAAATTATATGGTTTTATTATAATTTTATTACAAATTACATTTGACACATTCAATAAACAATACAATTCATTCTATTTTAATTAGTTAGGTTTCTATGACAATTTGAAATGACTGCTATGATCATTATGCTTACAATATAATCTTTTTCATGAAACTTTCGGTATGGGATTTGTAAAAAATACATAGAATTGATGGAAGATAATGTGGTAGCCACATCAGAATTTTTAGAAATAATAGTAATCCACCTACTAAAAATCCATTTTAATTGCCCATGTGTTATTATCAGTCGATGGTCTTTACCAGATGAATTTTTTGCACTAGAGATAAGTTTTCTATCAAGGCTTAGCCTGCATTTCCCAGTGTTGCACCCTTTCAAACTTTCGTTTTAATATGGCCAGAATTCACCCACATCTCGTCCAGGTTATAGCTCGAACTTCCTGTCGTTACTTTTGAATTTTGGTTAAATACCGTGTTCGCTATAACACAATATCTTATCGGCTCTTTCTACTAACACACTGTTTCTCCTACACGAAACCAAATTTCCTTAAAACTTTGAAAAGAGTAGAACGGAGGAAAAATAAATTTGTTATATTTTATTGCCTGGAACAATAATTAATTTTATACAATATCTGTTCAAAATCAGTAATATAATAAATTACGTACCTAAATTAAATAAATAAAACTAATATGTAATGTAATAAGCTATATAGTCCAGTGAACGGAGGCTGAAAAGGGGGGTATCCTACAAAAGTCGGGTAGTTCTACATTTTTGATATGTTATATAGGATGGTTGGCTAGTGAAAAATACAAATTTCCGCAATCCTCCCTCCTCTGCTTAATCGTCCATCTTGTAAAAACCACCGAATATCGGCACTTTTTTCAGTTTATTGCCTATAACTTCTTTCTGGTGAATTTTAGCGCAAAGAAAGGTATTTGCCGACTTATAGAGGACAAAATTTTCTGCAAATTAGTTATATGAAGTTGGAGTAACGATGATCGACTGGAGATTGATGTGTGGAGAAAAAAATAAAGTAATCGGAAACTGCAGTCAGTACGCTTTTATTTGATTTGAAACCTACGTTTCGACCATGCCAATGGTCTTCTTCAGAGTTAAATCAAGTCATAAACGATGATGAAGATATTTATAACATCTGTTAATAAACATCGAAACACAATATATGAATTCCACGTATAATATTGATGAAAAATAACTTTTGTTTTATATAAATATATAATGTAACGGACCAGATAGAATGTAAATAAATAGTTTTATGAAGTTATTTTGTTTGATTAATAGCAACGGAGCTATGAAGCAGCAACTCTTTTTAGTTTATTATTTCTAATTATAAAAGTATTATTTCAAATATAATTATTTGTATAGATGCAAAATGAACGTAATTATGTGTTGGCAAGTGTTTGTGAAGTATCGAGGGCCTACTAAAAAAAACTTGTTAAAAAACAGCACTTTTTTCTTTTATTTGCCCACGACTTTTTTCTATTGCTCTTTAACTCAGAATAAGTTATTTGCCTAATATTATATATATTCTAATACTCAATTTTCTAAATCTTTGGCGTATTATGTCTGTTGTGAAACCAATAGCGGTGGAGCTGTGCCGCTCCCGATAAGGCAAAAGTCGCGATCGTCGAAAAATATTGAGTTTTTTTTTATCACTTTTCCTAGCTATAAATAAATAATTACGAAGTTATTTTATACGATTAATAGCAAGGGAGCTATGAAGCCTACAAAAAAGGTTAAAATTGCGTACTTTTGAGTTTCTATCCAGTTTACATCGCAATAGCTCCGTAACATATTTTAGCGTAAAAGTCCTCATAATTAATCTTGTAGAGAATTTAATTACCTACCATAACCTATATTTTTACAAAAACCGATAAAAATGGCTTTTTCTAGTTTAATGTAGCAAGTCTTTTTGGTTCATTATTGCTAATTATAAAAGTGGTATTTCAAATAAAATTATCTGTATAGATGCAAAATGAACGTAATTATGTGTTGGCAAACGTCAAAGAAGTCTCATGGGACAGCACTTTCTTCTTTTATTTGTTTGCGACTGCTTTCTACTGCTCTTCAGCTCAGAATTATGTTCGTTTAAGGCTGGCGTTTGAAGAGGTGAAATAGTAATTCCACTCCAGTTTAAAATGTTTTGTTTAAAATAACATATTCGATTTTTTTTTCTTAAATTAGAAACAAGGCTCTGTTGACTGACACTATTTTTTTTGTTAATGATTATTTATTGTAAAAGTTACAAATAAGTGTTATTTAAATTTAGCTTAAAAATAAAAATGAAACCCATCAGCCACTGTATTTTGTTGCCATGAATTCATATCTATTTGTAGTTTTTTAATATATTGCACTAAATTTGAATTGAGTGAGAACTACGATTTTTCCGTAAGGCCCATTGCTAATGTAGTTCAGCGTATCTCCATTAGAGGCGTTCCATGTATCAACGTACCCCTCTCGCTGCCACCACCCCTTTAGACATATCATAGGTTCGTAGATTCACCTACCACACGTCTTGTCGAAAATAGTGAATATAATTATTTATTTGTGCAGTATTTGACAGAATGGCTGATAATAAATCAAATTGTAAGAGAAATAGATGGCCCTCAAAAACGAAGAAACGTACAAAACGTGCTAAAAAATTGAAACTTCGTGAATCTTCGGTTGCTAAAAACACGGCAAAGAAAAATTTGCAAGATGCTTTAAATAAAGCTGCTAAAGCTAAAGTACAAGGAAACACTGGTTCGCAAATGAATGAATTAATTAATTTGGTAGACGTATGGTGTCCTGCAGATGAATATGAAAGGTAATTTCGAAGTTGAATAGCATTCGAATGAAATTAATCTTATTAATCTCATCATTTTATTTATTTATTTATTTATTTGTTTTATTTATTTATTTCTTTGTTTTATTTATTTATTTATTTATTTATTTAATTTATTTTGTTCTACGATTAACTTAATTTGTCATAAAGATAATTGCAAATTACATACAAGTATATTGTGAATTAAACTGTGCCTTTAAATATCTAATTAATCATAAAATATAGTTGTTTCCAATTTTTAAATACCATTGTTAGAGTATACTATACCCGTACTCTTATAAATAGTATACCAGTTAGATTATCACAACTTACAAATTTTTTTCTGTTATGACTAGTTCTCGTTTATTTTCTAATTTCGCTAGTATTGTTGAAACACCAATGCTAATTGAAAAAGACACAAATCCACCCCCGGAATTTGATTTCTCTAAAACAATACAGGGAAATAGAATTGTCAATTTAACGTACGTAGTGCAATGGGCTATTCCATTGCAATATAACCATTCTAAGAAATGTACTTTGGGGATGCTGTATCCATTTAAAGAAATTAATAGAGGTTGTGGAATTGTTACTCACATTGAGTTTCGTTGTACCATGTGTGATGAACAAATTGTGCATAGTACAGAAGACTCTGCTTTAGAGAAATATTTTCTGTAATAAACATTCCCCCGATGAATAAATATATGTATTACAAACTAGAGACGGACCTCGAAAAAGTACGTAGTATCTTAGTAAGTTTTATATTAGGTATAATAATCAACAATAAACTTTATAAAATGAAAGGTTTGGCATTCACAAGTATGGGAAGAAATGGAGAAAGCTGGAAAAGAGGAAAGAGAATTAGCAATTGCTCGTAATAATATGGACATTGAAGGTGTACCATATATAACTGTTTTTCTTGACGGTGGATGGAGCAAAAGAAGTTACGGCCACAATTACAATGCTGCCTCAGGGGTGGGATTCTATAACTCGTCCGTTATCAAACGGTACCGTTATCACTATGGTTACATAGAAGATCACATTTCATTTGACAAGTATGATGTAAACATACCAATCATTTTGTAAAAATTACGTTTCTATAGTGATAACGGTACCTTTTGATAACGGACGAGTTATAGAATGTCACCCCAGGTGTGGTAGTACACTTACTGACACTAAAGTACTCAATAATTGTTTCATGTTAAATTCATCTGCAATTTACAGGGTGTAATAATAGGAAAAGAAACCGGCAAAGCACTTTATATAGGTGTGAGAAATAAATATTGCTCTATTTGCGCGAGAGCTGCTAATAAAAACATCGACGCAAAAAAGCATAAATGCTTTAAAAATTGGTGCGGTTCCTCATCAGCTATGGAAGCGGATATCATCGTAGAAGGTTTTTGTGCAAGTGAAGAAATGCATAATTTGCGTTACGAGAATTTCATAGCTGATGGGGATTCATCCGTTTTTGCAAAAATTAAACAATATGTTCCTTATAGCAAATTTATAAGGATCCAAACAAATCATTGAAGAATTAGGTAGTGTGGCACAGTCAGCAGTGTATAACTGTAGTATAGAGAAAGATGTGGAATTATTGAAAACTAGTCTCGAATATGGTCCGAAACATGTTTTTGGAGACCATGAAAAGTGTGAAGAATTCTATTGTTCCAAAATTGGAGATATATCCAACAGTAAGATGCTACAAGTAAAGTTATGTGGTTTGTTACATCATATTACGGGTATGATATAAAATGAATAAATAAGTATGTATTTCTTATTATCTTATTTATTACAGCTTTAGTGGATAATTTAGTTAAAAAATCAAACCAACTTGTAGACAATGAGACAAATAATCGCGCATAACTTTTTATGAGTATTTTGGCTCGTTTTAATGCAGGAAAAAGATTAAATTTAACAACTAGAGGTTCTTTTGAGACAAGGTGCTACCTGTCTGGCTTACGATTTAATAAAGGTATTTCTTGGCATTCGAGTCCTTGGAAAAAAAAAGTACTAAGAAGTCCCGGTAAATATTGTAAAGAATATATAGAAAAAAAGGAGAATAGGTTAGCGAAGAGAAGAGAAAAAGGAGCATCTGTTCAAGATAAAAAAAAACATACAAAAATTGAAACCAATTCCCGTGATCACAATTATGGTCCTAAGGCATTACAAGCATCATTATCAGAAGAAGAATTAGATTCAGAAAAACGTAGAATTTTAAATAGATTACGGCTAATAATAACATTTAAATTTATCATAATAATTAATACCTTATATTTCCTTACTAGGTGAATGAGACTGAGCAACGAGAAATTGCTAAATTAACCGTAGGACAGTTCAATAATCCCGCATATAAAGTTGAAAAAGCAAATAGATTAACAGCATCATTTTTCGGAAGAGTTATAAAAAAGAGAAAATCAAATCCATGTCAGAACATAGTAAAAGATATTTTATATAAATCTAATTTTACATCTCCAGCTATAGAGTACGGCAAAAGTAAAGAAAATGTTGCTATAAGACTATTTGAAGAAAAAACTATTTTGAAAGTGGAAGGTAGTGGATTATATATAGATATTGACAATGGTTTTTTGGGAGCTTCTCCGGATGGTAAAAATGAGCTCAGTCAGTTGGGTTTGAAACTCATGCTTACGAAACATGCTATAGATAGATGATAACGCGAGTGAACGAATGGTGCGCTTTTATAGTAAAAATTTGATTGACACCCAACTAGCACAAAAGCTGCAGCTTACAACCAAATACCTGTATTACTATTTTATAATTGAAAATTATGCACCTTTTAATTCCTCTCAACTTAGCAACAAATTGATTTTATAATACTTTTATAAAAGCTTTCTTCGAATACTCTATACAACAAAAAACTGTTATAATAGTTTTATAGGGGTTTTTATAATCTCTTATAAATCTTTAATATAGTATTACGTTATCTCTATTAAGGTGTTACTATTAAGTGTTAAGAACCTTTATAAATACAAAAATATAAAATATTTCACCTGTTTAAGCTATAAAGTGTAAATGACATTTCTTATAAAGACATTTTATTATAATTTTTTAATGTTGACGTAATGCAGAAGCTATAAAACTACAAAGAAATATAAAGGCTTCTTATAAAACAGAAAGATGTCGAAAGGTACGTTTAGAAAAACATTTTAACATTAGTTTTATTTTTTATCTGATGGGCTATTCGATATGTCATCACCACTGTTTTTCCATTCATCATTTAAAAAATTAGTAGCTCATTCCTCTAATTCATTATTTATTTCATTTCCTATTTGGACCCAGTGTATATTTTGCACTATTTGCTAAAGTTAAAATGGTTTTCTAAACGTACTTTTCGACATCTTAATTTACAAGAAGCCTTTTTATATTTTTGTAGTTTTATAGCCTCTGCATTACGTGAATATTAAAAATTTATATTAAAAAATCTTTATATGACATTTACACTTTGTAAACTTAAACAGGAGAAATATTTTATATTTATAAAGGCTCTTAACACTTAATAGTAACACGTTAATAGAGATAACGTAATACTATATTAAAGATTTATAAGAGATTATAAAAACCACTACAAAACTATTATAAAAGTTTTTTTGTTGTATAGAGTATTTGAAGAAAGCTTTTATAATAGTATTTTAAAATCAATTTATTGCCAAGTTGAGAGAACATTTTTACAACTATCTTATAAAAGCAAATTATTTTATAAGCAAAATGGTGTTCTGAATTACTTTAATATAATTTAAAGGTGCATAATTTTAAATTATAAAGTAGTAATAAAAGTATTTGGTGCTACATTGATGGCTCTATCGGTGTAGGCAATAAAATCGTGAGAGTTATCAGATGTCGCCAGAATCGCATAATTTTTTAAATATGGTTTCGGAAAAAGAATTTTACTTGTAATACTTCACTTTATAATACATTTTGTCATATTTCTATTTCCGACTAAATTCCTAGAAATTATTTTAAAAGTTTAGCTGTCTATAATTAAATATTTGTTTTAAAATCTTGTTAGCGACTTCTTCATATACAGAGAGATATATAAATGCAGGTACAAAATGGACATATTACTTTTCAAAACACAACTACAGGGAGTTAATAGTACATATATTTTTGTTTTACTTCATCAAACAAAATAAATTTATTAATCAACTCTCTACAGTTGTTTGTTTTAATTAAAATGTTTTTTAAAAGAAACTTAAAACCTTTAAAGAATAATAAAAAGACATTTATATACCCTATTGTCCTTATAAGTAACTAATATATTTTTAATAGTTATATAATTGCAACAGATGTTTTATAATTTAGTCGGCCATATTTCTTATGAAAATATAATGATAACAATGCGGCCATTTACATGCAAAGATAATAAATTATTGATTTTTGATGATAATTTTACTTAAATATACATTTTCTTATTTTTTCAGTCTACTACAAATGTGTTAGAGGATAACAGCTACAGTTATAGACCTAAAACAGAAAAAAATTATTTACATTATTTCAATATATTATTTTTGGTAATATTCAATTTATAATATTTCTCGAGCGCGTTTATATTTTCTGAGTATATTCCTATATTTCACAGTAAATTCGACTTCGCATACAAATTTTAATAGTGGAATAAATAAATATCTCAGATTTTGTACAATTTATAAACATGAGCAGGAACATTATTTTAGTTCTTATGTCTGTTACAAATAATTCTGCAGACAACAATAATAAAACTAATCCTCTTGATTAAACATCTACAAGAAAACTAAATAGTATTATAAACATATCTTAAGGAATCATTTATATACCAAAACTTTAGATTTATAATCTTTTACAAAGTATTTTTACAACTATATAATCACGGTCAGAGCTGGGCAGTAACTAGTTACTTTAGTAACTTAGTTACTAACTAGTTACTTTTACGTAACTTGTAACGTAACTTAGTTACTTTTTAAAATATGGTAACTGTAACTGTAACTTAACTTGCTGCGGAAAAGTAGTTGATAACTTTACGGTTTTTAGTTACTAGTTACTTGAGTAACTTAAGTTACTTAAAGTAACTCAGAAATTAGAATGTAACTTAAGTTAGTCAAAGTAACTTAAAAAGTGGAATGTAGCTTAGTCATAAAAAGTAACGGAGGGGATGATTAAAATTTCAAAGAAATATTTTGAAAGTAATTATATTCATTAATAATAGAGTTTTTGTACGGTAAACAGAAAAACTAAAAATAACACATTATTTTAACTTTTAATTCTAGAATTAAAAAGTCACTAAATGTTAAATTTGACTTATAAAATATATTATTTTCAAATGTTTTCCTCGCTTACAAATGATGTTTTAATAAATTATAATTAAACTGCCACTAAATCATCAAAATTATTCCAATTTTCAGGTTATACAAAAAATAGTGTATTTTGTACGTTGTTCCAAGGGTTTGCAAGACTTGAATTCGTCTCATTTTTGCAAATTCCCTTCTCACAAGATAAAATGTCACTTTTAATTTTTATAGTATATTATATTGTAGATCCGCAGGGCCTTTTTATCAGATTTTTGGGCCCTAGACCAAATTTTTTTCGGGCCCCCCTCCCTCTTTATAGTAAAAAACAAGTACGTACAAATATTTGTATGATTATAATGTAAGTTTATTTATTAAAGAAAAAAATAAAATTGTCTGCTGAGAGAAAAGCTGATCAATTATACAGTACCGCATGCTCGATTCTAGTTTGAGGTGAAATTTTAGCGTAATATTTTGTTACTTCTCTCTAGGGACGGTTGGCGATTTTGCCGGATCTCGGGAATATGTTATTAGCGTAGCGGGGCCCGACATATTTATAAAAAGATACTTTTTCATCAAATTTTCTTAGATATTTGAATGTGCGGGGCCCATGTGAGCGCGGGGCCTCAGATTGAAAATCGACGTATGATCCGAGGTTTCCAATAAATTAATCATTATCCACTAATAAGTCTAGGAAATAATGTCTGCATGTTTTATACATTATAATGGTCATGTCATGTTAGAAAGAAAGTAGATTCTTTATATCTTAGTATAAGAAATCAAAATTGAAAAATAAATTAATAAATTTTTAAAAAATCACAGTCAAAGCGGGGCCTAGGCCGTGGCCTCGTGGGCCTAGGCGGTAATAAGGCCCTGTAGGTCCGTTAACATTAACTATAATAATTTGATTGGGTGTTGCCAAGCAATAACTTTAAAATTTAGGTTAACGTAGTTAGTGCAAAAACTCCCTGATATGTACGAGGTGTGTTCAAAAACTATCGCGAATTTTGAATTTTCGCGGGTTACGTATATTCGAATTTCGATCTTTTTGTGGCTTTATGTTGGTACTCATGTCTCTCACTTATGTCGACAAGCTCGGCCATTTTGAATGTTCACTTAATTGTTGACAGCTGCTTTGCTTGCACGTGTTTTGGATCGTCTTCGATTTTTACCTATTCAAAAAAATGGAACAAAGAACCTGTATCAAATTTTGTGTGAAAAACGAAATTAAGTGCGCGGATGCATTCCGAATGTTGACTGTGGCATACGGAGAAGCTACCTTGGACCAAAGCAACGTTTATCGGTGGTACAAAATGTTCTCAGAAGGCCGAGAAGATGTGAACGACGAAAAGCGTGCCGGACGCCCGAGCACTTCAACAACAGACGAAAAAATTAATGAAGTGGAGAAAATGATATTGGCCAATCGTCGAATCACCGTTAGAGAAGTTGCTGAGGACCTAAACATATCGATTGGCTCGTGCCATTCGATTTTTATCAATGATTTGGGCATGAGACGGGTCGCCGCGAAATTTGTACCAAAATTGCTCAATTGCTCGTTGCTTGTGCGCGACTTTTTAGCCAAAAACAACACACTAATGATGCCGCAGCCACCGTATTCCCCAGATCTGGCCCCCTGTGACTTTTTCTTGTTCCCTAAACTGAAGAGGCCCATGAAAGGACGACGTTACGCTACGCTTGACGAGATAAAGACGGCATCGAAGGAGGAGCTGAACAAGATAAAAAAAAATGATTTTTTGAAGTGCTTTGAAGATTGGAAAAACCGTTGGCACAAGTGTATAATATCTCATGGGGATTACTTTGAAGGGGACAAAATAGATATTCATGAATAAATAAATAATTTTTGAAAAAACACAAAATTCGCGATATTTTTTGAACACACCTCGTATACTACACAATAACTAAGTCAACAGTCTAAGTCTACACTTCACGCCATTAAAAGTACACTTCGCACAAAAATTGTCGCATATATTTTTTTTTAAGAAAAAAGAAGGTGCAGTTGGGTATTTCTTTAATGCAAATGACGACATCTTACAAAACCATAATTTGAGGAGGATGCTGTGTTTTCAGTTGTTTTAGTTGCTATACAAACAGTAGACTTTGTTGAAATAAAATCATCGTCTTTGACATATTTTGCTAATTAGTGCGGAAATACCTGTAATTTCTAGGTTTTTTCCATTTTTTTGTAAATTATTTGAAATATGGCTGTCTACAATAATCAGAATCGTTATTTATCAGAAAAGGAAGTTTCAGTAATTGTAGCATTTCGTGAAGAAGGACGATCTCAACAGTATATTGCTGAAAGGCTTGGGGTCGCTCAATCTTCAGTGTCTAGAGCATTGCGAAGATTTCGAGAAACGGGAGAACACCGAAGACGTGCAGGACAAGGTCGTAAAAGAGTAACAAGTGCCAGACAGGATAGATTTCTAAGATTAGATGCCTTAAGACAGCGATTTGTCACAGCCAGGTCTTTAAGAAATCAGCTTTTTGAAATCCATAATGTAGCAATCTCAGTGCAAACTACCAGGAACAGACTGAAGGAGTTTCAACTGTTTTGCAGACGACCAGCAAGAGGGCCTCGGTTGACTGCAGCGCACCGTAGAGCTCGTTTAGCATTCGCGCGCGAACATGTAAACTGGCATCAAGCTAATTGGCGAAGGATTCTCTTTACAGATGAATCGAGATTTTTAATGAGGGGAAATGATAGGCGTAAAAGAGTGTACAGACGCAATGGTGAAAGATTTGCTCAGTGCAATTTCGGTAAAACCGATAGTTTTGGTGGTGGCTCTATAATGGTTTGGGGGGAAATTTCTTTGGACGGCCGTACAGATCTTGTTGTCCTGCAAAACGGAACTTTAAATGCTGAACGGTACATAACCAACATTTTAGAAGATAATGTGGTACCATTGGCGTAGCTAGGAATTTTTTCTAGGGGGGGCAGCCGTCCACCTGAACTAAGCACAGTCATTTAATGAGAGATCATAAATGACGTCTAGTGATAAATAATAACGCAGTTCATTCACTCTCCTTATTACTATGTGGCGTCTTTCTTAACTCTTTATACATTTTACCGCAGGAAAATATCTCATTCCCAAGCAAAAATCTAATATATTGTTATTTAATTAGAAAAAAAAAAAAAACGTGTTTATTACTTAATTTACTTACTACACTAAACATACATTTTTATTATTACCTCATATCTTAAATAAGCTTTAGCTTCCTATGTTTTTTGCTAAAGCGATTTAACACAGCCTAAGGGCTAATAGCACTCTTCATCATTTCATTTTCTATGTACAGCAAAGACATATTTGAAAAAACGATTTTGTAGCATAATTGTCCTTAGCCAGGTTTTTATTCGCTCCAACTCTGTAAATATTTCTAGGGTGGGCAAAGAGCTGTCTAGGGTGGGCATTGCCCACCCTTGCCCCCCTCTAGCTACGCCCATGTGTGGTACCTGTAGCCGCAATCGTTGGTGATGACTTCGTTCTTATGCATGATAACGCCAGACCGCATGCTGCTGCAGCTGTTCGAAATTATCTTGGGGACCAAAATATTGCAACTTTAAATTGGCCAGCGTGTAGTCCCGACCTTAATCCTATAGAACATCTATGGGATATCACGGGTAGGCAATTTAGAGCACGCAGAAATCCCCCAGCCACTCTAAATGAGTTAGGAGTTGTTCTTCAGGAAATATGGGACAACACTGACCAAGAACTTATCAGCAACCTAATTTTAAGTATGAACCATCACTGTCAAGCGGTAATTGCGGCAAGAGGGGGTAATACCAAATATTGACTCTAAACTTAAGTTTATTTTGTTACTTTACTGTTGCATTTATTAATTATTATATCTCGTTTCTTGTAATTTATTGCTTAGTAACAATAGTAACCAAGTATAAATAAAAAATATGTGTCAATTTTTTTCATAAATAAAATGTTTTTTTTTATATGATAATAAAGTATTCGCCATTACTTCAAAAAACACCTCGTTTGCCCAAAAAAAAAAATATGCGACAATTTTTGTGCGAAGTGTAGTTAGAAAGTAACTCAAAGTAACTAAGTTACTTTTAATGAGTAACTAGTAAATAACTTAGTTCTTTCACCAAAGTAACTGTAACTTAAGTAACTTAGTTACTTTTTTTTGGAGGTAACTGTAACTGTAACTAGTTACATTTTAAAAGTAACTTGCCCAGCTCTGATCACGGTATCGACAGTTAAAAACTTATTTTATTAATGCTTCAAAATGCGCCATTTAAAAATTAATTTTATAGTTGTTCTATTAAAAGTGATATAATTGCTTTGAGAATATTGCCAAAGACTGGTAATTTGTTTTAAAATTGTTGTGTAAGGTAATGTAGATAACATTTATAGAATCAAAAAGCTTTATAAACTGCGCCTATTTTGCATATATAAGGGTTGAATTAGAGTTGTGTAAATATTTTAGGTACTCAATTATATAACATTAAGTTGTATAAATTAGATATATTAATATTCTCATAGTATTTATAAAGAACTTTGTGCTAGTTGGGCAATTATTCCTCATTAGCATGTGGTATCTATGTACCCACAAAGACTACTACTATAACAAATTGCAAATTAATTTTCTTCGTTTCATATGTATAGTCATTATTTTTCACTTATTACATAATTTTAAAATTAGTATAAATACGTATGTGTGTAGTCCATAATTTCATTTGTTTCATAATTTTTTTACGCAATTTATGAAGTTTTTCAAACTCAAATGACTGTATATATATACACTGTACTAGATTTATGATCACAATGATATTACTCTTTGGTAGGACTAATAGGAGATACATCGATAATAGAAGTTAAATGTTTCTACAAGGCGTCTGAAAAGGGTTGGACACTGCAGGAAGCTGCGAAATCTAAACGAACTTGGTTATGCATGAACGAACAGAACGAAATTACACTAAATAGAAATCATATCTATTATTTTCAAGTAATTGTAACTGTAATATAAACGATATAAACGATGATTGAAAAAATAGAAAAAATGCAGTATCTCATCTCTCGCTAAAGTTAATTGAAACTATTTTTGTAAAAAAAACCTATTCATTTTTTTTAAATACGTCCATGATAATGCTTCCGATAAAACCGGAAATAGAATTTAAGATCATTTCACACCAATAAGCGGCATTTAGTATCCTATACTTTCAATCACATCTATTTACATACATAATTGTAATGTGTTTTAAATATTTCTATTTCAGATACAAGGTCAATTAAATATAACAAGAAGAGACATGTGCTACTTTATAGTTTATATAAATGATCAGAATGATTTACATATAGAGAAGATTAAAAGAAATGAACAATTTTGGCAAGACAACATGCTAGCTAAATTAAAAAAATTCTATTTGGATTGCGTTTTAACTGAAATTATTTATAGAAATATTCCAAGAGGGTTAAAATGCATCAAACCTTCATAATAGCCATTTATGTGACCCGACATGAAATTTGTATGCACGAGCGTAAGCGAGTCATACAACACGTCAAGTGCCTAAAACACTAATTTTGAAATATATTACACAAGATTTTTTATAATAGCGTTTTAAAACAGATCATTTATTCTCAAATATCAACATTTTAAATTTTTCAAAATTAAAAATTTGTTATGGCCAGTACAATACCTCTCGCCATTTTCATATTAGGCTATACAGTGTGTCCCATTTAGAAGTGCCACCATTGGGATCTCGAGAACTATAAGAGATACGATGGCGGTTAAATAGAACTTTTTGTGCGCGTTTGGGAGGCCATCTCAGATATGCTTTTGTTTTCCCAAAATTTCTCATAGGGCACTAGATAATGACGAAAAACTGAATATTGTTGATTTTTTCTTTTTCAAATAACTTCTAAACTATTAGTAATTGAGAAAAATGTTTCAAATATAAAAGATATATATTCTTATTAACTAACCAGTGGCGTACGAAATAAATTTTTATATCCGTAAATTTTCGAGATATAACACAAACTTATATTTTTTTAAATGGAACCCATATCTTATTTTAGTCTCAAAAAAATAATTATTTTTTTCTCTTTTCAATGATGTAAGGGTTATTATGTTTTATATTTGTTTTGCTCCTAAAATTTATTTTTTTTCTTTATTTTTGTGTTTTTTCTTATTATTTCTCAAAAAAAAAAATAATTTTATTAATTATATTGTAATTGATCGATATAATTTATTTTAGGCCTTTATTACTTAATATTTTTATTCTAGACTCATAATTACAAATTACACTATAATGTGCCAACGGCGCCTGATTTATTTATTTGATACGAGTTTTGAGTAAATTTTTCGAACGAAATAAATTATTTAAATACAAGGAGTATTTCTAAATATAAATCTACCAATATTTTCAAAATAATTGTAAATTTAATTAATGTTAGTTAATAAAAATATCTATCTATCTATTTGAAACGTTTTTCTCAATTACCAAGAGTTGAGAAGTTATTTGAAAAAGAAAAAATCAACAATATTCAGTTTTTCGTCATTATCTAGTGCCCTATGAGAATTTTTGGAAAAACAAAAGCACATCTGAGATGGCCTCCCAAAGGCGCACAAAAAGTTCCATTTAACCGACATCGTATCTCTTATAGTTTTCGAGATCCCAATGGTGGCACTTCTGAATGGGACACACTGTATTAGTATGTGCCTATTGTGCCGTTTCTGGTACACACAAAAATTCCAGTTACATCTATTCTTAATTTTTCAATTCATTCTATGAACAAGTTTCCTCTTACTCTTCTAAATGTTCGAGATTTTTCCAATTCATTAACGAGATTTGCGGTATTTCTGAAGGGTAGATGGTGAAATATATGTATAGCAAGCGCGTGTTTAGTTGACGCTGAAACTGTACATACTTTGACTTATAAATGAATCCCCTGTCTTTTTATACCAATTTTAGATGTTGACACGCACACAGACATCATTGTAAAAATGTTAAGGCCGAATTCTTGTAATCTTTTAAATCGTGCTTATTCACTAAAATCTGGATATGCGGTTTTTAGCAAGAATCCAATAACTCTCTTAGGGAGAGGTAAAAAGTAGGCAGACGTCAGGTTCATCTTTTCGTTGCTAAATGACAATCAAAAAGTTGTTATAAAACGCTAGTATAAACAAAATTATTTATGTACTTACATAATTATTTGCTATAAAAATTTATATCTGAATTTGTATTTTTCTTGATTATTGATTCATTGTTTCCTCTGAAATGTACATATATCTATAAAGGTATATCTGCAATAGAGGTACCTATTCAAAACAACTAGTAAAACAAACTTCGGAAAACAATACTTTGAAATAATTTTTATTATGAACAATAACTGCCGAAGTTTTCTGTTCATGCGAAATATACTTTTGTTGAGATATGTATAAATTCTTAAAATATAATTTATTTTTAATTGGCATTAATATTTTAATAATTAAATTTAAACAGTGAAATATGTAATATGCATTGCATCACTTAAAATAAGTTTCAATTTTCAACATTTTGCATTTTCTCATATTTTACTCAAATATTTCTATGAAATGGTAAATCGTGACGCTCCCTCAGTCCATCGTGTTATTCGCCGTGCGTCTTACTTCTCGCCCCAACTTTGTGGTCTATCCCCTCTACCGATTTCTAAGTACATTCCTACAGTGAAGCGGGAAATTTTGTTACGAGTTTGGGTGTTTCGAACGCCAACCTTAATCCGTATTACGTTAATTCTGCTTCCTAAAAACAAGTATAGTGTCAAAAACTAGAGGGACAATGTTGCTGCACTAAACTTGAAAACAATAACTTTTTCGTATTATTTTTTGTAAAGTTGCCCCCAACTTCGTTACATTGGTCGTAAAAAAAATTGATGCATGGATTTTGTAAGTAAATTCTCAAAATTTGTCGTAAGTACTTTTACGCTAAAATGAAGTATTACGGAGTTATTGTGATATGTAAATTGGAAAGAAACTCAAAATTTAGCTAAGTACGCAATTTTGTCCTTTTTGGGAGTTTCATAGCTCCGTTGCTATTATTCCTACAAAAAAACTTTATTCACCAAGTATACAGGAAATTTTGTCCTCTACAAGTCACCGCATAACTTTTTTTCGTTACAATGCACTAGAAAGAAGTTATAAGCAAAAAACTGAAAAATTGCCGATTTTCGGTGGTTAAAATATTAATGAAGCAGTTTTTCAAAATAGATGTTTCGAGGTAATCTATGTATTCTATATTTCATCCATTCCGTATCTGTAGGATCTGAGTACAATATCTAAAACAATATAATGAAATTTCTTGATAATTATTTATTTATAGCTAGGAAAAGTGATAAAAAACTCAATATTTTTCTAAAATTGCTACTTTTGCCTTATTGGGAGCGGCACATCTTCACCGCCATTGATTTCACAACAGACATAATACGCCAAAGTTTTAGAAAATTGAGTCTTAGACTATATATATAATACTAGGCAAATAACTTATTCTGAGTTAAAGAGCAATAGAAAGAAGTCGCAGGCAAATAAAAGAAAAAAGTGCTGTTTTTAAAAAGTTTTTTTTTAGTAGTCCCTCGATACTTTACAAACGCTTGCCAACACATAATTACGTTCATTTTGCATCTACACAAATAATTTTATTTAAAATAATAATTTTATAATTAGAAATACTGAGCTAAAAATAGTTGCTACTCTAAACTAGAAAAAGTCATTTTTATCGTGTTTTGTAAATTAACCCCCACTCAGGTGCGTTTGGTAGTAAAAAATAATCGGGTTTTGTAGGTAATTAAATTCTCTACAAGATTAATTATGATGACTTTTACGCTAAAATAATGTGTTACGGAGCTATTGTGATGTAAAATGCATAGAAACTCAAAATTTTGCTAAGTACGCAATTTTAGCCTTTTTTGTAATCTTCACAGCTCCGTTACTATTAATCAAACAAAATAACTTCATGTAATTAATTTGCAGAAAATTTTGTCCTCTACAAGTTGGCAAATAACTTTTTTTGCACAAAAATATAGCAGAAAGAAGTTATAGGCAATAAACTGAAAAAAGTGCGGAGGAGGGAGGATTGTGGAAATTTGGATTTTTCACTAATCCACCACCCTATATAACATATCAAAAATTCAGAACCACCCGACATTTTTTAGGGTAAATCGCTTCGTTCACTGGACTAATATACAGTCAGTTGTCATCAAATCGGGTTCTATGTTTTATATATTCAATAAAAGCACGAAAGTTGTATTGTAACTTGAAATAAAAGTTCATTAAACGAGTTAATTGAATGATTTGTTGTTCAGTTTTCCTAAAATTCTCAAAACTATCATTTGCCATGCAGTTGCTAAATCTCTTATGTACTTTATATATTTATCTACTACAGCTTAAGTAATGATTATTTTTGCTTTTAGATTTCTCTTTTTATTGTCATCTTTAGTTAATTCAAAATTATCATTTAGAGAATCTTTTACAGCCTTTTCTCTTTTCTGCTAGAATTGAGTTAATTACAAATAACCACACTTAGATATTTCCTCCAATAAAATTTGGTAGATTTTCACAATTTTTATTATTATTATTATTATTGTTATTATTATTAATTACAATCAGTACTTTATCCTAAGACTATTAGCACTGTTAATTACAGGTATTTATAGTTTGATTAACAGTAACATGATAGTTTATTTACAATTCTTTTAGTAAGGCTATGTCTGTGATATATTGTATGGTTTCATGGGAATGGCTGCTGTCTAGTGCTTCTCTCAATGCCTGTGGTATTTGATGTTCTCGTCGTTTCTCCTCGTAGTTTTCGCATTGTAGAATTATGTGTTCAACTGTTAGTGGGTTGTTATATTCTTCATGTGTTGCGGCATTTGATCTTTTAAATATGTGTTTATTTGTTAATCTGGTGTGTCCGTTTCTAAGTCTCGTTTGTGTGACTTATTTTCTTCGATGGAAGGTGTTTGGCTTCCATTTTCCTATATTTTCTTGGATTTTTTTTGTCTGTCGTTTTCCTTTTTTTTAAATAGTTAATATATCCTTTTAACAATACTTTATTAACACATTAATTAAATACATTACATTTCATTCGTATTATGTTTCATTACAACATTCTCTTTCTTATCAACACATTCTATGTTTTATTTAATTATTTTAACAAAAACTAAGCTATAAAAATTAATTAATCCTTGCCAAAATCCCGACTTTATAGTCGCAGTACATGGGATTTGTTCTGCCTGTCATAAATGACAGTGCTAGACAACTGAATAAAAACTGTACACACAGCTAGCTACAGTATTTTTAAAGAAAAGTTGAGAACAGGGTATTTACCAGAGCTGGGCAGTAACTAGTTACTTTAGTAACTTAGTTACTAACTAGTTACTTTTACGTAACTTGTAACGTAATTTAGTTACTTTTTAAAATATGGTAACTGTAACTGTAACTTAACTTGCTACTGAAAAGTAGTTGGTAACTCTACGGTTTTTAGTTACTAGTTACTTTCTTAGAAATATTTTGTTGAGGCTGATGCCTTTTTTAGAAACACTAACTAAAACTATTTTGTTTTAAATAAATGTCTGTCCAGAGTGGGAGTGTTGAGCGCAGCATCGCGCATACCCTCTGTAATGTGTAACTTTTATTTTAATACATAATTAAATTCAATATTATTGTTGATTGATTTCAAGCCATAATAGATAATAAAATAAGTAATTATATTCATTAATAATAGAGTTTTTGTACGGTAAACAGAAAAACTAAAAATAACACATTATTTTAACTTTTAATTCTAGAATTGAAAAGTCACTAAATGTTAAATATGATTGGGTGTTGCCAAGCAATAACGTTAAAAATTAGGATAACGTAGTTAGTGCAAAAACTCCCTGATATGTATACTACACAATAACTAAGTCAACAGTCTAAGTCTACACTTCACGCCATTAAAAGTAGTTAGAAAGTAACTCAAGGTAACTAAGTTACTTTTAATGAGTAACTAGTAAATAACTTAGTTCTTTCACCAAAGTAACTGGAACTTAAGTAACTTAGTTACTTTTTTTTGGAGGTAACTGTAACTGTAACTAGTTACATTTTAAAAGTAACTTGCCCAGCTCTGGTATTTACCATAGTCAAATTTTAATTATCTTATATAAGATGATGAAAATATACATAAATTAATGAGTATTTGTGAAATTTTTTGTTTAAATATTAATTAGGTCGCAAACTACAAGCGCTTGAAATTGATTACTAATTGAGTATGACACGTTAGGTCCTAAGAATTTGATTGGTCGTCTGATTTAAAAAAGGAGATACGCGCGTCTGCTGCGGTAAGTTTATGAACTGTCACATTGATATATAACCTAACAAAATATTTAATAATTTTGTTTGATGAATTTGTTTAATTATATTATCTAGTAATATTAACAATAATAATGTATTTATAATTAAATCAATTTGTGATGTTAATTAAATTAATAATAATGTCAGAAATTTGAAATATTGAAACTTCAAAACAAACAAACACTAGCGCCATCCGCCGTCATACTTTGTGCCATAATATTGTCAAACTGTTTCAATATTCTATTATTTATTAGGAAAAAAAGCTTATTATTTATGTAATTTATGCTCAATAATAATTTGTTCGTGAATTTAACGTATAAGTTTTTATATAAAAATATTTCAGCTATACAAACATGAAAAAATTTGTCCCCTCTATAACTAACACTTTGTACCTGCTACGTCACGCACCAAATTCTTAAACTTTAAAAATTCATATCTCGCTTATTACGTAAAATTTTTAAGACGCGTTGCACTAAAATCCTTATTTCATCCCGTTCCACATATGCATATTATGCAGGTTACCTATAATTTTAAATATTTAATTAATAAAACCATAAGAAAGATTAAATGTACTTCAAAGAAAAAGCTTTCAGAATGTAACTAAAACTTTTGATGTTTGACACTGACATCCGTCATTTACAAATTATGTTATAAACGTTTGAATTTGTCAACTGGTTTCCTTAGTGTAGCTTAGCCTACTCGACTTATTACATGCCGTTATTCTACATATTATAGCGTCTTTATCTCTAAATTTATAGAATATATAATAAAAATTTTTAATGTATCAGATGTAGAAATTTATGTTCTTCAATAGTAGTAATATCAAAAATTTTCAAAAAAATAATATTTAGAAGATTTTTTTTTCGAAACTACTACTTCCGGTTGTTCAATTGTTACGAAAACCTTTTTCAGCCCTTCCCAGGAATGTCAGATTGAGGTATCCATAGTTAAACTGGTCTTAAGTCTTATAGTTTTTGAGGAATCGTCCTTCCAATATCCGCACGTACACACACACACATCCACACACACACACGCACACACACACACGCGCGCGCACACACACACACACACACACACACACACACACACACACAGACATTATCGCAAAAATGTTAAAATCGGATTATAGGGACCTTAAATCGTGCTTATTCACTAAAATCTGGATACGCGATTTTTAGCAGCAGAGGTAAAAAAAGTATGCAAGTAGCCCATTGTTATCAATAAAACCAGATTTCTTAACCCAAGAATACATACGGGGTATTTAAATACCCCAGTAAAATTTTATATTTTATATAATTTTGTTATACATGGGCTGGCATTACTGTTCATTCGGGTATTCTTATTTGAGGTTATGTACTATCAAATGTTGTATGAGTAAGATATAATTTTTATATAGTTTCAGAAAAAAAGGTAAGTTGGGGTAGTGAAATACCCCAGTATGTGTTAACCTTTGATATATTTTTATAATACTTCTTGATATTTATCATTTTAGAATATGTCTACGAGGAAAAATATTAATTTTACTGACCACAATTGTGAGAATATCGTGCCCACATGGTTTAATGATCTTAAATAGGATGATGAAATTGTTAGCGATTGTGAAGATGCAATTGAAATCCAATCAGAACATGCAAGTATTATTTCGGAAAATGATCTTTCTGATATTGAAAATAATTTTATTGAAGAGCGGCCAAATGATATAATACTGGGAAATAAGCCAGAAAAGCCAGCCAGAAAAAAAAATATGTGCAAAAATTGTTATGTGGTAATATCAATGTGAAACTTAGAAATGATATACAAGATATATTGTGCAATAATCCTATTCAAGATGTATCAAAAATACCAAAAAAGAAAACCAAATATGCCCCATGTGACAGAAGTAAAGACCAAAAGAAAAAAATCTACTGTGTCGAACGTGAGAAGCCAATATGCATAGACCTTAGAATGGATATGTGCAAATGATGTTTGAAAATATTAATTACATTATAAATAAAAGTTTTATTTTCAATTTTTCAAATATATGTAGATTCAGAGAAAATATTTTTATGGAGTTTTTATTAGTGGGGTACTGAAAAACCCCAGTATGTGTTCATGATTGTGAAGTATGCGTATGTATTGTAGGTTTAACAATTATAATACTACATATTACTATTTCTTTATTTTATGGTTTATAAATATAATGATTTTAAAAAGAACATTTGACAGTTCTAACATTTTGTATCACTGTAGAAATGAGTAAACATTAATAAAATTTAAAATCTGATTTTACAGCTTATCTAAAACCTTTATTTGAAATATTTTTGTCCAAAATTAACAGGTAAAATAAAAAAAATAACTTTATATTCCCTATGTATTTCAAGTAGACACCCGATATACGATTGTTCTTTTTGGGTATTCACATAATGATCGGATCAGTGTTACAACTTGATATATTCAAAAAATCCCTACAATACATTACAACTGTGCTATATGCAAAACATAAGTTTTCCCTAGAAAATTCGCTAAAATTATTAATAAGCGAAATGAAAGGGTAAGCTCACGATTTCAAATCAATCATTTCAATGTAACTATTTATTATCAAAATAAAGCGTGCTACAAATTATACTTAGGAAAAGATTATAATGAATAAATAAAAATTAACACAAAATAATAATAACAATGATAATAATAATAATAATAACAATAATAGGTTATTTTCATTGTTGTACAAACAATTGAAAATATTCATTAACTGCTAATTCTAAAATTTTCCATTGTGAGAACACTGCAGTTTATATCACGTACACTTACTCAGAATATTGAGATCTAGTGGAGATAAAACTACCTACGTATTCTGTTCAACATAAGACGTAAACGTAAAACACGTTTCCTGCATTAGGATGCTTATGAAAGTCTGTGCAATAACGTGGTGCATTAAAATCTTTTCAGAGGACTAAATTGTTCTTGAGTGAACGAAGAAGCACTGCGGGTAAAATTAAAGAACATATATAAAATTTTGATGGTGAAATGTGCTTGTATCGAGATACTTTTAAATTATTATATTAAAAAAATATTTAACGCAACAGGCTCAATCATTGTACATTACTGTTTCAATTTTAAGCTTAAAAATATTGTTAGTAATTACTTGACAACTTTTCTAAGAGATTAATTCTACACCTAGTTGACCTAAACACAAAAGTCAAAGACTATTATTTATTTGAAATCGTCACTAAAGTGCACAAAAATCGCCATTAAAAGTTCAGAAATCGGCATTAAAGTAATCCATTATATAATGATTTCAAGCAAATGCAGTGTTACCAACCTTTGTAACAACTACAATTTACCCGCAACACTGCAATGTGAAAGGGGTTGCATAAAATCACTTTTAGTTTAATATCGATTATATTGAACTATATAAACATATAAAAATATAGGGTTCTCGTACATTGCTGTAATGACATATTATATCTTATCAACTAGTTTAGCACTTATCTCTAAATCAGTCCAAACAATCCATCGTTTCGAATACTCGGGCTCTGCACACGACACACGAAGCAGCGTGCCACAGGAATTGGGTACGATTTCTTACAAACGGTGAATCATCAAGTAACTTTACCTCATGTTCATATCCCTTCACCAATCCTGGTTTATCCGAAAATGTATTCTTTAACTATTTACTAACTAACATGTGCATTAGCCCTTCTTTGCTTTCTCGACTAATATCTTCTATCTTCTCAACTCCCATACGATCATCTAATTTTTTTTTTTATCTCAACTTGCTTAGAATTATGCGTATCGATTATAATTTCTTCTACTTCTACCGCTAGCTCATTGGACCTCTTCTCAATACCTACCATCGGGATTTTTATAACCTCCCCATTTTCTTTAAAGCTCATTACATTTTTATCAAAATCTAGCCACCGTCATACTGCTGTGGCCAGTCAATGCCTAAAATTATATCTCTGACTAACTTTGGGCATACTAAACAATTAATATTAATATTGTGACCCCCTATTTCACACTCTACCATAATTTGTTTATTTATCCGCTGGGTTTTTTCAAAGCACAAGTTATTGTGGCTCCTGTTACCGGTAAACATGGTATTTGCGAATTACTTTTCATTAATTTTTATAAAAAAAAACTTGTGACACGCAAGTAACACTACTTCCCGAGTCAACTAAAGCATTTGTTTTTACGTTTTCTACTTGTATCGGAATAAATGACGCACTGTCTTGATTTTTTGCTATAAATTTCTTCTTCTTCACTAAGTAATTCGGACGCATTTTCTACAAAAATAGATCGTAGAGCCCTTGGTTCATTATTCTCATCACTATTTTTTATTCTGCGCGGCTCCGATGTATTATTGTTTCCGTCATTGTTATTTTGATTTCGACTTGAATTTCCGAAATAATTTCCCGATCACAAATCGTCGCGTCTCATTTTCTTGCTCATAAATTTTATCTATTTTTCTAAGCCATCTTTCCACTTCATTTATCCCGGTCGCACCTAACATTAAAATTCCGCGTTTAATTTCTGGTGAATAATGGTTACTAATTAAATCAATGATTTTATTTTCCGATAACGATTCCGAGAGATATGTTGCCTCTTTAGACATTTTTAAAAAATAATCTGCACGGTTACCCCTTTCAAATTTACCAAATTTAATTTTTTCATATGTTTCACGCTCATCGTCCTCATTCCAATACCTTTTCAAAAAGAGTTCTTTGAAACACTCGAAATTTTAGCATGATTTTTCTATTAATATGTCCCAATCTTAAGCTGAGCTTCGCAAACATCTCATGATCAACGAAACTTTCTTATCCTCTGGTATACCGGCATCTTCTAACATTGTGGCTAGTTTCTTTATAAATACGTGGTTTATACAATATTTTATTCAATTTTGACGAATACGAAATAATAAAAACCATTATAATTTTTCAATCGTCGGTGATAGACGTGAAGTCATTTATTTAAAAAGCTTTATTGTCTGTCATTTGTGTCGTGAAAAATAATGAAAATGGCTCAAAAATTTAATTCACTTGTGAATAAAATGTTACTTATAGTTGTTGCTATGGAGTTAATAATGACAGTTTAAAACGTCAAAATAGAAAAAATAATTATATGTCATGTTATTAAAAAATACAATGGCGAACGATTAAATATTACATTATTATTAAATGTGGTAGGCAATGAAATTCACTTTTTTTAAACAGAAAGTATCTACCACATTTATAATAATGTAATAGTTTAATCATTCGTCATTGTATTTTTTTTTATAATATGACATATAATTGTTTTTATTCTGTTAGATAGCAAATTTCATATATTTTTTTAAATTTGAATAAATATGTAAGCTGTTCCATTTGAAAATTAAATGTTGCTCTCAATTATTCGAAAACCGGAAGTAATATTGTTGATCTATTTCCACTATTATATAGAGGAGTTAAAGTACTGTAATTAATGTTATATAATTAAAATCGTTAATTGTTATAATAAGCGAGATAATTGCTGGACAATAAAAATTCAGTTGTCTAATACTAAATATGTAAATACAGCTCTTAGAAATACAAATAAAATAAAAGCAAACAGTTTTTGATCAAATTTATCAATTTCGAGGGACAAAACACATATACAGATTGAATTCTATAAATCTGTGCGAAATGAGTTGAATAATCGCAAAGCCCAAGGTGAAACTGATATTAAAATAAAATATTCTAATGTCATTCCAAATATAATTAAAATGGGAAACTAAATTTGTCCGACATTTGTCCTGTTACGCTAAATTGTTTTTATTAAAATGATAGGGGACTTAATTCTAAGATACATTCATTTTATGTTAATTGTTGTGCTGATTCATTTGACATTATCATGATCACTGAAACTGGGCTTACTAGTTCTTGTAATAATGAGGAATTATTTCCTGTGAATTATAATGTAATACGCTGCGACAGAAATTTTGCACTAGTTGGTCGAACTATTGGTAGTGGTGTATTACTAGCTCTCGCAAACCATATAAATTATAAAATAACGAAGACAGATTTGTGAAAAATTCATGAATCTCACTGGGATTTAAACCCAGGGCCTTCCGATATCTAGTCGGACACTACCAAGTGAGCTGTGAGATCCCGTGAAGTTCTTGAATTTTTCACTCGTCGCATACATCGTTGTAGACAAGTTTTGTCTCCCACTTGGAGTATCGTCACCCGCACAACATCGCGACATCACCTGCATAAATTATATAATTTTAGATACTGCTATCCTCAAAAATATTAATCCACTAGTAGATATTGTGGCTTGTAAATGCTATTTCAGTAATCGATCATTTATTCTATGTGTAATCTACATTCCACCTGATATTAGCGCTAATGATTTAAACATTTATATAGATGCATTACAGATTTTTCTTATCAATGAATCAGTTTTTCTCGTAGGTGATTTTAATATACCAAATTTTTTAAATTCAACGATAAACTGTTCAAAATCTACTTGTTTTTTTAATTTTTGCTATGCACTAGATTTAACACAATACAACACTATTGATAATATTAATCAAAACAAATTAGACTTAGTTTTATCTAATTTAAATGCATCTTTAAATATTGAAAAATCTGAAAATCCTTTAGTACGTGAAGATGTTTTGCATCCTGCAATCATTATTAACATAGAACTTAATAGTACTACTAAACCCGTGAACTTTCCATCTTCCAGTAATATTAGCTATAATTTTCGGAAAGCTAATTTTAATCAATTATACAATGATATCTGCAGTCTTGATTGGTCATGCTTAGAACAATATCAAAATGTTGGATGCAACCGATAAACTTTATCAAACCCTATATAAATGACTTCTGATAATTCAGTACCGAAATATAAATACGTGCAAACTAAATATTCACCCTGGTTTACACAAGAAATTAAATATAATTTGAAAAGCAAACAGTATTATAGACAAAAGTGGCTAAAATATAATAACATTCAACATCTCAATGAATTTAAAATTAAGAACCTTAATTAAACAACAGGTACATGATGCTTACATCTCCTACACTCGTACAGTTGAAGAGAATATAAAATCAAACCCAGCTGATCTGTGGAAATTTATTTGCCTCAAACAAGGTACTACTAGAATTCCTGGAAAAATTACGGATGCTAATAATACATATGAATCGCCACAGGAAATAGTTAATGCTTTTGCGACGCATTTCTCTAAATATTTTATTCAAAGTTCATCCTGTGATACCTCAAAGGATTTTTCTAATCACTTATCATTTGCAATGACTCCTGTCTCTGAAAATAATATTATATCTAAAATGGCATCACTGTCAAACGAAACCACATGTCGATCAAATTCCAAGCTATGTTGTTAAAGATTGTAGGCATATCTTAACCACTCCCCTCTGCTACATTATCAACTTATCAAAGTTTAATTATTTTATACTAAGTGCACGTAATGAATTTTAAAATTTTCTTTTTGGAACTCATTGGGGATCACTGAAATATATTAACTAACATTTTTTTCATATTCGTGTCTCCTTTAGTTTTTGAATAATGTCGTTTTTTCTTGACACGTATTTTGTCATAAGCGAATAAGCACCGGGTATACTCTTAAAACTAACACATTTCCTAAACGTTGGAAGAGATCTAGGGTCGTGCCAATTTTCAAGAAAGATGATGATAATTTTGTAAAAATTTTGGAAATGATAATTTTTGATCAAATTTATAAACATACTAGATCCCTAATTTCAATTAATCAAGATGGCTTTATGCAAGGACGCTCAACCACAACTAATCTTGCTTGTTTTTTGCAATTGAAATCTTAGATGTACAAGGTCAAGTTGATGTGATCTATACAGATCTCTCGCAAGCTTTTGACTCAATTGATCATGGTCTTCTACTGTCCAAAATAAGTACTTTCGGTGCAGCTTCCAGTTTATTGAAATATTTAGATTCTTATCTCAGGGAACGAGTCTGCTACATATACTAGAATGGTTTTGTTTCAAATGAATTCATTGTGTCATCAGGCGTTCCACAGGGTTCGAATCTAGGACCTTTATTATTCATTTTATTTATTAATGAATTGTTAGATATTTTCACCTGCCTTGTATTAGCTTATGCAGATGACATAAAAAAAATTCCAACATTACATCTATTAACGATTCTCAGTTACTGCAGAAAAATATTAATGTCATGTTACGCTGGTGTAATACAAACAAATTAATTTGTTAATATGGATAAATGTTCTGTAGTATCATATACTCGCCGTAATGTTACATTAACATATCCTTATAATATGAATAATATTTCATTTGTGCGAAATAAATCAGTGAAGGATTTAGGAGTCACTTTCTGTTTTAACTTTAATCATTCAGAACATATCAATAATGTTTAATGATATAACTCTTCTAAAAACACTATATTTTGTATATGTTGTCAGTAAATTGGAGTATGCTAGTTTAGTATGGTACCCCTATTATGACTATCAATCTTTAGCTTTGGAGCGAATACAGCGTAGATTTTTAAAATTTTTATCTTTTAAAGAAGACACAATTTATCCTCATAGGGGTATTGATCAAAATTCTTTATTTGTACGCCATTCTATAGCTCCTTTAACAGCCAGAAGAGAAGCATTTGCCGCCAGGTTTGCATGGATGCTGCTCCACAACCACAGATAATATAAGACCTACCTACAACAGAATTGATGCGCCGCAACTACTGTCTCGTATACGACTTCATGTTCCGCGCCCGGGGTCCAGACATCATAGAACATTCCACCTACCAGTCTCCCACACGAAATTTTTACAATTAACTTGTTGTAAGTTTGTTAGTGTCAAACTTACAAGTTAATTGTAAAAATTTTTACTTCATAATTGAACATTATGGAGTACCACGTGTTAATTTTTTCAAAATGTTTTTAAACTATTTTACATTGATGACATTATTACAAAAATGTTTTACTTAACTATTTGAAGCTGATGATGAGCCACTTGGGCTCGAAACGTCCGAAATAAAGAAAATTTTGTATTAACAAAAATTTTTCTGGAATCATTAAGGCCTACCTTCATATATAAATGATATATTTTTGTAATTTTTTAACAATTTGGATATTTCTTATTTTTTCATGTAACTTATCTAATATTTTTTTTGTGAATATTTCTTGTCCTGTAACTGGATTTCTGTTGGACAATAAATTATAATATATTATTATTATTATTATTATTATTATAGACATTGTGTATATGACATTGAGTAGTGAATAAGCTTTCCGTAATTTATTGTTTACTGTTCTTTTTACCTCCCTCTATCCTAGGTAAAGGAGGTATAGGGATCGCGCTAAAAATCGCATATAAATATTTTAGTGAATAAGCACATTTTGATGTTCCCAGAATCCGATTTTAACATTTTTACAATGATGTCTGTCTGTGTGTGTGTGTGTGTGTGTGTGTGTGTGTGTGTGTGAGAGAGAGAGATAGAGAGAGAGAGAGAGAGAGTGAGAGAGAGTGTGTGTGTGTGAGTGTGTGTGTGTGATCGTGTGGACATGATTACTCATATACTATCAATCAGAAAAATTTGAAATTTTGTAAACCCATTCTATACTAATGTGGGAAGAGCTCATTAGTTTTTAGTGTATATCGGATAACCGGAAGTATCATTTATACAAGCTTTTAACAGTTTTTCTTGTAAAAAAATTCATTGAATATAATTTTTTAATAACTTTTACTAATTAAAATTTAATATAATGGTACAATCTTCAATTCTAAGATAATAACATTTAGTAAATAACTCTAAATAACTTTAATTATGAATATATAATATAATTTATTTTCATCTTGCCTATGCGTAAAACAAAAACATAATTTTAATAACAATTTTGTCATATTTAAACAAATGGCACTGCCAGGAAGCAATTACGTTAAAATTAATAATGAAACCATGTTAAGGAGAATATAATAGTAAAATATTTAATTCTAATGAAATTAATAGCCGAGACAGACGACAAAAATTAATGATCATTAAGACAGTACAAAACAATAAGTAGCACGTGCTTACTACAGTCAATATTTTCTGGTTTGTTAATAGACGCAATTTTGACATCTGTCAACAATATCACCTTAAGGTACGCATACTATAACTAACTGGTAATGATCATTAATTTTTGTCGTCTGTCTCGGCTATAAGGCTGTGCCCGATGTTGCACTTTTATCACCCTAATATCTAAATAATAAATTTATATATCCTAAATCTAGTGATTATTTAGTATTTTAGGAATTAGATTTTAGGGTTTTGTAGGAGCACACTATGCTTTGCAGTTGACACGCACTAATTAAACAAATCATATTCGTTGCTATAATTTGTACAAACGTCAAATTTACTGTCAAAGAATAGCTTCTTAGCTACTATTTTATGAAACATAATATTAACATTTGCTCTCAAGTATCAAATTGAATCGAATTGTATAATTAATTTTTTTTGTTCTTAAGTGTTGCCATACAAACCAATGGATATCACTAGTATGCCATTCGAAGTTGTATTTATGTGAAGAAGACCTAAATCCTAAATACTAAATGGCAAAATGAGACATCGGACACAGCCTAAGGTTTGTAAAAATAATGTATTTTCCATCATACATAAATATTAAATGTACAGGTTGATCTTATTTAAATTTGCTATTTTTGCAGCACTATAAATTAATATTAATTTACAACTACACATTTACGAAATGGTTCATGTACGGCGAAGAATTTACAAGGATTGCGTTTTAGAGCCCCTGGAAGTCGATGCTTACTTTTATAAGAATGTGTGTGTGATGATTTTTCCTTAAAAGCTATTAAAATATGATCTAAAACTTCTCAAATTTGGTATTTAAAACTCATATATAATTTGAAACAACATATTAGATTTTAGCTATATATGACAAATCGGATGTAGTACTTAATTTGGAGCTTTAGCAGATTTTTGAGGAAAAACAATAACACATAATCCAAAATTTCGTATTACAGACTTTTCTATTTATTGGACAACAAATTAGATTTTATTTACAAATGATCAACCGGAAGTGATACTTTACTTAAAGCTCAGTGTTATTTAAAACATAGAATTGGCGGGAGGTCATATGCTGGCCACATCAGATTTTTTTTTATTTGGGTTCGCCTACGTACTTCTTGTACATTGGCCCGGAGTTATTTTAATGGAAATATTTTAGAGACACACAACATCAAACGCTCGACCACCGAGGCGGCTACTATTCATTCTTGTTGATAACGCTCTAAAGGTACATAGAAGCAAAAAGGTACTCAGGAGTTAATGTTTCAGATTTAAAATTTGTTAAAAGATTGGGTTTACCATTTCCTAATTTGAAGGTAAGTTTTCAAATTTATGCATGTTTCAAATAAGAAGTTGTCGAATTTTGCACTGTTTTGCAACTGCAAGTTTGGTTATAAATTGCAGTTAAATGAATAAAAGAAAATTAAAAGAAGGGAATCTAAATTCAGGTTTTAGTTCTACATTCTCATTGAAATCACATTACATTAACATGTAACAATTTGTGTGGGGGGCTAAAATAAGTTTAAATATTGTTTATGAGAATGATTAAGTTAAATGTTTGAATACTGAGGTACATTTCCAATTTTTCTAATTATTCTTTTTAGTCCGGGAGCCAGCGACACTATTTTTACGACGATTTTATTATTCACGAAACCATGTTATTTCCGTTACTCAGATGACGCATACTAGGAAAAATGAGTACTGCCGGCGCACCAACTGTACAACGAGGAGGAACAGCGCCCCGAGTATGTTTTTTTTTTTTTGTAAAAATACTTATTTTATTATTAATGACATTTTGGTAAATGCTTATTCTAATTTCTAACATTAAAAAAAAAACACCGCTGCCGGTCCGCCAGCGCGACAAACGGTTACTGCCGGACACTCGGACATGTAAAAAATAATTGATTCTCTGTTATTTTATTATTAATAAAATTTGTTGTAATTAAAACTTATACGTTATTAGTCAAGAAAAAATTGTGCTGCCGGTTATTCAACGGGACAAAGTCCTTGGCAGCATGCATAGAAAGTTGCGCCACGCGCTTGAGGTTGCCTATTATGCGCAACCTGAACACACTTTTAAATATCCCTGTAACATCAGTTAACTTATTTTGTTATTAATAAAATTTATTAGATGTGAAAATATATAGGTTATTCTTCAATAAAAAATTATACTGCAGTTCGTCTAGCGGGATAAAAGCGTTGGCAGCATACATGATCTGTAGGGCTGCGCGCTCGAGATTGTCTAGCTCGTCTGCGCGGGCGATCCCCTTTTTACCCCATTTTAAAGTTTTAATTATTATTTAATATAATTATCATGGTATAATAATATTATATGATAAATATATAATTACAATTTTTGAAATCTTATCATTTTTACTTAATAGGTATCATAATTTAGGTATTCAAAATTTTCTTATTACTTGTCATCAAAATAATCTCCAGGACTATTTTCCCTGCAGGTATTTTAATGGCCAAGAAATCCATTTTTTAAAAGTTTATAATTTTTTATTTTGTCAAATAAATGAAATATTTTGCAATAACATGGAAAATGGAGAGACGCAAATGATCCTTCTAATAATCACCTAACACCAAATACAGGAGTCTCTCATTCTAAGGATTCTATTAATTAATAATTTACCTTATTTTTATATGAACTTTCAAATAATATATTCTGTATATAAATAATTAAAAATAAATTTACACATTATAATGTTAAGTTATTTACCTTACGTAAATCTGAAAACGAGGTTAATAATAAATAAACTGTAAACTGAAATTGTAGCATTAGTAAACAGTAACTTCTGTTGGTAACATAAAATAAAGAAAATCATTTAAGTAGATCAAATATAGAATGTGGTAGAGAAGAGCGCCTTAAGGGACTTCTTGTAATACTGGCAAAAATTCAAAATTTTTATTTCCTATGAAAACATTTTGTTGTCTAATAGAAAGATAAGAACGAAAAAACAGCTCATTTCAGAATATTATTGACATTGACATACGTGCAAGTCAAATATGTCACTAATACAAGTGGAAAAAGTTCAACAACTTCATTCACACTGAAAAACTGACATGTACATTTTTGTTGGATACGACAATAAAAATGTACATTAATGTTGACCATGCAAACAAGCTTGGCTTATAAAATTGAATTTTTATGCACTAGATATACGCTGATTGCAGTTGAATTAATTATTTTTCCAGTTTCGCATTTTACTTCATTTACTTCTCTATACCACCCCGACAACTATTGCATACTCAACATTATGTTATTAAATCACTGCAATAACCGGTTTATTTGTGTAAGTATTGTGATATTAAATCTAAGTCTATTCAATGCAGTCAGTCTAATTTCTGTGCATGTTTCGTATATGAAGTTATTTAATTATCTGCTTCATACAGACTGTGCATACAGTACACCGTATGAATACAAATTTAACGAGATTAAAGCGGAAGCTTGGGGTTGAAACGGGCAAGAATATTATTCTCGGCTGACAAAAAACTTCCGAGCATGTAATACGTCCACTTGAAACATTGGTTTAATTTCATTTACGTGTTCATCTTGCTTACGGTACGGCTACAGGCGGAAGGGCGGTTATGAAAATATTGATTTCTTGGAAACAAAAACTGGATGTAAATTTTCTTTGTTGATATACGTTATTGTGATGTCGAGATAAGTAAATAAATCAACAGTAAAATGATATATGAAAACATAGTCAGTTTTCCTTCTTTAATGAATAAAAAAAAAATATAGCGACGCAATTCCAAATGTTGAATATAAATTTAATTTTGACAAACGTGTAACTTAAAATTCACTCCCTTGTAATATATTTTTAAAAGAGAATTCGCAGAGAAGTGGTACAATCCATCATTGTTGGCTGCTTGAAAATTTCTGGGGTTCAAATATTTAAGTGTATGTCCGTCTCTACTTAACTCCATCTAAAGCATCTTCTGGAGATCCTGGAAAGATGAAATTAATTGCTATTTTTGCCACAGTGTCAGCTTCTTCCATTACATTACTGTACCGTCAAAGTCTAACTTCTCTCATTTAGTCATATCTTTTCACAATCTGCACATCAGTGTTCTTATTTATAGCATGGTCAAAACAACACTGCCGATTTTACAAATTTAGAAGCCTAGGGCGGAAGGATATAAGAGGCCATAATAATAATGTATATTTAAATAGAAAAATCTCAAAATCCAACAGTCAAATAAAGAAAGGAAAAGAATGCACCTACACAGACGACGAAAGTTAATGATAATTAACCTGTAATTCTTAATTTAATATTTTGTTTTTTGTATGTCATATTACAACTACACTAACGTAATGTCAATTAATCAAGTCACGATGATCGTTTGAGGTGATCGTAAGTATTCGGGAATAATCGCCACACTGATTCTTTCAGAAACTCGTTATAATTTATTGTAACCTCAAATTTATAAAATTATATTTGAAGATATGACAACTATGATGACAATATTGAAGCCAATTAAAGCTGTGATTGAAGAATGAAGTTAAAAATATGAAGCGTGCTATCCTATAAACCTAACAGTAGAACAAATCTAAACTAATCTGCGCATGCGCATCAAATTAAATTTATATGTCGTCTATCAGGTACTTCGTAATTAAGAATTAAGGTAATTTATTAATTATACTAATAATCATTAATATTCGTTGTCTGTCTCGGTTATACTCGTAATATGAGATTGAGAACACTTATATATCGCACGGTTGTAGAAAAAATACTTTGTTTAAATAAAAACAATCATATCATCATCATTAGGTACCGAAATCAGCTTACAGAGCAGTTTGACACACGCTGCGTGTGTCAAACTGCTCTGTAAGCTGATTTCGGTAATGGCAATGGGTAATATGTCGTGATGATATATTTATTATATTTGATTTATTTATATTATCTTTATGTGGCCGGTTAAAATCGGGAGGCGGTCACCTCACCCGCCTTATGGTAAAAGCAGCCCTTCTTGGCCGCGTGAAACCAAGGCACCATCAAAGCATTGACATCTGGGTAGCGTGTAATATTAGCAGTTAGTATTAGCACAGTATAAAGCCTATAAGCCTATAGGCTTTATACTGTGGTATTAGTACGTTAGTATATGTTTTCTATGAATATTAGTTTATGTTTTACAGCCGACACCCAACAGCCAATACTTGATACCAAATAGAACTTCGGGCCTTACTACAGATTTTGCCTTTTAACCGAACAGGCATTCGCAGTCACAGAGTACTCCAGTCATCTAAGGCTATCATCCATTCAAGATTCACTTATACTCGTTCGTCGGCTATAATGTAGGGGTGTAACCGTCACTGCAAATAAGTATTTACATTTAACAACCTTGTTTCGATCCTTACCATTAATATACCATTTGTTTGGTTTCTATATTCTAAGTACGCGGTTTTAGTTATATTAAAACGCATTCTGTAATTGATCAATATATTTTTCCAAAAATTTGACTTGCATTCGAGATTAGACTGTTTTTGTAATAATTAATCTGTAAGGAATCGGCATCCGGGTACGAAAGTGACCTTGAATTAGAAGGTTGTATACGTATATGATGTCACTGCATTCATACAAAGGATAAGTAAAACGTAAAGGCGAGAAAACTGAACCTTGATGTACCCCAATAAATTGGAGGGAAGTACTAATTGAACATCTGACACATTTCTGCTGGCTTCCCGAGGATGCAAAATTATTTTTATAGTTAGATGTTACAAAAATGCTTGTCATATTTTAGTATATCTGAATTTTACTATCATTTTTCTAAATTTATTTCGTGTTCCTGACTTTAATTTTTTTATAATTTGTTAATCCCAATTATTTTTACATATAATAGTAGCTAATCCATTTATAACTATATCACCAATTTTCGGGACTGTTTCATGAACGGGTTCAGCAGATGGATTCGGTGGATAAGCGTAAGACAAATCAGTCAATCAAGATATAAGTATTGGGGGCCTATTCTAATTTGCTTGAAGAGTCTTTGCACGCCATATTTAGGGATTTTTGATGTTGGTGCCATCTAGTGAATTATTGACATACTGCGTATATGTCATATGAGAAAACCAGTTTCAAAAATATCTGATGTGGACACCACATGACTTCCTTGTATGCCTATACATACCGTGAGCATTTTTGAACGTGAAACATTGGATTTGTCATAACCATGGTTACGACTTGATATTTGATTGACAGCAATGTATTTGCCTGTCCCATTTAAAATGAAACATAGGGAACGAATTTGACATTTGACAAGACGTCAATAGAGGTTAATTTTGTTTAAATAATTATTCCTGCTTTCTAAATTAAATTTAGTAGTAGCAAAAATATTGTGTGCACCTTGTGCCCGAATGATTTTCTGAATTGGCTAAATTTCTTACAATATTTAAAAATAATACTTCTGTCAAATTCATTCCCTATGTTTCATTTTAAATGGGACAGACAAATACATTGCTGTCAATCAAATGTCAAGTCGTAACATACGAAAGTTCAACGGTTATCTGTCATATTGACAAGATGTCATTAGATGTTAATTTTGTTTAAATAATTATACCTGTTTCATAAAAATTAAATTTAGTTGTAGATAAATATTGTATACACATTGTGCCCGAGTGGTTTTCTAACTTGGCTAAATTTCTTACAATATTTAAATATAATACTTCTGTCAAATTCGTTCCCTATCTTTCATCTTAAATGGGACAGGCAAATACATTGCTGCCAATCAGATGTCGAGTTGTAACCATGGATATGACAAACCCAATGTTTCACGTTAAAAAGTACTCACGGTATTTTGTTAATAATTAAAATATGTATTATAACAGACGCAATCGTAAAATTGCACGTATTTGACATAATTTGACATTGACATTAAATTCTTTATTTTTTTGTTATTTTTTGTCGTAATTCATAGCAAACTTAATTACAGAAACTAAAAAGTACATAATTTTTAAATTTACATATCTCGCTTATACACTGAGAAAAAGGTTATTGAATTGAATGAATTAAATTATAGAATTGAAGGAGTTAATTCACCGAAATAAATATAATTTTATCATAAAACTCATCTTTGTTTCTCATAATTAAATGAATACTTCGCATTAAAATATTATGATATTGAGATGAAATAAATTTATTTGGTAGATTTAAATAATTATTTGAAAAGATATATCCAATTTTATTTATACAAATATACATATATTTAAAAGTTAAAAATTATACAATATTTTTAATAATAAAATTTATTTCTTCATATTATAGGTTTATAATTCGAATAAATTACACATACATTTAACATTTAAGTAATAAATTTATTTGCACCAAAAACATATATAATTGTGAATAATATGATATTAACTAAAACAATATTTTTATTATAAAGAAATTAATATAATATTAAAAATTGTTTTTGATATTTATTGTTGTAATTAACTGCTTTCCGTTCCGTAACAGATGAATATTGTTAGGAAACACACAAAATAAACTTTGTACACCTTCATAACTTGATATTTTGATTTGCAACGTTATTGTCAGCCATTTTCATGAAAACTATTTACTTTAAATATTACTTAGCCAAATGATTTTATGCTCTTAAGGCTGCCGTCCAATTGAATAAAAACTGAATTCCGCAATATCTTCAAAACTAAATACTTGATTTTAATGGAAAAAAAAAGAAATATATATGCAGGGACTATCGTCTTTATTTTTTATAAATTTAAATTTTTCTAATAATTAGGGGTTGCTACACTTAAATTTAATTAATATATACAAAAAAGGAAACGATAGTCCCTAAAGATTCACCGTTTTTCCGGAGTAGCGGAATTACGATTTTCCCATAAGATGCTATATAAATGTAATTCATAAAAGTTCCGCCTTTACCTCATAGATGGCTAGGACGAGTATAAAACTTTTTTCCTTCAAGCACCTGCTACATAACTGAAATAAACATACAAAAACATGATTAGAAAATAAACATTTTGTTTTTCTTCTTCCTTTTCGTGATGTGGAATATTGGATTAAGCAAAAATAAATACAATTAGGGTAAAGATATCACATTTTCATAGCAAATAAAAAGTTAGGGTTTTTGATTTATCTTATTGTTTATTATATACCTATAGATAACTACGTTATATATATATATATATATATATATATATATATATATATATATATATATATATATATATATATGACGAATAATCCCTTACTTTTTCTTATCTGTAAGAAAGATTTTGAAATAAAGATAGTAATAATTAAAAATCTCTCTCATAAGAATTAATGTAATTAATGAAAAAATTAAATTCAATCAGGGATGGATTAATAAAACTATTGAACTATATTTATCAAAAATATTATGTATCTATGATTAATTATGACATTGGTAATTTATTCGTTTCTACTTAATACTTACTGGATGCGGTACTATTAATGCAATTCTTAGGTTTGCATATGAATGAACATTGTTTGTGGAACGACCATTGCCACGATATTATTAAAAAATTAAATTCCACATGGTATTTATTTAATAAAAAATGTTAAAAATATATTAAATATAGACCAACTGATAATGTTATATCATGCGCATGTTGGGTCTGCTTTAAATTACGGTGTTTGTTTTTGGGGCTCCTCTTCAATGGCATCTGACGTATTCATTTGCCAGAAAAGAATACTTAGAAGTATTGCTGGTGTCCCACAGTCAACTTCATGCAGAAATTTATTCAAAAAATTCAATATTTTACTATTAGCTTGTGTATTATTACAGGAATTGTGCAATTATGTATACAAAAATAAGCACAAATTTTTAACAAACATGGATTTACACAATTATAATAGAGGAAATAAACATGAATTTAGATTGCCTTTTAACAAATTAAATGTAGGAAGAAAATCTCCACAATATTTAGGTCTAGATGTTTTTAATAGATTACCATCTGAGATTAAAAACTGTAGCAACTTGCGAACATTTAAGGAAACTCTTAAAATATTTTTAATTAATAATTGCTTTTACTCTGTATCAGAATATAATAATTTTAATAATGAGATTTCTTAATAATATTTAAAATTTGTAATATATGTATGTATTTATCCATCTGTTCTTTTTTGTGAATATATTATTATTATTATTATTATTATTATTATTATTATTATTATTATTATAATTCAATAAGGGAAAGAAATTAACATATAAAATATGTATGAAATATTATGAGTTAACACCAATTGCAATGTTTCCACGTATAAGTGTAGAAAATGCAGTAGATATTCGGCCCGATTCTGTAAGAAGAGTTACTAGAATAAAGTTACTAAAATAGTCTTTAAAATGAAGGTCAGTTACAATTACAGTAACTTGTTATTTTTTGTATTCTATAAGCACAGAGTCATTACAGTTTTAGATACTTAGTTGTTAAACAAGTTATTACGCTAGAGACTAGCCAAACGTAGTATTTAAGGTGTAGTAACCTTTCAGAATGGCTGGAATTTGGATGAATTTTGAATTTAATAGAGCACTGGCAGCTTTGGAAAATCGGTATGTATAAAAAAGTAACTGTAAATAATTTTCGGTAACGTTTATTTATGAAATTGGAAAATTTATTTGATAAATTTATATTTTTATTTCACAGAAGAAGAAATAGGTTAGAAAATAGATTGGTAAGAGACGAGAGTAATCCTTTCTTAATTCCGGATATAAAATTTTAAAAATTGTTCCGATTACCAAAACCAATTGTACAAGATCTTATTGAAAAAGTAACTCCGTTAGCGGAACCTTCAATAAGATCAACAGGCGTACCTATTCATTTAAAAGTAATCTGTACATTTTTCTTGGCTCCTTTCTTTGTATTATTCAAAATATTTGTAAGTTCTTCCCATGACAATGTAAGCTCATTAGTTTTCAGAGGATGTATTTTTATTTCGAGCATTATTTTGTGGTTTTTTAAATAAGCTATTAATATTTCCAACTGTTCGTTGGTTGTTCTTGAACCCCTAGGCTTGTTATATACCATGATGCAAACAGATATAACACTTGGTTACTTATAAATACTAATAAATGTCACTTGTCAGATTAGGACACACGCAGATGAAGAAATACGCATGCGCACCACAATTCGTGTTCCTCATTTGACTGCTATCTTAGTAACTAAGTTTGTTTAGTTACTCTGGGAGTAACATTCCTAAACATATAATTACAAAATACGAAATATGTATTCAGTTATTAGGATAGTTGCTATCAGAGTAACTTCATAGTAACGTTGCTAACAAGTTACAATGTTAGATACTTTTTACAGAATCGGGCTGAATGCCAGATTATTATTTAAAATGTTATACAATATTTTTGCAGATAGTAAACAAGACATAAGATAAAATATATTTATATAAAATTTCTAAATAATAGTGATTAAATTTTTTAGGCATTTACCACCCACAGAAAATGCATTTAAATATCATGTATTATTAAAATCACTACGCCAAATTCAACTATTTAAAAGTGCATTTAATTTCAATTTTGTAACACCAGATCTAGTAAATTCGGGAATGATATTAAAAATAATATTTTATTGCCAAAACCACCATTTATTACTAAAAATTTGTTTTGTAAATGTAAATTACAGTGTACTGCTAGATGTAAATGTTTTAAAAATAATGTTAAATGTACTATATCATGTCTATGTATGGGTAAATGTGTAAATAATTGATATTTTTATTTAATGTTTTACTTTCATATGAAGTATTTAAATAAAATTTGCGAGATATTTAAATAAATCACATGCATTTATTCCAAGAAATATTATTATTAATACTAATATGTTTATATATATATATATATATATATATATATATGTGGAGTGTAATCGTCACTGTTTCGATTAGTTAAGGAGGAAAATATCGTGGGTGTGTCAGTGGATTGTGGGCTTTAATTAAAGTTGATTCTTTTGAAATCTGTCAAGCTTTCGTGTATTTAGTTTTTTACACATCATCAGGACAGTTTTGGTGAAGTTGTTTATAAGTCATTGATTTTATAAAACAGAAGAATTTTGACATTATTTTAGTTAAAATTTACAAAAATAAAACTTATAATAATTTTGACTAAATCACATGTTAAAGTACGTTGTAGTTGCGCAACAAGTTTTCAACTCAAGCTCAAATCCCTTTTAATTAAAAGTTACATTTTTTCAAGGGATATGAAACTGCATGTTTTCCCTCTTTTATGTACAAAAATAAATTGCTAGATCACAGAATATTTTAGAAAATAGAATATAGTTAACGGATTGTTGATTTTATTGATCGTCTTTTACAATATCTAACTTATGAAATTAGAAAGTAATATTGGGCGGTAGTCAGAAGGGTTTGTTTTTGATTTGTATGGTTTCAATATAGGTATTGTTATTACTTTGTTCCATTGTTTAGGATATTCGTTTTTGGCCTATATGCGATTATATAGTAGGTTAGTGTTTCTTCTGGTAGGTTTAAAATCATCTCGTAAGATATGCCGTCTGGTCCAGGGCTGCTTTTGTTTTTTACGTTTTTTTTGCGTAGTTCATCGGTTGTATATGGTACATTTATTTGAGCGTTGTTATAATTGTCTACGGTTATTTCATTAAGTTTCGAGTCATTTTTATATTTCAGAAATTCTGTGTTCTAATGAGGTTTCTGCAAGAGTGCTGGCTATATCTTGGTTTTGATGGTTTTAGTGCCTGTTTATAACAACGTTTTTTGTTGTATTGTTTTTCTTTTTCCTATTTTTTTTTATTTTGTCCCATACAATTCGTGGTGGTGTATTTGGGTTTATTGTATTAACGAATTTCTCCCATGATTCTTTTTACCTCCCGCTACCCTAGGTAAGGAAGGTATAGGGATCGTGCTAAAAATAGCATATAGAGATTTTATATAATAAGCACGTTTTGATGTCCCCCGAATCCGATTTTAACATTTTTACAATGATGTCTGTAGGTATGTATGTGTGTGTGTCTGTGTGTGTGCTGTGTGTGTGTGTCTGTGTGTGTGTGTGGATCATGTGGACACGATTACTCAAATACTATCAATCAGAAAAATTTGAAATTTTGTATACCCATTCTATACTAATATGGGAAGAGCTCATTAGTTTTTATTGTATATCGGATAACCGGAAGTATCATTTATACAAGCTTTTAACAGTTTTTCTTGTAAAAAATTCATTGAATATAATTTTTTAGCAACTTTTACTAATTAAAATGGAATATAATGGTATAATCTTCAATTCTAAGATAATAACATTTAGTAAATAACTTTAAATATGAATATATAATATAATTTATTTCCATGTATCACCTAGCTTATGCGTCAAACAAAATCATAATTTTAATAACAGGTTTGACATATTTAAACAAATGTCACTGACAGGCAGCAATTAAATAAAAATTAATAATGAAACCGTGTTAATGAGAATATAATAGTATCATATTTTATTAAGGTTTGTAAAAATAATATATTTTCCATCATACATAAATGTTAGATGAACAGGATGATCTGATTTAAATTTGCTAATTGCTATTTTTGCAGCACTATAAATTAATATTAATTTACAACTACACATTTACGAAATGAATTATGTACGGCGAAGAATTTACAAAGATTGCGTTTTAGAGCACCTAGAAGATGATGCTGATTTTTATAAGAATGTACGTGTGTGACGATTTTTCCTTAAAGCCTATTAAAATATGATCCAAAACTTCTCAAATTTGGTATTTAAAACTCATATATAATTTGAAACAACATATTAGATTTTAACCATATATGATAAATCGGATGTAAGTAGTACTTAATTTGGAGCTCTAACAAATTTTTGAGGAAAAACAATAAAACAATCCAAAATTTCGTATTACAGACTTTTCTATTTATTGGACAACAAATTAGATTTTATTTACAAACGATTAACTGGAAATGATACTTTACTTAAAGCTCACTGCTATTTTAAACATGGAATTGGCAGGAGGTCATGTGTTGGCCACATCAGATTTTTTTACTTTAAATGATGGTTTATCGTAACATTGCTTGGATCTTTTTCAAAGTTATTAAATTTTCTTGGGTCTTGTATTTTCTGTAATTATAAAGGGATTTTTTGACGGCTGTTACACAATTCTTATTCCACCATGGAACGTCTTTTTTTTTGTAAACTTATAGTTGTCCTTCCTATATAGCTTGGTTTGCTGCGTTTGATATATTGTCAAAGAATTTATTAACGAGGTTATCTACATTTTCATTTATGATGTGGTTTTCATATATATTTGTTAGGTTTTTATATAGGACCCAGTTAGCGTTTTCTGTTTTCCATTTTGTGTATATTGGGTAAAATATTTGAGTGTCTTGTGAGAATGTTGTAATTTTTATAGATAGGTGGTTGGTACTGAATAGTGTGTTTATGGTACTTTCAAGTTTATTTACATACAAAGAAACGAACATTAAATGAAGTAAACAATTCTTTTTTCCTAGGGTTATCGCTCAAATGCAGCTGTAGACACGTGTTTCGCTCTTATTAGAGCTCATCAGTACAGCATAGCTAGTTAATAGGAGGACATTAACTAGAGGTAGTAGTAAAAAAAACTGACACAGTGTAACAGAACTAGTAAGCAGCCAAATACATCCATGTTGTCTCAGTCAGCATTTCCACACACATTGTGGATAAATATAATGTCACAGCGGCGGTGATTTATAACCACACACCAGACCCGTTACTTGGACCCCCAAACGTAAATATACGAAAACAATAATTTTTCTTGAGCTCAAAATTTGTAAACAATTAAATGAAGTCATTAATTAATGCCCTTCCTTAAATAAATTAAATTATTATTTCTCAAAGGATTTTGCAATTTAAATTCATAATAAAAATATTCTTTTTAATTAATTGAAATCATTATTTGGAAAGAAAAATTAATTTATGTATTAAGGGTTAATAGCAGATAATTATTCATGAGTAAATGAAAAATACGGCTTGTATTTTTTATTTATTCATGAATAATTATCTGCTATTGACCCTTAATACATAAATTCATTTTTCTTTCCAAATAATGATTTAAAAAATGTATGACCGATGGCTTCTCAGTACTACATTTTTTTTGTATAGCAATGCCATCTCCGTATATGTTTATAACGGACAATTTTGAGTTGGAAAAGATTTTGTAATAACTAGTATTTCATGTAACACAAACATATATCAGGCAATATCAAAACTTGAATTTAATTCTATTCATACTCCAGAATTCCTATGTAACCATACGTTATTATTTTCGTAATATTCGTCCAAAAATTCTCAGAGTACACTGTACACGAAAATGGTGATAAAATGTATGATACAATAGCAAATATTTTGAATATTTACGGAAATTGGATGACATATTCTAACTGACTAAAAAGGTGCATGAAGTTTATACCAAAGATGTGTTTACTAATTTCAAATCAAAAACATTTTCAATTACACCATTTTAAATAGTGTTGCGATGGTGAAAATTAATACGATAAATTTCTTGTACCAGTTTGAATCTATTGAAAAAAATATGAACCTTCCACTACACATTGTAAACAAAAGCAATTAAAATAGTACAACACTTACAAAAATGAAAAAAAAGATATAGCTATTTATGTAAAAATTATTGTGACAATAAAGGATATGTTTTATTTTATCATTTTTCATATTCATTTGATAGAGGTTGAGGCATTCTAGTACATATATCCCAGTGAAGTCCACAATTTTTTTACAAATTTTTTCTTCGTTATTTAAACTTGAAAATACTTCATTTTTATTATTTTAATATACGAGTAGTCTAAAACAAGATAAAAATAATAATAGTAGATAATAGTAAATAATTATTGACATAACTCAAATGAAATTACTGAGGCAAAATTAAAAAAAAAAATACCATAACTTTTTGTTAGATTATTAAATTTAATATATAATCTAAATACCTACTTAATTTTTTTTATACAAAGTATTGTTCATTTGATAAAATTGTTGGCACTTAGGCATCATGATAATAATAATAATTAATTATAATTAATAACAATAATAATAATAATGATAATTAATAATAATAATTAAAAATAATAATAATTAAAACAATAATATAAATAATAATAAAAGAGGCTAAATATACTAAAAATCCTCTCAATCATGAATGGAGAGCAGATAGATACGTACAAAGCTTTTATCATATCTAAATTGGACTATGGCTGCATTGTCTACTCACAAGCAAAAAACACAATCCTAAACACACTAAATACAATACAAAACACAGCAATACGGATCATAACGAGAGCATACAGAACTAGCCCAGTCAAAAGTCTGCTTATAGAGTCAGGAGAAATGCCAATAGAAAACAAAAGAAAACAACTAATCAAAGCATACATAATAATTGTCGCAAGTAACCCTACATATCCGAACTACCCAATCCTATTCCACAACAATAATTCCGAATTAACATTAAAACAAATAACCCCATTCCATAACTATGTAATCCAAATCCCAAATTAATTAGAACTATCCCTTCCCAAAGTAGAAAATAATCACTTATATAACCATGCTCCCTGGACATATCCCAAAATAGATATTAATCTATAATTGACAAAATATAACAAAAACGAAACAAACGCTACCATATACAAATCATCCTTTAACAATATCCGTAGCCAGTACAAAAACCATATATTCATATACACAGACGAATCCAAAACAGAGTCAACAACAGGAGCAGCAATTGTACAAAACCAGAACATAAAAACACTCAAGCTACCAAACGAAGACAGCATCTTTACTGCAGAAGTATATGTAATACTTCACTATCTACAAAACATCGAAACTCCACACTCCAAAATAGCGATATGTACTGACTCACGTACTACAAAATGTAAACACTATTAATGTTCATATGGACCCCTGCCCATGTAGGAATCCACGGAAATGAAATTGCAGACACAGCGCCAAAGCCAATGAAAACTTTTAAGAATTGAAACACAGCATTCAATCTTACGACTTTAAAACCCTCATCAAGAAAAAAAATCAAAGAACAATGGCAAGAGAAATGGACACAACAGTCAAACAACAAACCCAGAAGAATTAAAAGCAACACTGATCCCTGGAAACCCATAGGCACAAGAAAAGTACAAATAATAATTACAAGATTAAGAATAGGACAAACGAAATTAACCCACGAACACATATTTAAAACAGAACTGGAATTGTGCTATGTATGCAATACTCAACTGACAGTCGAACACCTAATCACTGAATGCCCCAAATACGAAACTGAAAGAAGCCAACATAATATATCCAATCAATTATCAGAAAACTTAAACAATAATGTAAGCAGTACCCAAAATGTAATAAAATATTTAAGACAAATAAATATGTACCACAGAATATAAAATCACCAATCTATATAGAGATACTAATATGTTGATGTATCATTTTTTGGCAAAATAAAATAATATAATAATAATAATAATAATAATAATAATAATAATAATAATTAATAGAATAGAATATATATTTATTTGTAAACAATTTGTCTTACATAAAGAGGAGTTGAGAAAATGCATTTACTTTATATAATTGTTGTGATATAAATCCCATATCAGGAATACAAAAAATTTATAAGCAAGTAGTTATGAACAAGATACAATTTGTTGGCGTTATTTTAATATGAAAATAGTGTAATTAATATATATCGTAATATCCTTGTCTATGCTATCATATTCTATATCTGTTGGCACTTCGAAAAGACGTTGAAGCCGCTCTTGTTCTTTGGTAGTCACACATTCTAACCTATATTAACCAAAACGGCCACAAACATTCCACACTAACAAACTACAATAAATATAATTTACCTTACATTATAAAAATAAGAGAAAGAAACGTTGCATCAAAACACACACAGGTCCTCCACACCGCAGTTATTTATAAATCATTAACTTAAGAATGGATTAAGCAAAAAATTCATGCTGCAAAGAATGAGCAAAATGTGACAATAATACCAAAACATATTTGATTTAAGTTAGTTGTCACTCCGACGTAAAAATGGAGCTACATTTTTAATTTGTTTATAACTTAAGAATGGATTAAGCAAGAAATTCATGCTATACGGCAAAAAATAGCAAAAATGAGCAAAATATGATAGCACCAAAACATTTTTGATTTAAGTTAGTAGTAACTCCAACGTGAATACAATACTTATGTAACATAAAATTGAAATGGCGAGAGGTCTTGTGCTGGCCACAGCAGAATTTTTGTATTTGTTGTCGAAATGACATCAAATAGTATTTCCACCTTCTCCTGCTGGTGTTGTGCAAACCGTGGAATAAAAATATTCCCAGAATTGTATTCCCAACTGCATCATATCCTTTTGATTACTCTGTAGTTATATTATACGAATTCAAAGGATCTTAATTCAATTTCCAGCATCAGTAAATATGTAGGTATATAATTTAAATTATCAAAAATTAAATGGTGGGAGGTATTGTGCTGGTCGCATCAATTTTTTTACCTCCCGCTACCCTTGGTAAGGGAGGTATAGGGATCGTGCTAAAAATAACATATCGAGATTTTAGTAAATGACCACGTTTTAAGGTCCCTAGAATCCAATTTTAACATTTTCACGATGATGTCTGTATGTGTGTATGTGTGTGTGTGTGTGTATGTGTGTGTGTGTGTGTGTCTGTGTGTGTGTGTCTGTGTGTGTGTGTGTCTGTGTGTGTGTGTGTGTGTGTGTGTGTGTGTGTGTGTATGTGTATGGATTTTGTATTCGCTCTACCTCAAATACTATCGTTCAGAAAATTTTGAAACCTTGTATTTCTATCCTATTCTAATATGAAAAAAAGCCATTAGATTTTGGTGTAAATCGAATAACCGGAAATGGCACTATACCTGAAGCTCATAATGGTTTTTCTTCAAAAAATACCATTAAATGCCATTTTTTCGCATTCTATGTCTTATGAAAATTAAAGATTATTGACTTTTGTACGGGAATACATTAATACTTTTTCTATATATTTTACAGATAAATTTAAAAATAATTTTTTTTTATTCGCGAAGCCTAAGATAAACACAATTCGTTTGTTACACAGTTCATATTTCAAATGAATGTAACTGACAGTAAATGTCACTGTCAAAAAACTAATCACTTCAAATTAATAATAGTGACATTTTAAAAAGAAAATAGTATATAAAGTAATAGTTTTCTGCAATGGAACAGTTTGCAGCGTTAGTAAATACGTAGGTATGTATTTAAATTAATAAAAATTAAATAGCGGGAGGTTTTGTGTTGGCTCACATATCGAGATTTTAGTAAATGACCACGTTTTAAGGTCCCTAGAATCCAATTTTAACATTTTCACGATGATGTCTGTCTGTATGTGTGTGTGTGTGTGTGTGTGTGTGTGTGTGTGTGTGTGTGTGTGTGTGTGTGTGTGTATCAATTTTGTTGGCACTTTAACTCAAAAACTATCATTCAGAAAATTCTGAAACCTTGTATTTCTACCCTATTCTAATATGGAAAGATACCATTAGATTTTGGTGTAAATCGGATAACCAGAAATGACACTTTACCTGAAGCTTATATTATTATTATATTTATTCTTGCCTAACCGGCTTAGAATCTACATATTATATATATTTTACAATAAATTGTGGTACTACATCATAAATTAACCCCCCGTTTCTCGATGACTTCCTTCATCCAAATTTGCCTCGACCCTATATCGTCTAACAGAACCGTTTCTTTTCTTCTTTCTCTCGTAACTTCCCTGCACGAAATCCTTAAATGCCTGACAGTTTCCTCTTCTCTCCCGCATAGCCTGCAACTCCTCTCATCACTTGATAACCAGTATTTATTGTTCCTCTCTTCATTACCTAATCTGAACCTGGCAATCATTTTGATATTTTTCTTTTCATCCAATAAATACCTTGGTATTGACGTCGTTTGTATTAATTTATATCTCTTGTTGTAATTTGAGATGTTTATTTTACTTTGTTGTTCTTGCCGCTGTATGTCCCAATCTCTCTGGTGTAGTTCGTAATGTGTGATTTCTCCATTTATGCGTAGCCTCTCTATTTGTGTTGTGGAATATCCATTTCTTTCGTAATAGGCTTTTCTTGCTTGTCCCCATTTTGTTAGCTTGTTGTTTTCCTCTCCTTGTCTTATTACCCGCCAGCATTCTTGTAGAATTGAGTTTTGATTGCTTCTTACTCTTCCTCATATTTTACTGCTCTCTTTCCTGTTTCTACTCTAATTTTTAATGCTTTCATCTCTTCCATTACTATATATTCTGGTGTGCTTCTATCCAAACCCAAAATCCATTTTATGTACCGTACTTGTATGTCCTCCATTTGTTTATATTCTCTCTGTTATATATCATAGTAGGTAGTCTTGTATCTTAGGAGATAGAATAATTTGTTCAGTTGTTGTTGTAAGATATAAACTGTCACTTGTAAAATAAAGATTGTCTAAAACTATTTGCGTATTTTGTAACATGGTGTCAGGCGTGGACCACTGACTGTAAATAAAGAAATATGCAGTGCTTCAATCCACCAGGAAAATTAGAATTTTCGGGAAATTTATCAAGCAATTGGAAAAAATTCCATCAAAAACTTGAGATATTCATAATTGCAACAAATCAAAAGTCTGCAAGTGATGAAACCAAAATAGCAATATTGCTGAATTTAATTGGTGATGATGGATTAGAAGTATATAATACATTTAAGTGGGAAACAGAAGAAGATAAAACGAAATATGAACAAAACATTAAAATGTTTGAAAATTATTGCAATCGTAAAAGAAACATCCTCTTCGAATACTACAAATTAAGTTGTTGTTGTAAGATATAAACTGTCACTTGTAAAATAAAGATTGTCTAAAACTATGCGTATTTTGTAACACTCTCCATCCATATATTTCCGCCCCGTAGACAGGGCCGTAACTAGGGTGGGGCGAGCGGGGCACTTGCCCCGGGCGCAGATGTTGCTAGGGCGCAGAAATAAATTCTTCATTTGTTAATTCTCCAGAAAAAAAAAAAAATAATAATAATAAATAAATATAAATCAAGTACACTCTTAGATTTCTTAATGTACACTTTGCGAATTAATATTGTATTTCTCGGCACTGTATTGCACTGACTTTCAAAATTCGCGCGTAAGGCGCCCCACCGCTTGACAATACGATTCTTCGACCATATAACTATAGACACGTAATACGGGCATTTGTTGTGAAGCGGGGAAAGGGACTTTGGACTTATAAGTTATGTAGGTTGCAAACTTACGGTAAAATTGCAAGATACGACGAGTACTCAACGATTTTGTTTATGTCATTTGAGAATAGTTCTGTGTATTTAATTGTAAATTTGAGTTTTGGACTATTTTAGTGTTTGTTTATAGTTACTTAATAGTTTTCATAATCTTCAATATTATTTATTTGTGCTTTTTTGACTATTTTATAGTTTTTTAATTTATTATAAAAACAATTATAATAATGAAAATAAAAATCATTGGTCGCTCGTGGGCTCGTGTGTAGCTTCTCCAGAAAGAGTTAAAAAGGTATCATCTATTACTTTTCATTTGTAAATCATAAAATGTAAAATAAAAGGATATTTTTACCAAACATATATACTTTTTTGAAATTTCTGTTACAGACCTGTACTTTTACATAATCCATTTTAAACTACTAATAATTTTCTCATATTTCGCTAAAAAAATGTGTATCTATTTAACGATAAATTATAAATGTTGTCATTACATTAGATCTGATCAGAATTAATTTAAAAGAATATTAGTATTAAAAACTATGGCCGTTAGTATGAACATGTGATTAAGTGTGATTAGCAAGAATATGATTAGCATTGTTTTATCTCTCTCAATCGTTTATGGATTATTTTTATTTTAGGGAAAAATACTTCGAATAAAAATTAGACAAAAATTAATTGCACGCGTTTTTCATTTGAAACATTTTTCTGTAAAATAATCCATAAACGACTGAAAAAGATAAAACAATGCTAATCAAATGCTCGCTAATCACACTTTATCATCGTTCATACTAACGGTCTTTATTTTTTGTTATTATTTATGAAATAGTTTAACAAAAATACAATAAAACTAGTAACATATATTTCATTTTTAAATGAATTGTAATTGAATAATATTTACATGTTTCAAATAAATATTTTGTATTAAGCAACCAACATTACTACCTATAGGGGCACAGTCCCGTTTAGATACATGTATAAATAAATGTAATATTTAATATGTGGTTAATAAAAAACATTTTATTTAATTAAGTTTGTAAAAATAATTTCCAAAAAATAGGGGGGGGCGCAATTTTATATTCCGCCCCAGGCACAAGAATAGCTAGTTACGGCCCTGCCCGTAGAGTAATATACTTTTGACTATGGCTTCAAACATCATCCATCTTATTCTGAGATATCTTTGATACATGAAGCTTATAATGGTTTTTCTTCAAAAAATATCATTAAATGCCAATTTTTCGCACTTTGTCATTAAGAAAATTAAAGATTATTGAATTTTCTACAGGAATAGAGGGTGCAAATGCTACATTGTCGGATTGTCGCACGAGCATGAAGTTTGAAGCTCGAAGCGCAGCTGAGAGCTTCAATGATGCGAGAGCGGCAATGTCATTTTGCACTCGTGGTACACACAGTATTTTGCCTACAACTGTTCTATAATATTAAAATAAAATAAATTAATTATTATAAGTAAAATTAGTCCAATATTTTTTATTTGAGTACACTGCTATGTTACTAAGCGATTAAAACATTTGTCACGTAAACGTTGTCAACATCAACAACTACATTTGTTTATCAATCATCAACATTATGGTCGTTATATTCCATGCTGAAAGCAACTTTACATGTAAAACAAAATATTGATATTCGGAGGTATTCAAAATTGGTACCCTACCTTAAAAATCAATCTGTTGGTTACCGTGCCAAAAAATCCAAAACGTTTACAAGAGAGAAAATAAATACATGCATTACTTCCGAAGATACACTTCCCTGGCAAGTAGTACCTATAAGACGACCAGGAAAACGTGTCCTGGAAAATAAAAACGAAAACCAGTCAGGAATAAACCATAAACGAAGTAACATTACCACAAACACACCAACTACTGTTTCAACGAACAGATTCACAATTCTGAACAACGAGGACACCAGAAACCCCGGTAAGACTCCCAACCCTCCAAGTCTACGTACAAAATGTTACCGACTTTCCTCTAATGCGTGCAAGCTTAAAAACAAGTTTGAAACAAGAAGAATTTGTCTATAAAACCATGTCAAATGACTCCGTAAAAATAAACACACTCACACCAGTCGCATACCGCACCCTAATACACTCACTAGACAGTAACAACATATCCTACCACACCTATCAACCCCGCGAATGCAGAGCTTACGTGTAGTCATCAAAAACATCCACCAATAGGTACCAATTGAAGATATTAAAGAAGCTCTAACAGGAAAAGGTTTTCAAATTAGAAACATCTCTAACATCAAACACTGGAAATCAAAAGATCCTCTTCCCATGTTTTTCGTCGACCTAGAACCAGACGTCAATCACAAGACCATCTATGATGTAAAATTCCTACTTAGCACCAAAGTTACTATAGAGCCACCCAGAAAGCGAAAAAACATTCCACAGTGCATGCGCTGCCAGGAATACGGGCACACGAAAACTTATTGTAAACGAGATTTCTATTGCGGCAAATGTGCAGGCAACCACCCAACAGCCGACTGCTCGAAAAGCAGCAATGAACCACATCTATGTATCCTATGCTCCGGATCTCACCCTGCCAACTACAAGGGTTGCTCCGTGTATAAGGACCTACAAAAATCAAGAAACAATTCGACACAACAACACAACGCAAAAGCAAAACGCATTTACAACTACGCACAAGAAAACATCACATATGCAGCTGCTACAAACAACCAGCCAACCAACTCCGACCGCCCCCTCTACACCAACTCTAACGAACACGAACCTTCTCAAGTACAAATTTTCAACAACTCGAATCTATGTTCAATATGATGTTACAACAAAACAGCCAAATAATTAGCCTCCTCACTGCCCTAGTCAATAAAAATAATGGTTAGTACAATAAGAATAGCTACTTGGAACGCCAATGGATTGGCGCAACACCACAAAGAAGTAGAAATATTCATTAACCAAGAAAAACTAGACGTGCTCTTAGTATCAGAAACTCATTTTACGGATAGAAATTATTTCAAAATACCTCACTACAAAACATACCTCACAAACCACCCCGACGGAACAGCTCATGGGGGATCAGCAATAATCATAAAAGAAAAAATTGCACACTTCGAAACTGATAAATACGAACCAGAATCTTTACAGGCCACAAGTGTCAAGGTGAAAGGACCGCACGGCACAATTACTATATCTGCCGTGTATTGTCCCCCTAAACACTCCTTAAAAAAAACCGACTTCGAAAAATTTTTCAGCACACTGGGTAATAAGTTTATATGCGGCGGAGACTTCAATTCCAAACACCTACGGTGGGGCTCCAGATTAATAAATCCTAAAGGCAAAGAACTAGAAAAAGCCATAATGGCCAACAACTACAACTACGTAAGTACAGGGAAGCCGACATACTGGCCAGCAGACCCGGAAAAAGTTCCAGATCTCCTGGACTTTTTTATAACTAAGGGCACAGCTACAAAATATACTAACATTGAAGCAAGCAGCGATCTCTCATCGGATCACACCCCTGTCATTATGACGATAAGCTCGACTGTAATAATTAAAGAACGTCCACCAACCTTATGCAACACAAGAACCAACTGGGATAATTTCCGAAAGCACATCGAAGAAAACATAGATCTTCAAATCCCACTACAACATCTTACGACATTGAAGAAGCCGTTAATCAATTTACAAATCTAATTCAAACGGCTGCATGGAAATCCACACCCATCTTACAAGACAAAAATACTAATAATGTCACCTACCCAAAAATATTGCGCGACAAAATTACAGAAAAAAGGAAAATTAGACAAAAGTGGCAACTATCAAGGCACCCAGAAGATAAAAACAAATTCAACCGCTTATGTAAAGAAATTAAAGAGCTAACGCGGAACATAAAAAACGAGACCTTCCAAGATTACCTTCACAATCTATCCGCGTACCCTGAAGGTGACTATTCACTCTGGAAGGCGACGAAAAAACTAAAACGTCCAACTCAACATATCCCTCCCATAAAGAAAAAAGACGGTACGTGGGCAAAAGAAGATTCCGTCAAAGCCGAGGTATTCGCAGAATACCTCTCAAACATCTTCACACCAAACGCCTCAACCACCGGAAAAGACGAGGAATAAAGTATAAAAGAATTCTTAACCTCTCCCCTACAACTAGATCTCCCAATCAAACATATCTCACCCGCCGAAGTTAAAACCGAAATAACGAAACTCAATAGTAAAAAATCCCCCGGCCACGACTTAATTAATGCCAAAGTCTTTAAAGAGTTACCCAAAAAAGCTATTGTATCTCTAACACAAATCTTCAACGCAGTACTAAGAACTAGTTACTTCCCCATTCAATGGAAACTAGCGCAGATCATCCTAATACAGAAAAAAGACAAACCGGCGCACGAAATCACATCATACCGGCCAATCTCATTTCTGCCCATTCCCTCGAAACTGCTAGAAAAACTACTGCTCAAAATAATTCAACCCGTTATCGAAGACAACAACATCATCCCACCACACCAGTTCGGATTTAGACAACAACATTCAACTATCCATCAAGTTCACCGCGTAGTCAGTGTAATCGAAAAAAGTATCCAAAACGAAAAGATCTGTTCGGGAGCTTTTATCGACATAAGCCAAGCCTTCGATCGGCTATGGCATACGGGCTTACTTTTCAAAATCAAATCCCAACTACCCCACACATACTTTCTTCTACTCAAGTCATACCTGCAAGAAAGATTCTTCCAAGTAAGATATGGAACCTTATACTCAAAGCTGTATCCAATAAAAGCCGGCGTCCCACAGGGTAGTGTACTTGCGCCAGTACTATACCAACTATTCACTGCGGATCTACCATGCTCGGAACAAGTCACCACCGCTACCTACGCAGATGACACGGCCATCCTAGCAACACACGAAAACCCAGAAAAATCATCCGAACTGTTGCAAAACTCACTAAATGAAATCGAACATTGGGCCGAAAAATGGCGTATAAAAATAAACGAGACGAAATCCACACACATAGTCTTCACAACCAAGAAAATCTCATGTCCTACAGTCAATCTAAATAACAACATAATTGAAACCAAGGATGACGTAACATACTTAGGCATGCACCTGAATAAGAGATTAAATTGGCAAAAACATATAAAAACTAAAAGAAAGCACCTTGACCTAAAAGTCAGAAAAATGTACTGGCTCATTGGCCGAAAGTCCAAACTCACACTAGAGAATAAAATCCTACTGTACAAAACAATCATAACTCCCATCTGGACATATGGCATCCAGCTCTGGGGCTGTGCCAAAAAATCCAACACCAATATAATCCAGCGCTTCCAGAACAAAACCTTACGCACAATCGTCGACGCACCCTGGTATGTAAACAATCAGACACTTCATAAAGACCTAAATATCAAAAGTGTCAGAGAACAAATAAAAAAATTCGCCACTTCATACGAAACAAAGCTCAACTACCACCCCAATGAACTTGCGGTAAACCTACTCAACAATGAAGACGACGTGCGAAGACTCAAGAGAACAAACACCCTAGATCTAAAATTTTTACACTAAAACTATGTAAGCTATAACCAATATAAAATGTAAACGGGGATCCTCAGCTGGGAGCTATCCCCACACATGTTTTATTTACCTATCACATTTACTGGATGACCCCTGCGGTCAGTTGTAAATTTAAATGTAAAGATATAATAAAAAAAAAATATCACTGGCAAATGATGACCATTTTTTATTCATGAAGGTTAGTTTTTAATTTATTTAGGAAAAATCGTTTTCATAGTTGTATTTTTTAAGGTCGTTTTCATTATTGCTATATCAGGAGGACGTGAAGAGTTAAAACAACTAACCATAGACAACATAGAAGATAAAAATTCTGTTCTGATTATTAAAATACCTTATACAAAAACATACGTTGGATGTACATTCACAATTACCAATCTTTATTACATCAATATTTATAGAAAATATGTTTCTCTGCGTCCAGGTAATGGTTCTAATGGGCGATTATTTTATAAATACACTAACGGAAAATGTTGCAACCAAGTAGTCGGAATAAATAAAATTGGGGCTATACCCAGTCTCATAGCTAAATATTTGCAATTAGCCAATGCGGATTTTTACACTGGACACAGTTTTAGAAAGACGTCGGCAACCCTTCTTGCAAATACTGGAGCTGATATCACAGTTCTTAAACGTCATGGGGGCTGGAAGTCCAGCACTGTAGCCGAGAGCTACATTAATGACTTAATTTGTCAAAAAAAAAAAATTCAAATGCACTTTTAAATACTGTGACCGACGCACATTTATCAGAATCAGCTTGTAATGTATCTTCTGCAGGAATGTCAAATTCTAATCAAAATATGAACACAGACTTGAACGTAAACTTGGTTGAGTCAAATACTGGTATAGCTTCTACATCTTTGTCACGGAATCAATATTAGCCAATGTAACAATTGCACCATTACATTACATTATTAATAAATAATTTAAAACACTGAAAATAAAACATATTATAAATAAGATTTTTTATACCTATATCAAAATTTTAGGTTAATTTGAGTTCATGTAATAACTAAATACTTACTAATAAAATTTGTTCTCTATAAATTTGTCAATCTTCATTTTCTTAATGTAACATACATTTTAACTCCAAAATTTTTCGTTGAGAAAATCATTCACATGTCAAAATGTGCATCGTTCAATGGCATATTAACAACCGCGCTGCCTCTCTGTACATTTAATTTAATACTTCCAAAGTATTTTTTATCCAATCTTGTGACAGTGAATAAAAGTGTTTGTCACCCTACTGCGCAAAATACTTTTCCGCACGTTGCCCAGGTAACATTAACGTTGTTTAAAAATGACATGTTTTGCGTTTCGAAAACAATGAAGAAATATTAAGTTTTTTTGACAGTTGTAGGAAAACATAATTTGTTTGTTACACAGTTCATATTTCAAATAAATGTAACCGACAGGTAAATATCACTGTCAAAAAAATAATCACTTCAAATTAATATTAGTGACATTTTAAAAAGAAAATAGTATATAAAGCAATAGTTATATGCAATGGAACATAATATAGTTTGCAGCATTAGTAAAAACGTAGGTATGTATTTAAATTAATAAAAATTAAAGAGCGGGAGATTTTGTATTGGCCACATCAGATTTTTTCATATGGAATGGGACATCCCATCTTTTATTATTAAAATGAATGAAATTTTAAAAATAAGGACAGTTTATGTATATGTCCTATGTTCACATTTGATAGAATTTAACTAGAATTTCACTGGTAAAGTACAAACAATGTATGTAACACTGAGATAAAGATTTATTTGACGTTATGCAGGCAGATTAAATGTAAATAAATTATATTTTGAAATACGGCGTAACAAATATATGTTTCCCAGTAATAAATAATATCTTCCGAATTCGTAAATAAAGTTTGTTATCTATTAATAAATACATTTATTGTACAGTTTCGTTATTAGATAATCTGTTTAATTTAGTTATCTGTTATAATAAACCAAACAATTTAACTATTAATAATTATAATAATACCGTCAAACAAAAACTGGTTGCCATAAGTATAATTTATTATTTTACAATAAATTTGAATGTAATATGATAATTATTTCGCTTATTATTACATATAGAGATTTTAACGGTCTAATAAAATAAAGTATGTAAACTTTATTACTTCCGGTTTTAATTAGGTACTAGAATTGATAGCAACTTTTACTTTTCAAATTAAACACCTCTATATTTATTCAAATTTAAAAAGTATATGAAACTTGCTATCCAACACAATAAAAACAAATTGTATTTAAATGCAACGGCGAATGATTAAAATATTAATTTTTTATTAAATACAGACAGCTTTATATTTCATTATTTTTTCGCTGTACACTTCAAATTTAAAGAAAATTAATTAATTAAATATTTCATCTATTTCAATTTAGTATTTTATTATTAAACCTGCTATTTGATATTATTAGAATAGCTAAATTCAAAAAATAGTATTGCAAAACTTTCTTTTCATAAAAGTGTAATGTTTAAGTCATTCGCATTGTATTTTTTAATAATATAATGAATGTTTTTATATTGTTGGAAAGCATATTTCATGTATTTTTTAAATATGAGTAAATATATAGGGTGTTCCATTTTAAAATTAAAAGTTGCTATCATTTATTCGAAAACCGGAAATAATAATGTTGACCTACTTCCGCTGTTATATAGAGGAGCTTATCTACTATAATTTATGGTTTATAGTTAAAATCGCTAATTGTAATAATAAGCAAGAATATTGCTAGACAATATATAGACGGTTAAAGTAGAGAATTCTGATTGTTTAGATATATTATTCAACTTTAAAATAGAATTAACTTATGTTAATAAATTCCACGTTTTTTTTTTTTAAAAAAAACATCGTTTTTTACCTCTCACTAAGAGATGTATTGGAATCATACTAAAAATCTCATATTCAGATTTTAGTGGATAAGCACGTTTTAAGGTTTTAATCCGATTATAACATTTTTACGATGATGTCCGTGTGTGTGTGTGTGTGTGTGTGTGTGTGTGTGTGTGTGTGTGTGTGTGTGTGTGTGTGTGTGTGTGTGTGTGTGTGTGTATATATATGTGTATGTGTGTGTGTATGTGTCTGTGTGTGTGGGTGTGTCCATGTATGTGTGTGGGTGTGTGCATGTGTGTGTGTGTGGATGTATGTGTGGATGTTGGAACCACGGTTTCTCAAATACTAAAAGACAAAAAATATTTAACTACAGTTTCCTCAATCTGACATTCGGGGGATGAGCTGATTAGATTTTGGTAACAATTGGACACCCGGAAGTAATAGTTTCTTTAAAAAAATCTTCTAAATATTAATTTTTGAAAATTTCTGTTATTACTAAAAAATCTCTATCCGATACATTTAATTTTTTTATTATATCTTCTATGGAGTTAAAGACAGAGATATAAATATATAAAATAATAAGTTATAAATTTATCTCGTAGCCCATGTAAAACAAGTGGAAAAATTAAAATGTTTGTAATTGACAGATAAATGTGAGTGTCAAAAAGCCAGAGACATTACTGAAGACTTTTTCTGGGAAGTACACTTAATATTTCTTATTTTATTATTAATTAAATATTTATAATTATAGATACATATATTACATATACCCTTCAGAAATACCGCCAATCTCAACAATGAATTGGAAGAATCTCAAACAATGGAAGAATAAGTGGAAACTTGTTCGTAGAATGAATTAAAAAATATAAAAATATATAATGAAGATATGTGTTTATGTGTGTATCAGAATTGTCTAATATGTACAATACTTATATAGCCTAATATGGAAATAGCGAGAGGTCTTGTGCTGGCCACAACAGATTTTTTTATAAATATAATGTGTATTCTCAATTTATATTAAATTTTCTGATTTCGATCAATCCGTATCTTTATTCAATAAACACTCCTGGGAAATTGTACATGTGATGATAAGTAACTTTGAATTATTATTATTATTATTAGAAGAGGTAATTTTATTTTAAAAAAGAGATGTTAATTTAAATGTCAGCCAGAAATACACTGTTTCTTTGATTTTGTCATAGATGTTCATCCGCTTTTAACAAATCTACCCTCTTCTATACTCTTTTTTTACCTCTCGCTAAGAGAGGTATTAGATTCATGCTAAAATTCGCATATCCAGATTTTATTGAATAAGCACGATTTAAGGTCCCTAGAATCCTATTCTAACATTTTTAAAATGATGTCTGTGTGTGTGTGTGTGTGTGTGTGTGTGTGTGTGTGTGTGTGTGTGTGTGGGGATGTGTGTATGTGTGTATGTATGTGTGTCTGGATGTTGTAGACACGATTCCTCAAAAGCTATAAGACTTAAAAAATATTTAACTGCAGTTTCCTCAACCTGACATTCCTGGGAAGAGCTGAAAAGGTTTTTGTAACAATTAAACAACCGGAAGTAGTAGTTTCTTAGAAAAATTCTTCTAAATATAATTTTTGGGAGTTTTTTTTATTAAATATTGAAGAACATAAAATTCTCCATCTAATACACTTAAAATTTTTATTATATCTTGTATAGATTTAGAGATAAAGACACTATAATTTATAAAGTATTCTAATCGCAGAGGCTAAGGCACTAAGGAAACCAGTTGACAAATTCCAATGTTTATAACATAGTTTGTAAATGACACATGTCAGTGTTAAAAATCAACAGTTTTAGTGACATTCTGATAGTTTTTTCTGGGAAGTATATTTAATCTTTTTTATTGTTTTATTAATTAAATATTTGAAATTATAGGTAAAATTGTGGTAAAATACGTATATCCATCAGAAATACCGCCAATCTAGTTAATGAATTGGAAGAATATCTGACATTTAGAAACTTCCTCATACAATGAAAAATAGATACAATTAGAATTATATGTGGGCAGAAGACATGTTAAATACAATAAAAAACAATATTTGGGTAAAGTTCTGTAATATTTTGTTATAAAACGACGGTTCGAAAGCGAAGTGCAATACAATACTTATATAACCTAATATGGAAATGGCGAGAGGTCTTGTGCTGGCCACAACAGATTTTTTTATTAAAACTGACAACACCGTACTATTTCAATATTCTTTGATGAATCTTATAAAGCTTCACATCTGTTTGTATTGATACAAAACGTAAACGAGCCTCGTGGATGCCATAAGACAGTGAATAAACTCACATGTGGTAAAAAAAAAAATAATAACTTTATTTACAACAAACAAAACGATAGGGTTTAGTGAATTGAGCTTAGTTGCCATTGGAAACTATATGACAACTGTATGACAACTTCTTACTATATTTTGTCCCTTAAGGAGGGCGATGGTACTTTAAGAAAGGATAACTGCTAGTCTACCCTATTGGTTGCGCCTTTAGCTTCATATGTATTAACAACGTCCTTTCGCCAAAGGCTGTGTTATCTTGCTGCTCTCCTACGGTGCAATACGTATCTTTATTCAACTGTCTTGATATACATTCTCCTGGTCCACTTACACATACCATTTCTTCTACTGTTACTGTCAACTTCTGCAAGAATGTTTCTAATGCGAAAGACAAATATTTCATGTCGTCTTTTTCTGAAATATTATTAATTGTTAATTTTTTTATACCTCTCCTACAATAATGCTAATATGAAAGATAATATAGGTACTTACCGAAAATATATTGAATGATAACGCTCTATATTGCAATAAAGATACGAATTCCCAAATAACAGTTTTAAGTGTCAAAGAATTTCAAACGATCAAATAAAGAATTGTGCAGGTCTCAAACATATGTCACCGTTTTGTAGTATTTTGACATTAAAATTTGAGAATCACTTTAAAATATGTACTAATATAATAACGATATCTATGAAATGGCCAGAAAGTATCTCCAAACAGTACTAGATTGAAATATGTTATCACGATTCTGAATGCTGATTCATCTCCCTGGACCCACACATTTAGGTAGTAGTTTGCATCATCTAGCCCTAGCGGTTTAAGTTTAAGTCAAAAATCTATTGTGGCCACCACAAAACCTTCCGTCAATTCGATGTATTTTCTACAAATTTTATTTATCCTGTAAAATTATAATACGAACACACTATTTTTAACAAATTTCATACTGGAAGTTCCTTTGAAAAGATTCTATAAATCCAATAAAATTATAACAGGAATGTACATTATGTAAATTGCACTTGAGACTACCTCCTTCTTCAGCTTTTCCCTATTTTATTAGGCGTCTTACTTTTCTCTTCCACTCATTCCTGTCCAACGCATCTTCTTCGTACAGTTCTTCCTCTCTTAAATCTTCTGCTACACAGTCCTTCAATTTTCTCTTTAGCCTTCCTCGTACTCCTGTAATAAAGAATACGCCAGGTTTAATAGGCTTTATTAAATATAAAAATCATCTACTATTATAACAAGATTGGCATGTAAAATAATACATAGAAACGAACATAACACAAACAATTCTAAGGTAACTAGAATAATATCACATTACTTCCCTCCTAAGAAGCTTCTGGCTACATATGGAATCAACGCCCACAAGAATTAGAAGAATAAGGAAGAATAAAGGTGCTATGCTTCTAAAATTAATAGGCCACTTTTGGATAAGGAAAAACTGTTTTCCCGTGTCAAACGCCTATGGCCTGCTTTTCGTGTTACACCCAGTATATATATCTGCATTTTGTCCTATCCATTTATTTTAATATATTTTATACAATAAATAATGTCAACTTTATTCTTATCAAAATCATAACTTAATGTGCTTCATTATTTATTGTTATATTTTCATTTTTCTAGTGATCAAAAAAAAAAAAAAACAATAATATAATATATCTGTCAATACATGCTTTTAGTATTCAATAAAGTGTTACTTATTTATTAAACGAGTCTTATTATCAATTCCTTGGGACAAAACAGTTGGCGACGAGTGTAAAAAAGAATCAAAATAGACATAAATCAATAACAAATTCTTATAGAAGCTATGAATCAGAATCAACAAAAACTTATCGACGCGCTAATGCCACGGACTCCTGTTCCGGAGACAAGTAGCAGTAATCAATCCGTGACTATCAGCGTGTCTCATGTACCTCCCTTTGAAAATTTCGATCCAAAGAAAGAGGGCTTCAAATATTACCGGCAACGATTTGAAAATTACATGACAATGAAAAATATTTTTGAAGACAAAAAGAGAACCGCGCTCATAAACGAAATAACTCGAAAACAAGAAGTCGAATCGATTTTGAAAAACTAGGCATCGGTAATATTTGTTTCCGTTGAGGCAGAAGCAACCATTCTACTAAAAATTGTCAAACAAAAATATCAAATTTAAAATGCTCTCTTTGTCGCAAATCCGACCATGTGGCCAAGGTATGTATTAAATCTCGCCTCAATAAGCAACATTTGAATCAGATTGATAACTACGAATTTCTGGGCGTTAATAATATAGTAGACATATATGACCATTCAGTATCAAATGTAAAGTTAGATTCGAAGAAATTTTATACAACTGTCAAAATTGAAGATCAAAATCAAAAATTTGAAGTAGACTCTGGTGCCGGATACACATTAATTCCCGAAGATCAATATAAAAATCTGTGTATAAAAAGTCATCTTCAACCTGCGAAAATCGTTTTTCGCTCTTACACAGAAAACGTTTTCTTTGCACTTGATAAGTTGAAGTAGAATATAAAGATCGCTCCTCCATAGAAGAGATTTCCAGATACCAAATACTAAATATAAAACTATTGAAAAAGCTCCCCATATTAAAAGTCTGAAATTATTTAATAAACTACCATGTGAAATTAAAGCATGTACTAATTTAAAATTCTTTTTTAAAAAAATTAAAATCATATTTGGTAAATCACTGATTTTATGACTTAAATGAATTTCATAATTTTATGATTGATCTCTAACTCTAACGGGATGTAGATATCAGCCTCTCTGTTTTGTATTTATATTTTTTACATTATTCTTAATCTTGACGATTTAGATACATGTATACATGTCTATGAAATAAAGTATTATTATTATTATTATTATTATTATTATTATTCTTATTTTTATTCTTATTCTTATTATTATTATTTATTATGTCAGGTCATATGAAAAAGTGGCCTGACCTAAGCCAGGCCACTCCTTAATTTAGGTGTTTACACCAGGCGACCCAATTACACTTGGGTCGAATATAGGTCTACGGTCTACAGACTTTTTTTTATTTTTCTTCAACTTAACTTAAAGGTGTACTTCATACCAATTAACTTCAATATTTTTCATGTTCTTTTGTTGTTTACTATTGACATTATATTGTGTTCTTGATTGTGTAAATATATTACTACTTATTTATATTTAATTTTTAGTGGAAGCCTTTAATTAGGAACCGTTGGCTTCTCAAATATTTCAAACAAATAAAAAAATTAATAAAATATATCAACTAATAAATTTAAGTTAATCAGCGATTTTACGTAGCAAAAAAATAAGTATTGTTAATAAAATAATCATGTGTATTACAATATCTTCCTAAATAAAAAGTTATAAAGGATACGAATGAAATTTATAAAAGTATAGTACATATAACAGTTTTTAATGGCAACTCACCCGGATGTTTGTAATTCAGCCAAGTGAACAAGATTTATGGCAGTTGACTCCAACTCGCATTTAGTACAGTTACAGTTCATGTTCACACTGCTTTGCAAGGAATACAAAGCGGGTGCTCCGTGAACGTAAAGCGCAGGAAACCTTGGCCGGAAATCTCACATTTCTATTATTACACAAGTATATTTCCTGGCCATTAAATTACCATGGTGGTTTAGTGGAGAAAACTAATAGCGTCACTATCTTGACAAATTTAAAATATTCATACATACGTTCATAAATGTTTGCAGCCTTAACTAAAGTATCACTTCCTTAAAATGTAGATATCATCTCTCTGATGTCACTAATGCTCGATTGTACCGCTGACACTTAAATTTTAAGTGTTCCTTAAATTGGCAATATTGTATCGTAACTGAATGAGAGTAAATAAGTGTTACTGTCAAAATTTCGATTTGCATTTGTTTGTTTAAGTTTAGCTTAAAATTTATATTTTAAGGGTCAGCGACGAGGTCAGCGTTGTAACTCAGTATAAAAACGAAATACAGAACAACATTTAGTAAAAATCTTATTCTATATTCACGTAAAAAAAATAGTTGATGGCGCTTGAGAGCCAACCATTTTTAGTTGTATTAATAAATAATTTAAATTCGTGAAACCAAGATTTGATAATACTAAATATTTTTATCTATAAAAATGTAAAAAACCTGAATATTAAAAATTACAACAAAACATGGATAAACATCATTTAATTTTGTAGATTTTATTTGATAAGTGACAGGTGATATTTTTTTCGTTCTTGTGAACTAGGTTTGCATTCTAACCAATCAAATGGCAGAATTTATATTTCTTTCGAAATTAACGCAAATTTCTTACGTGAAATGAACTATAAGTAATATCGGTATAAATGTCAACATATCGTTTGTCACAACGACATCAATATTTTTTTTTAGATAAGGTAGTAACTATAACTGAAAATTAAATTGTCGTTGTCCAGTCATTTTGCAAAAAAATTGGCATTGTTTCTATTATTAATTCTTTACCCAAGGAACACAGAGTTTTTATTAAGATATTATAGCTAATAATGTAGTTACTGTAACTTGCAGTTGTTCAAAAAACCGGTCTTAACCTGTCAAAAAATCGGTTTTAACCGGTCAAAAACAGGTTTTTAACCGGTCAGAGAATCGGTCTTTAACCGGTCAAAAAACCGAATTTTAACCGGTCGGAAAACAGGTTTTTAACCGGTCAGAAACCGGTTTATAATCTTTAATTTGGTGCATGTTCAAAACGTATCGAGTTTTAAGGGCGCCGTTAACTTTTTGGTAAACTTTGCAAAGTTTCCCTGTGTGCACTAAAATTTTTACAATTAATTGTTTAGCAATGGTATATGATATACGTATATATAGTATGCGAGCAGTATCTTCGATTATTATTCATATTTCACCAACTCCGTATTGATTCGGAAGGTTGTTGAAATGCTGTATTTAAAATTGTTTTCGATGTTGCTCATATACAGTATGTCCCCGGATTGAGTTTACAAGAGTAAAAAAAAATTTATTTTTGAATTTACGAAAAAATGGCAAGGGAAGAAAAATTTTTGCTTGAATTAAAACGCGTGTTTCAGTTATTAAAACTTTTAATTATTGTAAGGTTCTTTTATTATAACGTTTTTTCGTATTTTGTCCTCCTAATAATAGTTATTATATTGAATCTAACATGATTTTAGTTAGCTTTGAAATATTGACAAATGATTATTAATTCTAATTTCAGAAAAATAAAAAACGGCGAAAATAAAAATACTTGTAGTTTATTCAATTAACTCTTTTTTATGTGAAATTAGAATTAATAATCATTTGTCAATATTTCAAAGCTAACTAAAATCATGTTAGATTCAATGTAATAACTGTATTATTAGGAGTACAAAATACGAAAAAACGTTATAATAAAAGAACCTTACATTAATTAAAAGTTTTAATAACTGAAACATGCGTTTTAATTCTAGCAAAAATTTTTCTTCCCTTGGCATTTTTTCGTAAAATCAAAAATAAAATTTTTTTTCCTCTTGTAAACTCAATCCGGGGACATACTGTAGATCATCGTGTCTAATACAACTTTAAAAATTTTTTGTCATAAATTTTAATTATTACTGTACATTCAACGATTGCTGAAGATGGGCTTGCCCTAAGCCCGAAACGTCCGTAATAATAGTATATTACATCCGAGGTGGGAAATGTTTCATTACAGCCGATGGCTTATGTATATTACCGAGAGGCGAAGCCTCGAGGTGAGATAAAGTGCGAGGCTGTAATGAAACTCCCACCGAGGTTATATATCTTATTTTATTCACAATCATCCTCATTTTAAATCAATAATTTTCAAAATAAATCAATGAGTTATAACCTTTAATTTTATTAATATTTTTTGACAGCTCTCTTAAAATTTGTTTTAGCCTACTTTATTATAAGGATCTATGACAATGTTGCTAGGCAACCTCTACATAAACTTTTCCAACCCAAGAGATGGAAGTAAAATCTGTTATTTCCAACCTAAGAGAATGACGTATTTCCCAACCTCCAAAGGGTTAGGAATCGGTATATTACTATAATGATTGTGAATAAATAATTTTACAATACACGTGGACCATTTATGCCTTTTCTTTCCATCTATAAACCATTCAACGCTTGGTCCTTGCACCCCTTTCTTCATTATTAATATCACGATCTTATATTTAATGAGAGAATATAATGAATTTTTATTAAAATTAACTGTCAATGTTGTAAAAATGCCATAGTAGTTAGTAACGAATAGAAATAAGGTGATATTTTTATTATCGCTGTGATAGACATGTAACTATAGAAATTCTGAATGTTGATTGGCGGAAAACATATCAAGTGACTAATGAATTATTTCCTATTTCGATGTAATTTACTTTTATTTCAAAAATATTATTAAAAGAAATAATAACATATTAAGGTTGGTAACATTGACAGTTTCAATAAGCATTTGAAATTTATTTATTTTGATATATGGCATTTTGTCAAGTGCTATTTAGACGTTAGGTTATAGTTATTTTTTTTTTAAAAAAAAGAGTGCTATGACCTGGTTAGAAACCGATTAAAAAACCGGTTAAAAATCGGCTATTAACCGGTTAAAAACCGGCTATTAACCGGTTAAAAACCGGCTATTGACCGGTTAAAAACCGGCTATTGACCGGTTAAAAACCGGCTATTGACCGGTCAAAAACCGGCTACAAACCGATTAAAAGCCGGCTACAAACCAGTTAACCGGCTAGCCGAATATTTCATTATTGAAAAACCGGTTTCCGGTTAACCGATTAACCTGTTAACCGGTTAACCGAATACTTTTGACAGCCCTAGTATTTACTATATGGTGACATAATGGTTATTAAAACGTTTTATTCCCCACCTGTCGAATATAAACGTCGAATAAACGTCAGAATCAATAAATTATCGTTGCAAAACAGGTGCAATGCAAGTGAAAAAGTTTTAAGAAAAGGTTTTTTTTGTGCTCCTTGGGTACTGAGTAAAGAATATTAGTAAAAAAAAACGATTATCAAATGGATTATCACCCTATTCGAAACTTCCTTCTTTCCAGAACCATCTTCAAGCTCATATTTGCGTTATAACGGTCTTTTTTTCCAATGAATCAGTTTCTTTTAACTTCCGCCGTGACACCTTTCTTCTACTATACGAGCAATTATCTCAGATTAACTCAGACTTTCTTAAATATTTTGCTGATGTCAACACTGTCATTGAAGCATTTTATTCCGTCATTTCCCAAATTATTTGTAATTGTGTTCCAGTCTTCAAAAAACGTAAATCTACGTATCCATCCTGGTTTAATAAATCTATCATAGAAAACATTAAGAAAAAAAAAATCAATTTCGCTCATTGTATAAACAAACCAACATGACTAACAGGCCTATTCTACTAAAAAAAAATGTATAACGATGTTACTGAACGACTGTCGCTAAGCATTTGGTTAAACGACTTTAATAACGACAAATGTCAAAAACCTATTCTACTAATCATATTGTTATAAATGATCGTTAATAATAATCCCCCCAATTCTGTAAGAAAGTTGTCTTAACAACGTTGCTAAAATTTGTAACCAATAGAAACAAATGTAAAGCCTGTCATTTTCATATTTTGTTCAGTGTTCGCAATTATTATTTAATACTTAACAACTTTCTTACAGAATTGGGGCAATTATCTAATTTCATGTTTATTTTGACAGAATAAATTTTCATATGTTTTTCAATTTATTTGACATATCAATTCATTGTTTGTTTATTTAATTGAATTTGCCAATGACTATAAAGAAAAGGGCTTCGAAGGCAACTAAAAGACAGTATGAAATATATGTTGAAGAATTGGAAAATAATAGTTTATTAAGAACTAATAAATTGGCCACTGAAGAATTGGAAGAAGTATGGAGAAAACTTACAAGTCATTCAAATTATGTGGAATCTAATCACGCACAGTCCGATTATATAATCTGACATCTCTATACAAATACATAATTTTTAAATACATGGATAGTGCATTTATCTTATATTATACATATATCATTATATTAAATAGTATTATCCAAATCTAAATTTTTAAATATATTTCAGAAATATAAATAAAATGTCTAATATTAAAAAGAATAATTAATAAAATTGTACAGAAGTGAATAAATACCTTTGTAGAATCTCTTGCTCAGCTACAATTAACAAAATATCTTCTTCAGCCATTTTTACTTTTGTTCTCAAAATATGTCAAACTTTGCGACTCAACGATGCATGTCAACTTGTCGTTAATAAACGATATGAAATAACGATCAGTAACGATCCGTAACGATAAATAAATTAGCAGAATAGGGTTTTGGCAAAAATCGTTATCATAACGACTTATCGCCTGGTAACGAGTCGTAACGATACATAATTTTTTAGTATAATAGGGGTGTAAATATGGTAATAAATTTAAAGAAGGAAATGAATGTTGCATATAGAAACTATATGAAGAATATTGAAAATAATATCGCGAAAGATCCTGAGACATTATGGTCCCATATTAATTAAAAAAAAAAAAACGAAATCATAATCTGCCTTCTATTATGCATTTCAATAATAATACATTCGACAATCCTGCACACGTTGCAGACGCGTATGCAGATTACTTCGCCACTGTTTTCCAGCCAATAAACTCGTCACCTTCACCTACTGGTCTTCATTCAAGCGTCAATAATTTTAATAATTTAAACATTAATCATATTACTAGGGAAGATATAATTTTTGCAATTAATGCAATCAAATCTTCTCCTAATCCGGGACCAGACAATCTACCATCTTATGTCATCAACGGCTGTCGCGATGTGCTTGAGCCTCTTTATATTCTTTTTAATCTATCCCTATCAAAAAATATATTTCTTTCTGCATTGAAAATTTCCTACATTCGTCCAATCTTTAAATCTGGTGATAAATCTAATATTATTAATTATCGCCCTATCTCTAATCTCTCCAACTTGGCTAAAGTTTTTGAAAAGATAATATATAAATAAATTTTTAGTTTCGTTCGAAACAAAATATCAGTTTACCAACATGGTTTCTTTTCTGGTCGCTAATCTAATGAACTTCACAAATACAGCACCACTGCATAATAACATTCAGATACTTGCTACAATTCATGTCTTCATATCTAAACAATCGCGTGCTTCATGTTCGTGTTGATGGTATTATTTCTAAATGTTATTAAGCAACCTCTGGTGTCCCGCAAGGGTCTAATTTAGGGCCATTACTATTTCTTCTCTTTATCAATAGCATCACAGATATTATTCATTACTCCAACGTTCTTTTATATGCAGATGACTTGAAACTTTTCAGAATTGTTAACAATGCTAATGATTGTGCTTTATTATAAAATGACATTAATAATGATCTTGATTGGTCTTTAGCCTCTAAAGTTTTATTTAATTTTAGTAAATGTAAAATTATGACCTACCCTCTAAAGCAAACAACTATACCGTTTAACTATTAAATATATAACACAATTTTGGAGCGAGTAACTTTATTCAAAGATTTAGGAATTCTGTTCGATCCTAAACTTAGCTTTATTCCCCATTTTAATGATATTCAAAAAGCTTCTTACAGAAATCTTGGCTTCATAATTCGTCATACACAATTGTTTTATAGTTTGCAGATCCACAAATCTTTGTATTATTCATTTGTGCATAGTAAACTGGAATGCGGGTTACAATTACAATTATCGCTTAAACTCTCGGCGTAAACTAACATTCATATACAGCACCCCTAGAACTAACTACGAACTTCGATCTCCAATTGTGTGCTACATTTAACATTGTGTCCATTTACATTAACAATCTTGATATTTTTTATGACACTCAGTCCAAATTTGGAAAACAAATTATGAACTATTTCTTGTCTGATCTTTAGCAATTATGTTGAGTTATTTCTATTTCTAATGTTGTCATATAATTATTTCTAATTTTTTCTTGTAACTACACTTTTGTAAATAATCCGCTATAATTGTGAACATTTTTTTTTTTATTTAATTTCGGCTTTCCAACAGGACTATGTCCCAATAACAGGAAAGCACATACAACATAAATGCAAAATAAAAAAAAATACATTAGCAATTAAGTTACATTACATTACAAATAACCAACTACAATGAAAACATAATAGAAAAATTAATAACAAATAACTAATTAAAGGACAGTACTACATTTGTCACTTGTTTTTTAAACTGTGATAAACTAAAAAGAAATATATCAATTGAATTATGATGAGACACATATTTATTGTAAAAAAATGGTAGACGATTTAGTGCAGAATTGAAAGCAGCATTAGTTCTATTAAATCCTAAAAAGAATAAATCCGTTGCTCTAGTCGTATAAATTGGTACGCGAAAGCCCAAACTGTTTAATAGATCAGGACAATCGACTCTATTATTTACTATTTTATATAAAAATATCAAGTCAATTACGATTCGCAGTTTTTCCAGAGGTAAAATATTAATTTCAAAATTATTAAATTTATATCTAATAAATTTACAAAATTTTTCTTGAATACGCTCTATTCTTTTAATATGAATAGCATACTGAGGTGACCAACAAATTGTTGCAAATTCTAATTGGCTTTGTACTAAAGAAAAATATAAAACTTTTAAGGTTTTGGGATTTTTAAAGTTCTTTGATGACCTGATAAGAAAACCAAGCATTTTAAATGCTTTCTTTGTTACGTTGTCGACATGTACATCGAAAATAAGTTTTTTATCATAAAGAATTCCTAAATCCCTTACTTCTGAGACAGGATTAATTATTTTACCAGCGAAAGTGTAAGAATAGCAAACATCATATCTATTTCTAGAAAATGTGATAGAATGACATTTGTTAATATTTAAATGCAGACGATTATCTTTAGTATACTGATAGAAACGATTTAGATCAGATTGAATGGATTTACAGTCATTGATGTTATTTACCGAATGATACATCTTTAGGTCATCAGCATATAACAAAAAAATACAAAATTTGAAACATTGGGAGATATCATTGATAAAAATGTTGAATAAGAGCGGTCCTAAATGGGAACCTTGAGGAACACCAGACGGAATATATATATATATCGTGCGACTGAAATCCATTAATCGTTACTCTTTGACTTCTTCCGGTTAAGTAAGAAGTGAACCAGTCAAGGAGGTTTCCACACACACCGAAATCAGCAAGTTTGTTTATTAGTAATGAATGATCGATAGAGTCAAAAGCCTTACTGAAATCGGTATATATTGAACCCACCTGACTACGCTCATCTATAGACTTTAAAATATATTCATTATAAGTTAAAAGATTTGTCTCAACGGATCTACCAGAGAAAAAACCGTGCTGCTGAGGAATGATGCGATTTTTAACAAAAGAAAACATTATTTTATAAACTAATTTTTCGAAAACTTTTTCTAGAATAGAAAGTTTGGAGATTGGTCTGTAGTTCTTTACTTGGTTTTTTATACCTCCTTTATACACAGGAACAATGAAAGCTTTTTTCCATATATTTGGGAAATAACCTTCACATAATGATTTATTAAAAATAATTGTAAGTGGATAACTCAGCGACTTTGTACAATTTTTAATAAAAATACTTGGAATGTTATCTGGTCCAGCACCTTTAGTTACATCTAGATCAAATAAGATATCTGAAATTTCATGTTCATCAAATTTGATAGATTTAATAGAATTAACTACCTCTGGAACATAACTGTGATTTTGCTTTATCCTCACATTACCATTTTTTTCAACAAATACAGATTTAAAGTATTCTGAAAACAAATTACAAATGTCATTTCCATTTTCAGCTGTAACATCCTCGTAGCACATCGTGTTAGGTATACTACTCGCAGATTTCATAGATTTGACGTAGGACCAAAACTTTTTATTATTGTTGGGAATGGCATTCTCAACATTTTTTATATATTCGTCATAGCACTTTTTTATCTCAATTTTTACTTTTTTACGTAACTCTGAGAATCTATTATAATATGATTCTGATTTAAATTGTTTATATTTAGTGTGTGCTTTGCTTTTTTCGTTAATCAGATTAATTAACACTTTAGTATACCAGGTAGGATAAGTAGTACGAGTATGTTTCTTCATAAGAACGTATTCATTAATAACACAATATAATTTAGCGTAAAATAATGAAACCATATTTCAGTGTCTGAATTATTAAATAATTGATCCCAGTTAGTATTTTTAAACTCCTCATTTATTTTAACATAATCGGCAGATTTATATAAATAGATTTTTCGAGAACAACTAGACAATTTTGGATAAATGATAGTCTTCAAGTAAATTTCAATTGGTGGGTGGTGTACATCAATTTTACTTAGTGGTGAGTGACAAGGTAATACATCAATATCATCCAAATTTGAGATTATTAAGTCTAAAATTCTATTGTTCTGATTTTTAATATAATTGAATTGATTCATATTACAATATGATATGCAATCGACAAATTTGGATGATGTTAAATTATAAGTATTTGTTGGCTTCAAACCTATATTTGTAGTATCAGCCATCCATTGTAAATGAGGTAAATTGAAATCACCACAAATTAAGAAATAATCACCAGAAACCGTATCAGTAATATCGGAAAGTTTATTTAGAACTTCAGACATTGCTACATGGTCTTCAGGGGGCAAGTATACAGAACATATATGTAAATATTGTTTTTTATTTCCATCATTTACAATGACTGATATCCACACATCTTCTGCGTTACTGCTCCAATTAGGTCTTTCAATGAAATTCAGATTGCTTTGAACTGCAATTAATGCACCACCACCGTCAATTTTAGCGGAAGAAGTGCTATATCTGTCACGTCGAATTACATGGTACTGTGGGGAGAATAATTCACTATCACTGATTGAGGAATTTAAAAAAGTTTCTGTTAAACAGATAATATCGTGAGTACATGCGCACGAATTAATACGAAATGTATCAGTTTTTGTTCTCAAACCCCTTACGTTTTGATAATATATTGAGATACCCATTAATAAAAAATAAAAATATGAATTTAATAAACTAATTAAGATAGTGCAGCTATTTCATTTAGACTGCTTAGATAGTGAATTTTTGAAGTTTCAGTTTTTCGAGCATATACTTTACAATTTTTTGTCCAAATGAATTTAAAGCCTTTAGGTTTAAGTTCATTTTTAGCTGTTATAAAAATTTGAGAATTTTTGTGGGTTAAGTGTTCATTTATATATATATATTGTTGTCGGGTCCTTCTAAATTGATGGCTGTAGATGTTAGGTCCATACTCCTTTTGGGCGCAGAAAGGAAGTTATCTTTGATCCTGCGCGAGACGAACTTAACAACAATGCTTTTGGGTCTACCATTCCTCGAATGCGGAGACTGTAGTCTATGAGCTGCGTCAATGTCACTTTTGGAAACAGGAACTCCGATTTTATTTCCGATTTCACAAATTAAATTATCAATATTTTCATTACTTTTTTGCGGTAAATTATTCACTATAACATTATTAATTTTGGAATATTGTTCTAAATCCTCAATTTCTTCATTTATTTAAATTTATTACTTCACATTTTAATTTTTCGTTTTCTTTTACAAGAATATCAAATGTTTTAATTTTTTCATTAATTGATTTTAAATTTAATTCAAAATCAGTTATTTTATTGCTGCAGAAATTAACTGACTTCAATACAGTTTCAAATTTAGTGTCCATTGCGCTCAAAATTTGTTTTTCGAATGTACAGAACATTTTACGAAGGTCAGTTGTAGCAGTGGCGTCCGAACTTCTACGCTCCTCTGTTAAACAAACTGACTTACGGTTTTTTGGACGGCACGTACTGCAAGACCAGGCTGACACTGATGCATTTTTAAAAAGTTCGAATTGTTCCTCATTAATACCTACGAAAGCTCTGAAGGGCCATATAAAATGAAATATTTACACTAAATTCCAGATTTTTATGTATAAGTTACACTTAAAAATGTGTACATTACACTTTAAAAAGTGTAAGTTACACTTAAAAATGTGTAAATTACACATAAAAAGTGTAATTTACACTTATAGAAGAGAAATTTATACTTTAAAAAAGTGTAATTTACACCTATAAAAAGAGTAATTTACATTTTAAAAAAGCGTAATTTACACTTATAAAAAGAGTAATTTACACTTTAAAAAATTGTAAGTTACACTTAAAATGTGTAAGTTACGCTTATAAAACTGTAAATTACACATTCTGATCAACCTAGCAACCATTATATTCGCGTTGTGTTCCTGTTTTTTAGGAATTGCCAGTTAGGTTACGTTGCAGTTTGTATTTTTTATAATAAAAAAAAAAAACAAACTGCAACGTTACCTAACTGGCAACTCATAATTGGTACACAGTGGTTGTTAGGTTGATCAGAATGTGTAATTTACACTTTTATGAGCGTAAGTTACACATTTTAAGTTGAAATTACATTTTTTTAAAGTGTAAATTACTCTTTTTGTAAGTGTATATTACATATTTTAAGTGTAATTTACACATTGTTAAGTGTAACTTACACTTTTTAAAGCGTAATTTACACATTTTTAAGTGTAACTTATACATAAAAATCTGTAATTTAGTGTAAATATTTAATTTTATACGGCCCTTCAGAGCTTTCGTAAATACCTGCACACACAGTGTGGTAAGAACTCTCACATTGAGCACACACTACACCCGGATACTTTTGATTCACTCTTCGCTGACAAGCACTGCACTGGTGAGCCATAGTGAGTAATTAAAATCTGAAGAACAGGTGACTTAAGATAAGTAATAACTTGTTTTAAGAGATTTTAAATTGAATTTGATTTTAAAATATAGTTTTACTGTGTAAGATGAAAAGTACAGTTTTAAAGTGATAAATATTATGAGAAAATTAATCTTCACAACTTTTCACACACACTGATATATTTTCACAATTTTTAAGTTAAAAATACACTTTATAAGACTGATTTTTTGACGAACAGTAAAATCACGTGTAACCAACTCAATGATTTGTTCCTGTTGAGTGATTAACAATAAATAAATAAGTATTATCCCATAAAATACTTTAACAAACACAGACATTTCTTCTAAAATGTAATTATCCTTATTAATTAAATATCTGATGCATGAATAAATGTTTTGTAACCTGTTTTCAATTTCTTAAATATAATAAATAAACTAAAGAACAAATAACCCCTTCTATTTTCTAACTTTGACATTAATAGATTGAATAATGACAAGTGAATACATATACTTCACGAACTACTTACGATTTCAAAATAACAACATTGGTTTTACAGAACACGTTTTTTTCAAAATTGTCGTTATTTAACAACTTTTTTATTATAACGATATGCTATGGTATAACGACATTCTTACAGAATAAGCATGTAAATAATCTTTGTTCTAATGTTAGTAACTAGCATGGTGCCCGCAGAAATTTTCGTAAGATGAGACTGAAATCATAAGACGGGATTAAAAAATTATTTACTGTCGGTAGGGGTGTGGGTGTTAACCATTGGCGTAGCTAGGAATTTTTTCTAGGGGGGGCAGCCGTCCACCTGAACTAAGCACAGTCATTTAATGAGAGATCATAAATGACGTCTAGTCAATTTTTATTCGCCGCATCGCAGAGAAACTCCTTTCGCAACCGGCGGAAGCTCACTGGGAGCACTATTGCTGCCTGGAGCAGTTTATATATGTTGCGGCAGAACTCTTTTCTGATATGATTTTTTAAATTTTCTACATTTATTTCACAGTTTTTGAGATGTAACATATTTTTCATTATTACATTATTTTCTAAGTAGCAGTGACATATTTCGCGGAACTCGCTGTATGGCGGTACCGGGCATTCAGGTTCATTCGGTTCCTTTCGTACAGCCGCAATTTTCTACTTTCATGCGCATGCGTATGTGTATGATACGTACTAAGTCTAGTATACCTCCTTGCAAATGACTGTAACTGTGGCGTTTAGAGACGATTTTGACAGTATTGATTTTGGATAAATTAATTATATGAGGATTGGTATTGCATCTTAAAATAAAAAAGCAATTAAACAATGTAGCAATTCTTCAACTCTGTAAATATTTCTAGGGTGGGCAAAGAGCTTTCTAGGGTAGGCATTGCCCACCCTTGCCCCCCCCCCTTAGCTACGCCCATGGTGTTAACGACGCATTTCACTACTGTTGTGCATAATAAAAACAAATATTTCATTGATAAATTTATAGAGTCGCAAAGGCGAGTTTCCGAAAATCAAGAATTATTATTATAAATGTATATAAAATTGTACTATTTTTCCAGCCTTTGGCCATAGTTGATATATAAAATTGTAAAAAAGTTTGTTTATTAAATTTATTGTTTTTTTTTCTTTTTTTTTAAATCATAGATGCTCCTGACTCCCTTCTGCGGGTCTATCGTATTTACTTGATAAACAGGATACAGGCAGTACTCGTATTCGTACACACAAAGGTGTTTCTCTTCTGCAAGAGTCCAACTAGTAGCCAAAAATACAACTAAGGTAACAAATCTGAAATTAGAAAGTTCCCACTAAGTGATTTTCTTACATTTTTAAATAAAATACTCTAATGAGCTTATGATTTCTCTAATAAATAGGTACCATTTCTTAAAATTTCTGGAACGTGATTTTAATAGTGTATTTGATAAATTTTGGGAAAGTGTTTTAAATTGTACATATACAGCTAATTATATATGCAAAATTATTATTATACATTTTAAATTGTTAATACATTTAAAATTGAATTTTTTAATTTTTCTTTCAAATTTCACCCTGAAACACTCCTGGCGTTCATGACGTAAATGTAAAGTAGTTTAGTAAACTTTTTGTAAACAGAATAAGTTTTTTAATGTTTATCTGTATTTTCTTTTGTCTACGCACCACTTATAAGTTTTACAATTCATTTTTAAAAGAAAATACTGATGAAAACTAAAGAACTTCTGTTTACAAAGTATTTACTAAATATTACGCCATGACGTCATGAGCGACGCGAGTGTTTTCGCGGGAAATTTGAATCAAAAATTTGAAATCCAAATTATAAATGAATTATTAAAAAAATGTACAGGGTGTTAATTAAAAAACGGGCCATAGGCGTTTAATATGGGAAATCAGTTTTTCCTTGTGCAGAACTTCCCATTTAATTTTAGATAAAAATGTTTCAAATAAATATCGTTGAGAATTAAATTCTGCACGCAAATCATCTGATTTTATGTTGCATGCTTAGTAACCTTTAAATTTAAAATTTTATGAATATTGCTCATTTGTAGTAATAGCCGTGGAATTTAAACAAAATTACAAAGAAATGCAAATCGTTTGAACTGTCAGAAATTCGATTTTCAAATAAAAATTTGAGATAATTATATTTTGCACCAAATCTCTAAAAATATTTTGTTGTCATAATCTACATCTAAACCATTGCACAAATTTTATTTATTTTTATTTTGTAACCTGCAAAATCGAAATTCTGACAGATCAGACGATGCATTTCTTTGTAATTTTGTTTAAATTCCATGGCTTGTACAAATGAGCAATATACATAAAACATCAAATTGGTTTTTAAAGGTTACTAACCCCATATAATAAAATCTCATTAGTGACTGTATAATTAACATTTTAATTATCACCATTGTGATATATAAACTTGACACGAAAATTTTTGTACTTTTTACAAATAACTTTAAATATTTATATTTTGGAGTACGGAAATATCATTGGCAGATATTCTATCATATTAAGATGGAAAAATACGGCTGATTACTGAAGGAGAAGCTGTATTTAAATGTAAATATAAATGGTATACACTCTATAACCCGTAAATATGAAATTATTAATATTATTATCAAAAGCGGGACATATAATATTTTGTGGATTTAAGAAAGATATTGAAGAGAAGGAATTATTAGGATTGTGTCTTCAAACGTCTAACTTGAATGGTGCACCACATAACATTAATATTAAATTAAAAAGAAATTTTAGCCGGTGCCGGGAGAAAAGGTCATAACTCGATTATTTCAATTATTACGTTTGGATTAAATTTAGTACCTAAACGTACAACTATCATTTATTTATTTATTTATTTATTTATTACCTCCCGCTACCCTTGGTAAGGGATGGTGCTAAAAATCACATATCGAGATTTTAGTAAATGATCACATTTTAAGGTCCCTAGAATCCAATTTTATCATTTTCACGATGATGTCCGTATGTGTGTATGTATGTATGTATGTATGTGTGCGTGTGTATGTGTGTGTGTGTATGTGTACAAATTTTGTCTCCGCTCTAACTCAAATACTAATACTATCATTGAGAAAATTCTGAAACTTTATATTTCGAACCCATTCTAATATAAAAAAAAACATTAGATCTTGGTGTAAACCGGATAACCGGAAATGGTACTTTATTTGAAGTTTATAATGGTTTTTCTTCAAAAAATACCATTAAACGCCAATTTTGTGCATTTTATGTCATTAAAATTAAAGATTATTGAATTTTCTACAGATATACATTAAAAGCTTTCCTACATATTTTAGAGGTAAATTTAAAAAGTAATCTTTTTTATAAATCTCAGGGCCTATGATTGAAAGATTCCTTTGTTACACAGTTCATATTTCAAATGAATGTAAGTGACAGGTAAATGTCACTGTCAAAAAACTAATCACTTCAAATTAATAATGGTGACATTTTAAAAAGAAAATAGTAAATAAAGCAATAGTTGTATGCAATGGAACATAATATAGTTTACAGCATTAGTAAATACGTAGGTATGTATTTAAATTAATAAAAATTAAATAGCGGGAGGTTTTGTGTTGGACACATGAGATTTTTAATTTATTTATTGAATTAATACTAACACAACAGAACTAACAAGTTCCAATTATTGGATTTTTATACTAACTAAATATATAAAAACCCTGCAAAAATTACGCAATTGTAAATAATAGACATAACTGCTAAAAGAATTGAATTTAACAGTTAGAATAGTAACAGTAACAATAATACAATTAATAAAAAAAAAAATCGAATGTGGCCAGCACTTGACCTCTCGCCAATTCCATGTTTAAAATGGCAGTGAGCTTTAATAAAAATATCACTTCCGGTTGATCGTTTATAAATAAAATCTAATTTGTTGTCCAATGTCGCAAACATGATTGCGGAAATTAAATATGAACTGATTTCTGATTAAAGTGAATCGAAACTTATATAATAATACAACTTGTGTGGACTATTAATCTGATCCGATAATTAGTTACTCACGGATTCTCAATCCGCTCCGCTCTAATTACTATGATCTACTTATTATGAATCTGAGAAATGAAGTAAACACTCCGGTCTGGTCTGCAACAGAATGCATTCTTTTTCTACTTATTCTTACGTAGGAAACTGATCTGATAGAAGGAGTAAACACTCCGATCTGACAACCTTTGTCTATTGGCACCCTTTTGGACTGGAGCTAACTGAGAAACTGAGTACTAAGGTAAACACCCCAAGTGGCCTCCTACCTTTCCTTACAGCCACCCCTCTACAACGCATCTGATAACTCTGCTCTGATAATCTGAGAATTGCCGATAAGGAATCTGGTTTCCTTATGGCAACTACCACACCATGAGGAATCTGGTTTCCTTAGGTCAACTAACACTCTATAAGGAATCTGGTTTCCTTATGTCAACTAACACACCCTGAGGAATCTGGTTTCCTCTTGTCAACCGACACACCATAAGGAATCTGATTTCCTCGTGTCAACCGACATACCATAAGGAATCTGGTTTCCTTAGGTCAACTAACTAAGAGTTACATTTCTCGTTAATGGTACTTACACGTTGAGTACGAAGTCTGAGAAATAAACCTGTAATAAAATAAACTTGTACCCTTACCAATACGGCAACACTCTCTATCCAAACACTGACACTAGTAGCACCTCTCTCACTTCACTAGTCTCTACTGTCTGGCTGACTGCCGAACCCACTCTCCCTGACGCAACTCTACTCTCTAATTAACCCTACTCATTTATTACATAATCAATATAGACTATTGTTTGTCAGTTACTAATGAATTTCTATTGGTGAACTAATTAGCATGGAATAGACAACCTCAACACCCTCTCGCCTACCCTACATATTAGTTATATCACTCCTTATCGCTGCATTCGCGACGGCATTCGCGACATCCAATAAATAGAAAAGTCTATAATACGAAATTTTGGATTATGTTCTATTGTTTTTTCACAAAAATCTGTTAGAGTTCCAAATTAAGTACTACAGCCGATTTATCATATATGGTTAAAATCTAATATGTTGTTTCAAATAATATATGAGTTTTAAATACCAAATTTGAGAAGTTTTGGATCATATTTTAATAGACTTTAAGGAAAAATCGTCACACACAAATTCTTATAAAAATCAGCATCAACTTCTAGGTGCTCTAAAACGCTATCTTTGTAAATTCTTCATCTAACATTTATGTATGATGGAAAATATATTATTTTTACAAACCTTAATTTCATTAAAATTAAATATTTCACTATTATATTCTCCTTAACACGGTTTCATTATTAATTTTAATGTAATTGCTTCCTGACAGTGACATTTGTTTAAATATGTTAAAATCAGGGATGGTAACAATAAAAAATATCGGTTTGGGTTACGGTTTCGGTCATCGTGAAAATAAAAATTCGGTTTTGATTTAGGTTTCTGTTTTTATACAGCAATCGGTTTTGGTATACCGGTTTTACTAAAAGGGTTTCGGTTTTGCAAAAGTAATTTACGAGATTAATAATATTATTAATTTTGATTGAATAAATAATTATTATACGTGTACAAAGTTTTATAACAATTAGTTTTAATGGGAAGCAAATATTAAAAATATTCTAATGTTAAATGCCTATGTAAATGTAACATGTAATGGATTTCGAGCGCCACCCGATTAAGGTACTACACTACTTTGAAAATTGAAATACTTTTCGACAAAAAAATAAAAATAAAAAATAGAAAATAAATTTATGCTTATACTTTTTTATACATAAGTATTTTAATAATAAAAATTCACAATATTTAACACTAACAAGAGAGCTGTATATAATGCGGTTAACCGATAAATGAAAAAGGGTTTTACTTTCGGTTCCAGTTTTGTATCTATTTCGAATTTCGGTACAGGTTTCGGTTTCGGTTCTCATTTTTTTTTCGGTATTTTTCGGTTAATGGTTTCGGTTCCGGTTTCGATTACCATCCCTGGTTAAAATTGTTATTAAAATTATGTTTTTGTTTGACGCATAGGCAAGATGATATTTGAAAATAAATTATATTATATATTCAAATTTAAAGTTATTTACTAATTGTTATTATCGTAGAATTGAAGATTGTACCATTATATTCAATTTTATTTAGTAAAAGTTGCTAAAAAATTATATTCAATGAATATTTTTACAAGAAAAACTGTTAAAGGCTTGTATAAATTAAACTTTCTGTTATCCGATGTGCACTAAAAACTAATGAGCTCTTCCCACATTAGTATAGAACGGGTATACAAAATTTCAAAATTTTCTGATTGATAGTATTTGAGTAATCATGTCCACGAGATCCACGCACACACACACACACGCGCGCACGCACACATACACACACAAACACGCGCACGCACACATACACATACACATACACACACACACACACACACACACACACACACACACACACACACACACACACACACACACACACACACCTACAGACATCATTGTAGAAATGTTAAAATTGGATTGTGAGGACATCAAAACGTGTTTATTCACCAAAATCTTTATATGCGATTTTTAGCACGTTTCCTATACCTCCCTTACCTAGGGTAGCGGGAGGTAAAAGATGTAATTTTTCACTTCATCGCATCGCTTTAAATTTTGAATGTTGAATGAAGGTAACTAAAGAAACAATCAATAAAAGTATCAACTTTGTATACCGTTACTACATTACCTGGCAATGATGTGTAAAGAGCTTTTGTCTGCAATTATCTATTCACTTTTTGTAACTAAATAACGTTCAAAAATCCTACTTTTTTATCTATCGTAGAAAAACTTGTTTGGTAAGTAGGTACATTGATTCTTTCTGGGTAATACATACATAAATATATCATCACTGCATATTACCCATTGCTGGGTGCGCCAATGTACTTTGTCCGGAGGTAATGGATGATGACATATTCGTATCTTGCGAGCGTTTACAGACATCATCCTAGGGACACTCATTACAGGCGTGGAGAGTGCACCACACCACAGATAATAAATGATGTCAAATAATTAACTTCACAAAAAATTAAAAAGGTAGGTACTTATTACATTTAACCTTCTGATGTTTTAAAAACTCTTCAAATATATGGAAGTGCATCAATAGATGAAAGCAACATCAAACGACTCCTTTGAAATCTTGTGTTGTGTGTAGCTTGTGGAAGTTATTTTAGTTTTTTGCCCTTCTCTTACAGATCGTAAATTCAACGTTTCCAAGATAGCTGTTTGAATCCTATTGATTTTACTAAACCATGAAAGCAATATGAAATATCCATTTAATCTTTACAAAATAAAATAAGTGCTACCTACTTTATAAAATATTCTTATACAGTAGTGCAAAATAGTACAATTAAAAAAAAATCATTATCACTAAAAAAATTTGATTGATCATTATGGCTGGTAGCACAAGCCTTGTTTTAAATAGAACGCTGTTTTAAAAAGTGTCAAATTTCATTATTTAATAACAAAAATAAATAATACTAAAATATCTTTCAGAACTCATATTAAGGTGCCGAAACGTTGGGTTTTAATAATAAATAAATACAGAACTTAAACTAAAAAATCAGATGTGGCCAGCACATGACCTTCCGCCAATTCCATGTTTAAAATAGCATTGAACTTTAAGTAAAGTATCATTCCGGTTGATCGTTTGTAAGTAAAATCTAATTTGTTGTCCAATAAATAGAAAAGTCTGTAATACGAAATTTTGGATTATGTTTTATTGTTTTTCGTCAAAAATCTGTTAGAACTCCAAATTAAATACTACATCCGATTTATCATATATGTTGTTTCATATTATACCTATATGAGTTTTTAATACCAAATTTGAGAAGGTTTGGATGATATTTTAATATACTTTAAGGAAAAATCGTCACATACACATTCTTACAAAAATCAGCATCAACTTCTAGGTGCTGTAAAACGCAATTTTGTAAATTCTTCGCCGTATGATCCATTTCGTAAATGTGTAGTTGTAAATAAATATTAATTTATAGTGCTGCAAAAATAGAAAAAAAATTAAATCAGATCATCCTGTACATCAAATATGATAAAAATATATTATTTTTACAAACCTTAATTTCATTAGAATTAAATATTTTAGTATTATATTACCTTTAACAAGGTTTCATTATTAATTTAAATGTAATTACTTCCTGACAGTAACATTTGTTTAAATATGTCAAAATTGTTATTAAAACTATGTTTTTGTTTGACGCATAGGCAAGACGATATATGAAAATAAATTATATTATATATTCATATTTAAAGTTATTTAGAGTTATTTACTAAATATTATTATCGTAGAATTTAAGATTGTACCATTATACTTAATTTTAATTAGTAAAAGTTGCTAAAAAATTATATTAAATACATTTTTTTACAAGAAAAACTGTTAAAAACTTGTATAAATGATACTTTCGGTTATCCGATATGCACTAAAAAGTAATGAGCTCTTCCCACATTAGTGCAGAATGGGTATACAAAATTTTCTGAGTGATAGTATTTGAGTAATCGTGTCCACAGGAGCCACACACACACACACACACACACACACACACACACACACACACACACACATACATACATACATACATACCTACAGACATCATTGTAAAAATGTTAAAATCGGATTCTGGGGACATCAAAACGTGCTTATTCACTAAAATCTCTATATCCAATTTATCAAAATATGATTTTATAGAACACAGTTTTTATTGAAACAAATATTTTTAAAAAATATCGTTCTTTACACATAAGGGTGAAATTAAATATTGAAATTTAAATTTGACATTTCTTAAAATAGCGTTTTAGTTAAAACAAGGCTTATTCAACAAGCTTAGAAGTTCACTAAGATTACTTCAAATATAAACCATTCGTACATTTGTATGCAAAAACTTTGTAATTCCATTTGATGGATACGTAACACGCTATACCCAAATTCAGGCACTGTCCGAAAATTTTGCACAAAACTAGCTGTGATCCCTAAACATGACCAAACCCGAAAATGCGCATACTTTAATCTTCATCGGATATTATTTAATTAGAAATGAACAATATTTTTGATGGAAACAAACAGTATCATAACTTAAACAAACCGTAACATAACCTACCTAAACTAACCATTAGAGCTGTATACAATATTCGAGTACCTACTCGGTACTCGGGTATCCGAATATAAATTTCACGAATATTCTCAATTTCATATTCTAATTATTCGGATATGCAAATAATCGTATATCCGGATAACTATATATCCGAACAATCAAATATCCGGATAATCGTATATTCAAATAATCGAATGCAGGCAGTCCCCGACATACGAACGAGTTCCGTTCCGAGAGCGCGGTCGAAAGTTGAATTTGTTCGTAAATCAAATCTAATTAAAGAAAATATTTTAAATCGTTTTTATTAGAAATTAAAGAAAGAATATACTTATGTATTAAACAAAATTTTCAATCTTAACCATAAAAATACAACGGCGTATATAAAAGGAATAGCATTGAGTGAATGGGGCAAGAAAATTTACTGACTGGAAGAGGAAGTGGAGATACGAGATGGTAAATAGTCAGCAATGGGAGATGGAAGGAAAGCTGCAGTTTTAATCACACCTGACATTAATGGCACAGGTTCTGGTGCCTTGCTGGATTCAACTTTGTCTACTCTTTTGAAAAAACCATTCAGTGATACCTGGGTAGAAGCTCATTGGATTGCATTATGAACAGCTGCTGCAACCTTCATGTACCGTTCTATGTTCGGATCCTTTACTTCAAGAACTGTCAGTGCCTCCTCAAATAAAGAAAATCTGCTTGCCATTTTTTTGTCTGGAATCTCTTCTGTTTTTCAAGTACTACTTCTTCTTCTTCCTCTTTATTCTTTTTCTTCTCTCTCTGGGCCACCAATTTCATCAGATCTTCATTACTTAGCTCCTCGTGTTGCGCAACTATAAGTTCAGTGAAGTCGTCCTCTTGCAGATCCAGTTCCAGTTTCTTGCCGAGGGTCACTAAGTTGCTGAGGACCGCTTTTGACTCCTCGTCCTTTTCCTTCTCTCTCTGGGCCACCAATTTCATCAGGTCTTCATTACTTAGCTCCTCGTGTTGCGCAACTATAAGTTCAGTGAAGTCGTCCTCTTGCAGATCTAGCTCCAGTTTCTTGCCGAGGGTCACTAAGTTGCTGAGGACCGCTTTCGACTCCTCGTTCACCTTTACCATTTCACGAAAGTTGCGAACAACCTACGGGCAAAGGTTCTTCCACACCCCATTCATAGTGACGGTCGTAAATTCACGCCAAGCAAAGTCAATGTTTTATGGCCTTGTAGATATTATACTTCTTCCAAAATTACCGCAAGGTCGTTCCTGAAACGTCAATCGCCTGTACTCCTTGACGAAACGTATGTCGTAAATAATATTTTTTGAAAGTCGATATAATTCCTTGGTTCATAGGTTAGATGAGTGACGTAGTATTCGGTGACAGATACATAACCTTGACGTTGGGATAAAAGTCGTCCATAAATGGAAGATGGCCCTCAGCATTATCAAGCAGCAAAAGAATGCTGAACGGGATATTAGCCTCTAAAAATATTTATGTACATCCGGGATAATGTGCTGGAAAAGCCAATTCTGGAAAACAGCCACTGTACCCCAGGCTTTGGGGATACTCTTCCACACAACAAGAAGAGAACTCTTAGCTATGTTTTTAAACGCTCTTGGGTTCTCCGAATGATACACTAAGAGAGGTTTCAGCTTCATATCACCAGAAGCATTTTTAACTAGCAAGAGGGTTAGTCTATCTTTTACTGATTTTTTCCTTACTGATATAAGTTCTGTCTGGCATTTTTTATTTATTCAGTACAGTCCCGTTTCATCCGCATTAAATATCTGCTCAGGTGAAAACTCACCTTTATTTAATAATTTTCTAGAAATTCCTGGGCAGCTATCGCATCTGCACTCGCTGCCTTGCCACCTACTTTTACGTTGTGAAGATTGGCTCCAGACTTGAACCGATGAAACCAGCCATGGCTGGCATTAAAATATGCACCTTCTAATTCTTCGCCGTGATTCTTCTTCAAGTCTTCAAGAAGACTTTTAGCCTTCTCTTGAATCAGCAATAAACAGAGAAATACGTGTACTAGAGATTGCGAGTAGCTCTAGACGTATTATAAAAATGGGCGGAACGTTTATGTTGCTTTAACTGCATAAGCAATGACGCTCTCTTTAGAAAAGGACAGCGCAGGTTTGGGCAAAAGATGAAAAATACAGTAATTCCAAGTCCCAATAGAGGAATTCATTTCATGCGCAGTGGCAAAGGGAAAATATTGTACAGTCTTAAGGTGAAATGGTACCCCAGCCCGCGAAATTCAAAATTACCAAAAAGGTTTTTCATTTTTTATTTAAAATTGTATGAAGTAATATGATTTCTTTGTATACACGAATAAAAAGGAGACAATTTGTCATCAAAATAACATACTTTCAATAATATTTGTATTTATTTAGACACCCAAAAAAATATTTTAAATATTATTTTCAATATATCTCGAGTTCAAAACGTATTTTTTTGATTAAACTTGCATAAAATATTTATAATAATATAAGGAATAAAATATGTGAAAATTAAAAAAAACGACTTTCGAGAACAATTTTAAAAATCCAAAAAACCTACTTTTTTCATACATTTTAATGTTTATCTTCTATACTAAACCTACAATTTTGTTCATACTTTAATATGTTTTGAAGAATATTGTTATACATAACATATAAAAAAAAAAATCGAAAATTAAATTCCGGAAACATACTTAAAAAAAATAAAATGTATAATTTTATTTTTTTTCTCAAGTGTGTGAGGCGCTATTTCTAAAATTTATTTAGTGTTACGTACTGTACACATTTCTATATTTCTCAGGTAAATATTGTAAATATTTATCATTTAATATAAAAGATATTTGTAATTAAAACAAATTTGGTAAATATTTTCGTGGCGCTACGAGTAGACCTAGCGGTAGAAAGCTCAACTATAATGAAACCGGTGGCTCCATGGACAATTGAAAAATATTTTTGATGAATTTGTATTCTACGCCATTTATGAATTATAAAAATACAAAGTAAAAGATGTACTACAAATACAAATTATAATTACATTTTATTTCTATTAAAATCGGTATTGTGCGTGAGAGAGAGTGAGATGGTGCTATGTAGAATGTAGAGATGGAAGATATGACGAAATGGTGGAGACGCGTACTGCCCTGCTCAACAATCGCGGAATTGCAGAAAAAACGAGATGGTGATATGGAGAATTTAGATCTGATGTAGGTAGAAGGCATCACGTAATGGGGGAGGGGACGTAATATTTTATAATTTGTAAAATAATTTGATTATCGTACCTCCATAAATAATAAAAAATACACACATTAATTTTTCAAATAATCTAGTGCAAACATAAGAATGGACCCAAAACCATAACAAAAAATAGTAAAATGTACACTGCTCAATAAATAACGACTAAGATAAAACTAACATTTTTTAAATAATTGCTTAATGCAAAAGTCAATTGTTTTTTGTATAACTGCATTTGATCTTTAAAGAAACCTATAGCTATCTTCCTCACACCAGTTTCTGTAGTAGGCTGCGCGAGAGAGATACCAATAGTATTATGTCATCTGTGGCCCTGGAAATAAATTTAAATATCTCGCAAAGTAATTATGTACTACCAATGGAAGTTAAGAAATTCTAATTCGAAAGGGGCGGGGGGGGGTGGCTAGCATTCCTGTACTGCACTTTTCAAACAGTTTTTATTTTAACATAAATTTCTTGCATTAAACTTAATAATTTAAATATACCTGTAATTATAAAGTATGTAGACTTATACAGTGTTATAATATTCATTTATTTTAGGTAAATATAACTTAAAATAGCATATATTTCAAGAACATTTAGGTCCATGTTCATATAAAAACACATAAGCGTGACGTCACGTCAATCTTTTCAAAATTCGGGAGACCATAACTCGCTTATTAAAAAAAATGGTGGAACCCCCCATTATGCACTTTTGGGGGTTTTAAAAGTATATTTTCTTTAGTAGCTTAACTAAAAATTTTATATGCTATTTCAACGTTATACCAACAAACCTTTTAAAAAATAATAAATAATGTAATACAACTTATATTTTATTGTAAATTATATTTTGTTGTTTAAATAATACGAAAAATGGCTTAGAATACAAATTCAAACTGCATACATATCACTTTGTACATTTCTTAGCATACACATTTTCCTATCGTACAAATATGTCGTTGAAATTATCTTTGAATATACATATCTACTAACGTAGATGGAAGTAGCGTACACTATATGTTCCTTTGTTAGCTCAAAGTAGATTGAGAAGGATAGAATTATGTATAAGCATTAGTTGGACAAAGATATCCTGCTAATTGATACTCCCGTTTTCAACGAGGCGGAACGGAAAACCACGAGCACCACACCAGCGCTCCTGTAAAAGAGTGAGAAGGTTATTTTTCTAAGGGGAAAATGGATTGGTCTCAATTGTATCTCCATCCTTGTCAATCTTCTTTGGTACACGATTTTTGTTGGTAGCTACTTCCAGATGTATATATTCAAAGGAAATTATATTCTTTGTTTGTACATTTCTCGCCTTGAACACTTGTCACTTGTCACTGTGTACAAATCTATAACATGAAGTTGCTGCACATCAGTGAATTCGAACTTCGCACGTAATCTGTATTTCGGAACTTTGAAAATAAAATTATTTTTTCTACAGTCTATATGCAAAGTAGGCATTTGCGCTCGCTTTTGTCAACGCAAATGTCACTTTGCCGCTCATGCGCGACATATAGTAGAAAAAACACCCGCTGTCCGAATTTCTAACTATAAAATGCATCTCCACAAGTCAATCTGACTTATGATTGTTCTTTGTTTTGTCGGTATATTACATAACCAAACAAAATGCCGTACTGCTTAAAAGCTGTTTAAAACTGTCAAACTTATTTCTGGTGACTTAAAAACTGCCAAAGCTGTTAAATTTTCCTAACAAATCTTATTTTGGAATGTTTTAAAACTAATTTCTGGGAGATTTAAAAGCTGTGAAACTTTCAAATTGTTTTCTGGCAACTTAAAAACTGCCAAAGCTGTCAAATTTTCTCAACAAAATCTTTTGATATGTTTTAAAACTAATTTCTGTGAGACTTAAAATCTGTTTAAAACTGTCAAATTGATTTCTGGTGACTTAAAAACTGCCAAAACTGTCAAATTCTTTTAACAAAATCTTCTTTTGGAATGCTTTAAAATAATTTCTGAGAGACTTTAAAGCTGTTTAAAACTGTCAAATTGATTTCTGGCGACGTAAAAACTGCCAAAGCTGTCAAATTCTCTCAACAAAATCTTCTTTTGATATGTTTTAAAACTAATTTCTGGGAGGCTTAAAAGCTGTTTAAAACTGTCAAATTGATTTCTGGTGACTTAAAAACTGCCAAAACTGTCAAATTCTTTTAGCAAAATCATCTTTTGGAATGTTTTAAAATAATTTCTGGGAGAATTAAAAGCTGTTTAAAACTGTCAAATTGATTTCTGGCGACGTAAAAACTGCCAAAGCTGTCAAATTCTTCCAACAAATCTTCTTTTGGAAGTTTTAAAACAAATTTCAGGAAGACTTAAAAGATGTTGAAAAATGTCACTTGTCTACATTCTTAATGGCAACGTTTAGTCAGGCCTGCTTTGTCGGTATATTACATAACCAAAAAAAAATCCCGTACTGCTGTGTAAAGGAGAACAAAAATAAAATAGGACATTCATTTACTAAAACGAAAGTAAAAAGTGCTTAGATTAGATTATTTCAATAGCTCAAGAAGAATGAAAAATAACGATAAATTAAAATTAAAAAATGTAATCGTAATTTTTTTGGTAGTACTGTAAATACAAGAGTGTACATTTTATTATTTTTATTATGGTGGATGACCCCATTGTGGCGACTGTTGAAAAAATCTTGTGTGTGTTTCGAGCGCAAATAGCTATTATACTTTTTAATATTATAAATCTGTTATGGCCAGCACAATACCTTTCGCCATTTTCATTTTAATAAAAAATTTCCTACGGTAAATACAAAATATTATGTAATTATGGAACGCCGTTTTACTATTTATTCTACATTTAAAAACATCTTTAATTATTTAAAGACGTCAAAAATTTAATTTCAGATATCCTTAATTATTTAAAGACATCAAAAATTGAATTATGGACATCTTTAAATAATTAAGGACGTCGAAAATTAATTTCAGACATCCTTAAATAATTTAGGATGTCAAAAATTGAATATTAGATATCCACAATTGAATAAATGATATCAAAAATACATTTATAGATATCAAAAATTAAATTTTAGACATCTTAAAACGGTACTGAATTTTCGACATCAAAAAGTAAATTTAACATGTCCAGAATTCAATTTTGGATATCTGTATTTGAATTTTTGATATCTTTAATTCCATTTTTGATATCCTTAATTCAATTCTTGATATCCTTAAATGAATTCTTGATATCAAGAATTTGAATTTTTGACATCTTAAATTAATTTTGGATATCAAGAATTGAATTATGGATATCACATCTCCATAAATAACATGTCCAGAATTCGAATTTTTGATGTCTTAAATTAATTTTGGATATCAAGAATTCAATTTTTGATATCAAGAATTCAGTTTTTGATATGAAGAATTCAATTTTTGATATCCATAATTCAATTTTTGATATCAAGAATTCAATTTTTGATATCCATAATTCAATTTTTGATATCAAGAATTCAATTTTTGATATCAAGAATTCAATTTTTGATATCAGGAATTGAATTCTTGATATCAAGAATTGAATTTTTGATATCAAGAATTGAATTTTTGATATCAAGAATTGAATTTTTGATATCAGAATTCATTTCTTGATATCAAGAATTGAATTTTTGATATCAAGAATTGAATTTTTGATATCAAGAATTGAATTTTTGATATCAAGAATTGAATTTTTGATATCAATAATTCAATTTTTGATATCAATAATTCAATTTTTGATATCAATAATTCAATTTTTGATATCAAGAATTGAATTATGAATATCAGATCTCCGTAAATAACGTCCAGAATTCGATTTTTTGACGTCCTAAATTAATTTTTGATATCAAGAATTGAATTATGGATATCACATCTCCGTAAATAACATGTCCAGAATTCGAATTTTTGACGTCCTAAATTAATTTTTGATATCAAGAATTGAATTATGGATATCACATCTCCGTAAATAACATGTCCAGAATTCGAATTTTTGACGTCCTAAATTAATTTTTGATATCAAGAATTGAATTATGGATATCACATCTCCGTAAATAACATGTCCAGAATTCGAATTTATGACGTCCTAAATTAATTTTTGATATCAAGAATTGAATTATGGATATCACATCTCCGTAAATAACATGTCCAGAATTCGAATTTTTGACGTCCTAAATTAATTTTTGATATCAAGAATTGAATTATGGATATCACATCTCCGTAAATAACATGTCCAGAATTCGAATTTTTGACGTCCTAAATTCATTTTTGATATCAAGAATTGAATTATGGATATCACATCTCCGTAAATAACATGTCCAGAATTCGAATTTTTGATATCAAGAATTCGGTGCGCCATCTAGTTTAAAATGACTAAATTACTTTGTGTCGGTAAATCAGATTTCCTTAGCGAAATCATGACTAAATGTATACATCATTAATTCTGTAGATTCTGTAGGCCAACAAACTAGTGATTCTTTTCGTTTTTGTGAAATAGGTTTGCATTCTGACCAATCCTAAGGCAGAATCTAAACCAACGCTATTATGATTTCGCTGAGGAAATCTGACTTACCGACACAAAGTAATTCAGTCACTTTAAACTAGATGGCGCACCGAATTCTTGATATTAAAAATTCGAATTCTGGACATGTTATTTGCGGAGATGTGATATCCATAATTCAATTCTTGATATCAAAAATTAATTTAGGACGTCAAAAATTCGAATTCTGGACATGTTATTTACGGAGATGTGATATCCATAATTCAATTCTTGATATCAAAAATTAATTTAGGACGTCAAAAATTCGAATTCTGGACATGTTATTTACGGAGATGTGATATCCATAATTCAATTCTTGATGACAAAAATTGAATTATTGATATCAAAAATTCGAATTTTGGACATGTTATTTATGGAGATGTGATATCCAGAATTGAATTTTTGATATCCAAAATTCAATTTTTGATATCTTTAATTCAATTTTTGATATCCTTAATTTAATTCTTGATATCTTTAATTCAATTCTTGATATCTAAAAAAGAATTTTTGATATCTATAAATATTTGAATTTAAGACGTCTTTAAAACAATTTTGGATATCAAAAAATATTATAAGAACATCTAAAAATGAATTAAAGACGTCTTTATTTCATTTAATGACGTCTTTATATAATTTAACATATCTTTAAATATAGAATAAATATTAAAACGGCGTTCCATATGTAATAAGTGAATTTTATGTAATATATGTTACGATTTTAAAATTTGTTATTTGTTATCCATTCTCTTCCCAAGAAACGTTATTTTTAAAATATATTATTAATATTTCATACGAACAAAATATTTTTACTTCGTTAATAAAGTTGAAAATATTATTTGACGCGACGTTCAATAAATTGTTTTATTTTCATTTGTTCTAGGTAACCTATAAATTTGTACCATCCGACATATATTTACTTTTAGAATGTTTTTAGGTTTGTGACATGGAACAAAGTATGACTATTATCGAATAAATGGAGATCGTAAAATATACAAATATTTCTACACCTACAAATATCTTTCAAGCATGTATCTGAACGAAAAGTAGCGGACGTTGCCGAGTTGTTATTCAACTTGTCGCACTGACTGTACATATAATCATTTACCTAGAATCTTTTGTGCAACCGAGATGAGATTGCCGACTAGGCGAGCTGTAACACAGAGTGCTTAAGAATATTAATAATAAAATGAGTAAAATATAGTATAAAATATTTAATTCGCATATTAAATTACTTGTAAAAATAACAAATATAAAAAAATTCTTTTGCTTTAGCTCATAATAAAGGTATTCAAAACATCGTCTAAAGTGCAATATTGCAGAACATCGCGAATTCGATGGCGAACTTGAAAATATATAACGTGACATATTAGTGTGCAGTTTACGAAACAGTTCAATACAACATTCACTATTAACTAAACCAAATTTAACTTTTACAATATTACAATAGCACGCGAAGAAGCTATAGTAACAAGGCGGATCAATTGCGAGTAGGTACATACCTATGAGCGAAATACGTGACTCATTAATAACGTAGAAGTGAGTGAATTATTGTTTTAAAAAATAGGATATTTAGGACGTGCACAGACAACAGATGCTATTAAGATAGTCAACTGCAATGATAAAGTAGTAGACATTCATGCCCTTTAACACTAGCGCTCGGTGTCGTAAGACATACCTAAAATTAGTATGGTGGGTAGTATCGGGGATAGTCTGCATCCCGCATTACTATTGAGAATATATTAATTCTTTATATTGATATACTAATAAACAGAAAAGAAAAGAATATATATTTCACAAGAAATAGAACGCATATTTATTTCTTAAAATTGCATAAGGAAAATATAAAAATATATCAGATTGAGTATGTGTCTTAGCCATGAGTAGACGCGCTTTTGGTGCCTCCGCTGTGAAATCTGGTGTTGTGAGAGTATTGCAATTTTTATTAGTGCAGTGTACATCTTAAATAAGATATAACGATGGCCAATGTTACACGAAATATGAGTACTTTGATCAAAGATACTCTAACAAATTTTCTTCAAGATGACAATGTCATCGGTCATTTAGTAGATAAAATGTGTGAAAAAATGGCGTTCAAATTTGATGAGTTAAAGGCAAACAATGAAAGTATGGAGCGGAAATTTGATGATTTAAAACTAAATTATGAATTAAATGTCGCAGAACTTACATATGAGAACAAAATATTACGTGAAAAAATTGACAATTTAGAACAATATTTGCTAAGAAACTGTATTCGTGTTTTTGGTGTAGTTGAAGAGAAGGATGAACGTGTTGAAGAAAAGGTATGTGACATTTTCAAAACTAAATTAAATGTTGTTGTGAACACTAGTGAAATTGATAGATGTCATCGTACCGGAAAACAAAAATCTGATAAACTGCGCTCTATAATAATTAAATTTGTTTCATACAAAACAAGAGAAAAAGTGATGAAAGCGCGTAAAAAGTTAAAAGGTTCAAAAATTTCAATCAAGGAGGATCTTACTGTTACCAACCTAGAACTTTTAAAAGCTGCTTCTAATAAATATGGCTTCAAAAATGCCTAGTCAACAAATGGGAACATCTATATGCAATCCGGGAAGACTTCTAGGCGTATTAAAACTCCAGAAGATTTAGTGTGAAGTGCAAATAATGATGTGCAAGATAGCTATACAATTATTTATATAGATATATAATACGTTAACTTGTTATACATATTTACGGGGCTACTAAGTACTAAATGGTTGATATATTTTATTCAGAAATCTTTATTTCGATCATACATTTGATTATCTTTACCTCAATTCATTTTTATGTGTTATTTACTGATAATACTTGTACAATTTACTTCTTTTAAGTTCATTGACACTGACCTTCAATCTATCGTGTCCTTCACCTGTTTATTGTTGTTTAAGTTTAATTTTAAATTTATATACTTTACAGATATAAAGTGTATACATTTATAATTTCTTATATGGTAATTGGTATCTTTATAAATTTGTATCTTTGTTATTATTTTTATTCTATTTTTATTCTAAAGTAATTATTTTCACATTTAGTATATTTTTGTTTCTTCGAAACTCGTTCATTATTTTACATTTATCAACAATGAATATATATTACCAAAATGTTCGCGGTCTAGCTTCTAAAACTGGTGAATTCTACAACAGTACATGTTCATCTAATTTTGATATTATCTGCATAACAGAATCCTGGCTCAATGACTCCATTAAAAATGCAGAACTATTCAATAATAAATTTAATGTGTGTCGTTCAGATAGAGATTGTGTAGGTACTGGCAAGGCATGGGGCGGTGGCGTTCTGTGTGCAGTCACTTCTACTTTGCAGTCATCAGTTTAAGTACATCTCGAGCAATGGGTTACTTTTCAATACAACTCACTACTTCCAGTTATATCTATATTATCACGGTTTATTTACCGCCGCCTATAACATTACAGCATTTAAATTCATTTTACAATTATGTTGAATCATTATCTTTCATTTATCATAATCATTTCAATATTATTGGGGATTTCAACATTGCTCAATTGCATGATCATTATGAATACGATGAGCATTAACTTTGTAGATTTTTGCAACTTTATAGCAGCACAACAATATAATCATTTTCCCAATTGTAATAATAGATATCTAGACGTAGTTCTATCAAATTTAAATTGTATAGTTACAAAGGATTCTGCACCATTTGTGCGAGAAGATAATTATCACCCAGCGTTAGTAATTAAATGTTTAAATTTAGAAACTGTACACAAAACGTTAAAACTGTCTGAAAATAAAAAGTTTGATTTCAAAAAAGCTGACTTTTTCTTAATGTACAAACTATTAGAAGATGTCGATTGGTCAATTCTGAGTTGCTATGATGACGTCAATTTAGCTTTTGATCATTTTTTTTTTTACCATTCTTGCTTCTATATTCAAAGAAACTGTTCCTATCAAAAAGCCATCTATCGCAAAATATCCACCATGTTTCACCCAAGAAATTATTTCTGAATTAAAATCTAAAGAAAGAAACCGTAAACTTTATTAAAAAACAGCAGGTATTGAATCTTGTAAAAAAGATTATGAATATTTGCGAGCTAAGACTAAGCGTGACATTAAATCAGCATATGCTAAATATATGTCACAAATTGAAGAAAACGTAAGAGCTGATGCAATGTCCATGTATAATTATATAAAATGTAAAAAGAAATCGAGTATGCCCAACATAATGGAATTAGATCAGACAAAGTTTTGTGATGGTTCGTCGATAGCACAAGGATTTGCGGATTTCTTTTCAAGTATTTACGATGAACATGGTGATATAAATATCTGTCATAATAATTCAGATGCTTCAAATAAAGAAATTACTGAATTAAATTTTATTACGAGAGAAGATATATTAGATGCTATTAATAAATTAAAATCCAAACCTAGTACTGGTCCAGATCAGTTTCCCTCCTATATTTTGAAAGGCTATAAAGATATCTTTGTTGAACCATTGTTTATTTTATTTAATTTATCAATTAAAAAATGTACTTTTCCGCAATCTTTAAAAAACGCTCGAATTTGTCCGGTTTTTAAGTCTGGTGATCCAAATAAAATATCTAATTATAGACCTATAGCCTTATTATCAAATTTTTCCAAGATATTTGAAACGATTATACATAAATATGTCTATATTAATACATCGAAATATATTTCTTCCGATCAACATGGCTTCCTTAAAGGTAGGTCTACTGTAACAAATCTGTTAAATTTTACGAACACTGTGTCAAATAACTTTACTAATAACGCTCAGGTCGATGTAGTTTATACTGATTTCGCAAAACCATTTGACAAAGTAAATCACAATACGCTCATTAATAAATTATTTAATGAGTTCAACTTTTCTCTCCAGCTTTGTCAGCTTCTTGCCTCTTATCTGTCTGATCGATATCAGTATGTTGAAATTAACGGTTTTACATCAGATAATTTCTTGGCCAGCTCTGGAGTTCCTCAGGGCTCTAATTTAGGTCCTGCGTTGTTTCTGTTATTCATTAATAATATTACTAAATTTGTTCATTCCTCAAATATTCTGATGTATGCTGACGATATCAAATTGTTTAAGGCAATTTATACAATTAACGACTACGTAGAACTTCAAAATGATATAAATATGTTATTAACTTGGTCACAAACGAACAAGTTACCCTTCAACATATATAAATGTAGAATAAAGACATACTCTAGAAAAAAAAAAAAACAGCTTATACTGTATCAATACCAGATGAATAATCAGTCATTACAAAGAGTCACTGAATGTAAGGACCTAGGTGTTAAGTTTGATACTAAATTAGAATTTGTTAAACATATTCAATCTACGGTTGCTTTATCATTTCGGAATCTGAATTTTGTAATTCGAACATCAAAACAATTTAAGAATTTTACAACTATTATTATGTTATATAATTGTAATGTACGTCCTAATCTAGAGTACTGTTGTCAGGTATGGTCTCCTTTTTATGCAAATTGGAAACATGCCATTGAAGGCGTGCAAAAGAGATTTGTTAAATACTGCTGGTTTAAAAAACATAAAGTTTACAATCATTACTTGCATTATGAGACTGGTCTGAAAACTTTCAATCTTATTCCTCTTGAAAACAGACGAAATATTTTAAGCATTTTATTTTTATACAAAATAATTCATAATGTAATTGATGATAGTGAACTTTTGTACAATGTTCATCTCTTTGTGCCTAGAATTAATAGTAGATATCATCCTACTTTCTACATGAAGTTCTCTATTTCAAAATTTTTACCTTAATGCGCCTTGCAATTAATAGATTGTGTATGACATTTAATAATCTTGATCTTAATGTAGATATTTTTTCTGACAATTTAAATTTTTTCAGAAGAAAGATTACCAAATATTTTTCATTTAATTAAATTATAAGCAGTGTAAGCAATGTAAAGGACACAACACATATTATGTTATCTTGTTAATATCTTAAGTTTATATATATATATATATATATATATATATATATATATATATATATATATATTGGAATAATACTACCTTTTTTAGTTTGTTCTGTATTTATATATATATATATATATATATATATATATATATATATATATAACGTGTTAATTAAAAATCTGGTTTAACATGGGAAAACAGTTTTCCTTTGCGCAAAAGTCCCCAATTAATTTTAGACAAAATGTTTCACATAAATGTTATAGATGATTATATTCTACGCCCAAATCAGTAAACAGTTTTAATTTTAAAAATATTGCTCAGTTCTAGCGATACCCATGAAATTGAAACAAAGTTACAAAGAAATGCGTATCGTTTGAACAGTCAGAAATTCAGTTTTCAATTAAAAGTTTTAGATAATTCAATTCTGCACATAAATCACTATACACGTATTATTTTTAAAATCTAACACTTAAATAACTTTTATTATTACTATTTTTTCACATTCTGTAATCTATAAAATTAAATTTCTGACAGTTCAAACGATATGAATTTATTTGTAATTTTGTTTCAATTTCATGGGTATCGCTACAAATGAGCAATATTTGTACAATTTCAAATTAGAATTTACATGTTGCTAAACGTGCAAAATTATATCTGTTTAGTGATTTAGGCGTAGAATATTAATATCTACATTTATTTGAAACATTTTTGTCTAAAATTATTTGGGGACTTTTGCGCAAAGAAATACTGTTTTCCCATGTTAAACGCCTATGGCCAGATTTTTAATTAACACACTGTATATATATTGGGACACAAACTGTTAATTTGTTAATTTGTAATTTGCTATATTTGTTTTTATATCCCCTCTGTAATTGGGATTTTAAATCCTGTAGAGTGGTGTAAATAAATAAATAAATAAGGTGTAGTGTATACAAATACATTTAGTTGTGTCGTATTTTTCTTCTCCAAGATCTTCAATATTACTTTAACCCATTTGTCTTTAGGTTTTCCTCGGTCTTTTTTTTCTACCACTTTTTGTCATCCATATTTGTTTCACCGGTCTAGCTTCGTTCATTCTGATCTTGTGGCCCAACCAAGCTAGCACTCTCTACTCAATTAAGTAATACAGACTTACGTTATAATTGTTCTTTAATGATTTCATTTCTTGTTCTATCTAGTACTTGGGTGACCTACTCATTCAATCCAATTTTTGTAAATTTCTTCTTCATAAATAGGAAAATGTTTTGTTGTATTTTCACACAACAACCTCTTGGCATTTTGCAGAAGCAAATAAACACAAAAACAGAACAATATAAAATAATGAAGAATAACACTTTACGAAAATATAATTTCAAATTTGAATTGTCAGCTTATGACTTGCCGCCACGATTTTAAAATTACTGAACATCTACGTTTACGAATTTTTACGAATTAATCTGAACAAAACACTACTAGTGCTAAGTGTGGTAATACATAACTAACTGAAAGTCTCAAGGTCATACTATATAGTTGACACGGCCAGAGGACATGCATGCCTAGTTAAAAAATCTGATGTGGCCAACAAAAAACCTCCCGCTATTTAATTATTATTAATTTAAATACATACCTAGATATTTACTAATCCTGCAAACTATATTAAGTTCCTTCGCATATAACTATTGCTTTATTTACTATTTTCTTTTTAAAATGCCATCATTATTAATTTGAAGTGATTAGTTTTTTGACAGTGACATTCACCTGTCAGTTACATTCATTTGAAATATAAACTGTGTAACAAAGAAATCTTTCAATCATAGGCTCTGAGATTTATAAAAAAGATTATTTTTTAAATTTATCTGTAAAACATACAAAAAAGTATTAATGTATACTTGTAGAAAATTCAATAATCTCTAATTTTTATGACATAAATTGCGTAAAAATAACATTTAATTGTATTTTTTGAAAAAAAAAATCACTATGAGCTTCAAGTAAAGTGCCATTTCCGGTTATCTGATTTACACTAAAATCTAATGTTTTCTTTCTATATTAGAATGCGGTCGAAATACAAGGCTTTAGAATTTTCTGAATGATAGTATTTAGGTTAGAAAGGAGACAATATCCATACACACACACACACACACACACACACACACACACACACACACATACATACATACATACATACATACATACATACATACATGCATACATACATACATACTTACACACATGAGGTGTGCCAATTAAGTTCCGGGAATTTGTCAATAAAACACATGCAAATTAAGTTACAAGCAAAATATTATTATCACAATAGTCTTCCTCTAAAGGTGGATACAGACTACGCTGACGTTTCGTGTTAACACGCATTATGTCGTATTATGACGTGTTAAATTAAAATCTAATTCATTATGCCTTATGGGAATGCTCATATTGTTCTGATGTGTTGTCTTCTGACGTGTTATTGCATCTTATAACATCAGACGCGTGTTTGGAAGTGTTATACGATTTCCAAACTCCCAGATTTTTGTCAGACATTAGATGGCGTCAGATGGGAATGTATAGCATTTTCATAATATTTTAGGTTATGTTTTTAACTTTTCATTATTTTTTATACGAGAGAAAGATTTCTTTGACATAAAATAGGTAACTATATTTGAAAATACGGAAATAAATATTTATTTGATATAAATAAGTAATTAATTAATAAAAATAATTATTTATTTATACAAATTAATTGAAATTTAACACGTTGACTGCAGCATTGGTCGCCGGGGACCAATAACTTGCATTTGTCTAGTGCGGCACCATTTTTCATAAAACTTCCCCAACTTACATTGGTCTCCGGCGATCAATGCAAGTTTGATTGCACATCACAAGTAGTATCGTGTTAGTTTTAAATAAAATAGTGAACGAGACGCACATACTATGGGTAGTTGAGAAAAATAAATATTACCTTTGATTATTAATAATCAGGAACAACAAAGAATTAAAATAAATAAAGAAGCAAAAAATATGAACAATTTACCTAAAATGAACCTGTCGTTATAAATATGTAGTACCTAATTAATTGTATTTCAAACAATTCTATTTAATTATGTTATTTCGAAATTAAAATTAATTAGTAATATCATAAATATAGAAAATTTGTCAATTTTTTTTCATACGGTGCATCAAAACGTCAGAACAATGTGAATGCTCTATGTGTTTCTGATGTGTTATGTTGTGTTGTGATGTATCGTGATAACACGTGTTAACACGAAACGTCAGCGCAGTCTGTAGCTACCTTAACTCTACACAATGAATCCCATGTTGCTCCCACGATTGGAAGCACCCTTGGTAAGCCTCTGAAGTTAACTCGTTCAGCAACGCGGTTACAGCTTCCTTGACCTCCTATACGCCGTCATGATAATTTCCCTTCAGGTGCGACTTCATCTTGGGGAATAAGAAAAAGTCGCAGGGGGCGTTATCGGGGCTATAGGGTGGATGCGGCAACGTTGGAATGCCTTTTTTCGCCAAAAACTCTTACACAATGAACGAGAAATGGGCCGGCGCGTTGTCGTGGTGCAAGATCCAGTCATTCTCGGCGAGTTCGGGCCACATACGGAAAATGCGTGCTCGCAGCTGATGCCAACATAGAACTATCCAGTCGTGATCAGCGCGCGCACACGGTCGACATTCGCGTCGGAACGAGAGTTGACGGGATCATCTTCCGATTCACGCCCTACTTGAACCGCTTCGCCCAGTGAAACACGCGCGTTTTCGACATGCACTCGTCTCCGTACACCACCTGCAATTTTCGTAGGATTTCCGAGGGTTTTTCGCCAGATTTCACTAAATTGGATCACAACACGTTGTTTGTAATATGAAACACTCATTTTCACGACGCCACTAAAAAAGTTACTTTCGAAAAACACGTATAAGACACAAACCAAACGTGCTATCGACTTCAAATTTCGACTGGAACTAAAGGAAGGTCCCTGCTTCTCAGAGATATGTTTTCAAACGACGCAGTGTGGCCAGTTCCCGAGTTATAACTAAATTCCCGGAACTCAATTGCCACACTCGTACATACATACATACGTAAATACATACATATAGACATCATCTTGAAAATGTTAAAATTGGATTCTAGGGACTTTCAACCGGGGTCATTTACTAAAATGTCGATATCCGATTTTTAGCACGATACCTATAGGTACCTCACTTATCAAGGGTAGCGGCACAGACAAACATGTTTATGTTTGTCTGTGGTAGCGGGAAGTAAAAACGTGATAAGAGAGCAAGTGATATAAATAAATCAAAGAAATAACGTGTGAAATTAAAGAAATTGATAATAACGAAATCAATGAATATAACTTAATAAATCATTACATCAATAGAGTTCATTCAACTGTAATAACAGACAGTTATAAAAACTATAGTGACTATAAATAAAGTTTTAAATTAATTCGGGTTCGGTATGTACCCTAATTTCAATGAATATATTTTTAAAATATTGGCCACAGTCTGTGTCATTATTAAAAACAAGCAACAGGGAATATGGTCTCAGACACCCCTTGACGTAGCTGGTTCGATAATGGTTGGTAAGAAACTTAATTTGACAGTAATTGAATGATATGGATCAAGTTTAATTGGAAGAGATTGGTTTGAAGCCTTAGGAATCAGCGTGTCTGGTGTCTCGAATATATCCCAATTGTCAGGTATGGAACAAATTCTTTACAATTATACTGCAGTATTTAAAAACAGTTAGATGAATATACAATATCAGAAGCTAAAATTGAAGTAGATCGTAGTATTTCACCAGTATTTCTAAAAGCTTGCAGGATTCCGTATGCTATCAAAAATGTCGTTTATAAAAATATTGATAAACTTGTGTCTCAAGAAATACTGACACTTATACCTTATTTCGAATGGGCTACACCATAGTAGTGATAATGAAAAAAGACAATACTTATCGAATATCAATTTCCTACCTTTACAGAAGTATTAGCATCATTATCAGGTAGTAATGTATTTAGCAAATTAGATACGGAACAAGCGTATCAGCTTAAAGTAGATGATAAATCCGCAATATGTCTTACTTTAAATACACCAAAAGTCAAAAGAGCTATATAAAGTAAATAGTCTACTTTTTGGTATATAACTGGCAGTTGCTATATTTCAAAGAACAATGGAGAGCATTATGTGTAACATGCCTGGAGCTAAACCTTATTTAGATCATGTAATAGTTTCAGGAAAAAATATAATAGAACACTGTTTAAAATGTACTTTGGCAAGTATAGCTAATGCAGGTCTTATACTACAAAGAGATAAATGCCTATTTTCTATGCAAAAAATAGACTTCTTTCTGGGATTCCGAATAAATAGGCGGGGTATACACAACCTACGCCCAATAAAATAGTTGCAATTCAGAAAGCCAGAATTCCAGAAAATAAGCAGCAGTTACTATCATTTTAGGCCTTATAATTTTTATGATTGTTTTATAAATAATAGAGCCAACATTTTAGAACCATTACACCGTTTACTAGAGAAAAACAAGATGGAAGTGGTCATCAGCAACGATAAAGCTTTCGTCAAAAAAGGCTCTTCAAAGCGATTTTATTCTTCTTCATTGCGATGAAAATAAACCCCTAGTAATAGTATGTGATGCTTCCCCTTATGGAGTAGGATCTATATTATTTCATCTTGTAAAAAAAATGTCAATTTTCCCTGAAGAAGGCACTAGTTTATAGTGCCGAAACGTTGGTTTTTTAATAAAAAATACAGAACATAAACTAAAAAGGTAGTATTATTTCAATTATTAATATGAGTTCTGATAGATATTTTAATAATTTTATTTGCTTCACGAACTTTATCTTCAGCCGAAAAAAATTATACACAATTAGATAACGAAGCGCTTGCAATATTATAACTCGTTTTCAACAGTATGTATACGAACGACATGTTACTATTTATACCGACCATAAACCACTGTTAGGGTTGCTGAGTCCTACAAACAGATGCCACAGGTAATGTCACCTATTCTCTATTTTTTTTTAAGATGTCAGTAACTAAAAACCTGATTTACCCTGTGACAAACTGATAATCTAGTTACAAAATTTAGCGCTAAATTTAAATATAGTTACATTACCCAGAAAAGTAATTCGAAGTTCGAACTATCCAGCCTGGTTTAACAAAGATATAATTAGCGATGTAAAGTTAAAGGAACATTATAGAAAACTATATAGGAATACTGGCGATCTAGATCACCTGAATATGTATAAAACTATTAGATCTAAATTGAAATCATCTATTAAACTTGCACATAAATGTTTTTTAAGCGATGTTCAAAATAACATTGTTGATAATCCGAATTGCTTTTGGAAATATGTAAACAATAAAAAAGAAACCCCGAAACTACCATTAAAAATGTATTTAAATGACACTGAACTAAATTCCGGCCCTGAAATAGTTAACGCATTCCTAGACTTTTTTAAAAACGTATCTAGTAATTCACAAGTCAATACGAATGATCTTGAGTTTTATGCAAAAACGTGTACTTATGACTCTGTTGGATTAAATATAATCTCTGAAATGGATATCTCAAATGCCATAAGAGCACAGAAAAACACCACTTCTGTTGGACCCGACAACATTGCAATTTATATTCTTAAAGGCTGTAGTGAAATTCTAACTAATCAACTACTAAAAATGTTTAACTTGTGTATCACATCAACTACATTTCCAGACAAATGGAAATCAGCTAAAATCTGTCTACTTTTCAAGTCCGTTGATAAAAATAACAGTATAAATTATCGACCCATATCATGCCTAAATTCAATTGCAAAGATCTTTGAGTATATTAATTCTAAACAGATTCAGCCTCAATGCAAAAAATTTATCAGCAACTGTCAACATGGCTTTGTGGAAAAGAGATCTACTGTAACAAATTTGATGAATTTCACTCAACATATATATAAAACTTTTGAAAATAAAAATCAAATGGACACTTTATATAGATTTCACAAAAGCGTTTGTCTCTGTAAACCATAAAATACTTTTATACAAATTACAGTATATTGGTTTCTCAAATAATATAATCACCTTACTTGAGTCTTACTTGTATAACAGAAACCAATTTGTTTACTGCCACGGTTTCACTTCTGCCAATTTTTGTGCATCATCTGGCCTACCACAAGGCTCTGTACGCTCCCTTCTTTTTATTCTTTTTATCAACGATGTCGCGACTAACATCAAGTACTCTCATTGTCTAATGTACACGGATGATTTTAAACTGTTTTGCCAGATTCGTCAATTTGAAGATTGTGAATTTTTGCAACAGGACTTAAACTCAATCTATGAATGGTCAATTAAGAATCAACTATACTTCAATGTTCAAAAATGTCAAGCCATAACCTTTACTAGAAAGCAAAATATTATTAAATATAGCTATAGTATGAACAATAATATTTTAAATCGTACTGATTTAATTAAAGATCTAGGCATATTACTTGATCCAAAGTTAAATATGACAATTCACATTGAAGATTTAATTAACAAATGCTTTAGAACACTTGGTTTCATATTCCGCTCCACAATCGGTTTCAATAATGTCACCTGTTTCGTAGTTTTATTTAAATCCTTAATACTTAGTAAACTGGATTATTGTTGTACAATTTGGAATCCCAGCCAATTATATCTTATTAATGATATTCAAAGAATTCAAAATAAGTTTTTCAAATATGTTAATTACAAATTCAAAATCAGAATGTCGTAAAATTAATATGTTGATGTTTTTATACAAAATTGTTAATTATGTAATTCATGATGAGTACCTCCTCTCTAAACTTAATTTCTATGTGAATAATTGTAACATTCGTTGTTTCAATACTTTTGTCATAAGTTAGTATAAAACAAACTATATGTACAATAATCCTATAAGCAACATGTGTCGATTGTATAATACTTATTGTACCCATCTGGATTTTTCAGTTAACATAACAAAATTTAGAACTTTTATTAATTCTTTATTGCAATAAAGTAGTCATTTTTTGTTGTTGTTTTCCTAATTTTTTTTTTCATATATGTATGTATATTTTATTTTATTGCAATAAAGTGTAGTTAATTTTCTGTTTTCTTAACCTTCCTTTATATGTTTATATTTTATATGTTACATTGGTATGTTCTTATTTTATATTGTAACGATTTCAAAAATCGTTACGCGGTTTTTTTCAAATCTTAAGTGTTCAATTTGATTAGCGACATATTTTGTGTGTTTCCGCGTGAATTGAAGAGTAGACGAGCACATGTCAATTCAAGGCCATTCGATCGGCTTGACGTGTCGTAGCTGCGTGTGTGCTGACTGTATTTTTTTCCAAATTTTGCTGTGATATTTTTTTATCTTGTATCATCGGTGTTATGATACACTTTTGTTATCTTTTATGCATTTATTTGGCTAGTTTAACATCTGATTTGGTAAGTTTCAATTATATTTTTTTTGTTCATATCAGTTGTTTGTCAAAATTTTACATACACCGTCAGCGCATGCAGTAGCTGCACCGCCAAGGGCATCGCCTCACATTTGGCTCATGGTTATTCAAAATTAAGGTTTTTTTTGTAATACGAGGCGATAATAGTTTTTCTGTTTAACTATTACTTTTTATGCTGAACCAATAACCAGTACGGCTCACTGGTCCCCAGCGTTTAACGCTTTCACTTTTGCTTTAAATTCCTTTTTTTTGTTTCGTAATATTCTGCTTAACTTTTTGTGTTCTTAGCATCCTACTAAGACACGGGTTGTAGCGCCGGGTTGGCGCATTCAATTTTTGTGAGTACACCATACCTATAGTAATTCTGTATCGCTTTATTTTTATTTATTTTTCGGGGTTTAATATTTTTAATAGGATTAAAAATTGGCTATTTGTCATGTTTTTTTTATTGTTCAAATTTATATAAATTATATTTTTTTGTCCAATAATTTTTGTCCAAAAATTTATCTCTAAATTTATCTATTTTTTATAATTTTGGCTAAAATTGGTTGGGAAATTTATATAAATTCTCTAATAGGTTTTTGGGATCACATATCAAATTTGTTATTTTATTTTACTACATTTTTATACAGCTCGTTAGCTATCTTATACGGTGGAGTTGCAGACGTGGCTAACGCTGATTTGACGTCACAGTAACAAAATTGTATTGTTGCTCGTTCAAGTTTGTACGAGTTTATCTTAAACTATCTTGAAGTATCTTCGATTTCTGGGTAAGCCTTTTATCTATCTTAAATTTTATCTAGTAATTTTTAGGCTACCTAGATTAATAATTTTGTTACTATAAAAATTACGCCGAGTAGAGAATTTTCTCGTAAAGCTAGAGCTCAAATCATTTTACTAACCCTATCTTGTTCTAATCTCTTCTCTCACTGTCCACTACAGCTTGGCCAGCTGTTTTCTTGTTTTTTTGTGCACAGTTTTAATAATAAAATTATTTTTCACAAGTAGTTTCACATTTTTATTCAGGAATATTTTTACTATTACGATTATTGTAAATACGATTTTTTTGTATTTTTGTACTAAATTTTTTTGTAGTAACGCCTAAAATTTATGGTCTTTTTTTATGATTTTTCAACGTCCCGGTCCGGATGAGTTGTTTGGATCGCTGGGGCGGGGAATCATTTCCGCAAAGTTCACATTGAGACGAGAGGCCGCTTCCGCAAGCTATACACACTCGCTGCCTGAAAGTGCCGTTCCTAAGACTTAGAGCGATCACCACTACGCCTAAGCCCTACGTGCTCTGGATGCCGCCCTGCGTTTTTAACGTCACCATCAGCGTGAACCTGCTCTGACGAGAGCTGGACAACGTTTCGGCATATTCAGAGAGAAGGACTTGGCAGATCGTAGCCGTCATCAGCGAGGCGGACTTGGCATATCGTAGCATCATCAGCGAGGCAGTCGGTCCGAACTTACCACGACGCCGTGCGACAGGTTTCCCCCCTCCAGCGGCCTACTCATCTCTAGGATCCATCATTTTTTTGTAACCCCAAATCAGGTCTTCAACCAGGTGTGTACGACCATATTTTTTTGGGTTGTTTTGTTTGCAATAATACTAATATTTTTATTAAAATTTATCTTAAAAACATTTTTGCGATTTTTTTAAATAAACTTAAAATTTTACTGTAACTTCTTTTGAATTGTTGTGTCTTCTCTTAACCCGACATAACTGGCGCCCATCATTTCATCCCTGCACAACCACCCTTTAGGAACCCTCGACCTCGCGCAACCACGACCAACCCTTGAGCTGCTGCGGGTAAGTGTGACGCGTGATTTTCCCTCAGAAAATCACGTCAAAATTTTTTTGTCAATTTTTTACTTTATCTATTACGTCACAATATATATATATATATATATATATATATATATATATATATATATATATATATCGGAGAGAGATTGGGCGATAATAATAAAAGAAACAATGTTTTAAATTCACAAAGAAAAGCTTTATTGTTGCACGCACTATATAGGTACACTATACACGATCCCAAACACAAATCACCACATAGACACGTAGCAATCCCGAGGTTGGCTAAAGAAAAAAAAAGGAACACCTTGTACCAAAACAAGGGACACAAAAAAACTCAACTCCACACTCCACTCTTCTACCACACACAGCTTTTATAGCCATCCCACCTCGATTTTGCTAGTGTAATTAAATTATTAAATACACTCGTGTCAATACTTAATAATAATACAATAATAATAATAATAATAATAATAATAATGATCAGTTAATAACTGCTAATAAATGTTGACTGACGTGACGTAACTGGACTCGACGTATCCAAAACATCTCCGACATATATATATATATATATATATATATATATATATATATATATATTGAGACGACATCCCTGGTCTGGTGCCATTTTGTGACGTCACTCTCACCCCCCATTGCTGCAGTCTGAGTTGTTTCTTGCTCGGGCGCCATCTTGTATCTCCGTGGAACTGAGAGAAGGGTGAGGAAGGGTTGCGGATAGCTAGTCGTGTAGGCCAGGATTCTTAGGGTATTTTTGAGCAGTGAAAAATGCAGTACACTAAACTATGTTTATTTACACTCTATGTACAATTTAAATAAATGACTGATAAACTGTGTCCATTGTTATTCAAACTATTGACAATTTTACTAGCAAGTGAAACTGGATATATCAACTTCCTGAATTTAGTACGCGAAATATTATTTATACTCTTGACAAACTTGAAATAATATTTACTCTGAGAACTTGTACGTGAAATCTTTACTTCGTGAAACTTGGTACGTGAAATATTAACTCTGAGAAACAAACGTGAAGTAATATTTACTTGTCGTGATCCCGACACGGGACTTAGAAAAATATATTTACTCGTCGTGGATTACCGTCCCGACACGGGACTTAGAAAAATATATTTACTTGTCGTGATTACCGTCCCGACACGGGACTTAGAAAAATATATTTACTCGGCGAAACTTTGACTTTGTCGAACAGCGACAAACGGTGACTGACTTCTACAGAACAGCTGTAGAAGATCTGGACTCTGCCTTCTATTCCATAGACGCTATGGAACTCCTGGTTCTGGCTAGACGCTAGCCAGAAGACAGAATGAATTCTAGGGATGCTGTGGCATCTTTTATACCCGAATTTTGATAACTCTCGTTCAAACGCGCGCGGCTTATGTGGAAGTGGTTTTATTCGAATGTGATTGGCCGAGTGGGAGAACAGACTCGGCTTACTATTGGTCGAGAGGCTGGGCTCTTAAAACATTTCTAGTAAATTCTATACTCAAGGGAAAATGCGAAAATCCAGTTTTTCTTATTTCAAACTAACAGGTAAAATATTTACAATAATATTTTAAATAAAATACAATTTAACAAATATCCCAAGTTCTAGTTTATTCCGCCTGGATTTGGCGCTGCGGTCTTGACAGTTGTGGAATGCGTGCTCTAGTTATGGGATCTGGGTGAACTATTGCTTTTGAAGTTGCCGTGTGATGTGCACAGTGAAATGCTGGCCACGAAAAACCCCGGAATAATAGTGGCTGGCTCGAAACTTGAGGATTTTCCGTTGGCTGTTACCGCGTGCTCACCATCTGCTACAGGTAAGTTTAAAAACATGTTAAGGGCATTTTAAACTGTCGAAAGCTGTTTTCGTGTTACAGTTATCTCGGAAAACTGTTTACACGCCGTGATGCTGCCCCACAGTGGACGATGATGTTCCATGGAAAATAACCATGTGCTCAAAGTGAGGTTATGGACATTGTACCGCCAGTTTGGGCTGCAGAATCCCGTTCTTGTGCTACAGCGGCTTCTGGACAACGATTACATGCTACTCTGCAGTCCCACCGTGGCCGGTGATGAGCTCTGGACGATGACGTGTTGAAATTTTATGGCGAAACAATGTGACTTCGTCACACTCTCCGCTTTCCTGGTGAAAAAAAAAACAAACAAAAAAAAAGACCGTAAGTACCACCTATTGTTTCTTCCTGTGGACCCAAGGGCGCTGTACGGTGTGCACCCCCGCTTAGACTTTGCATCTTCCTGTCGCATGACCAGGACATTGGTCCGTGAACGCAGCTGCGCCTGCCGGGAAAATGTCATCACTCGTGTCAGAATACGGACCGACCAAGACCCGCGAATCGTCTTGAGGCCGGCCGCCAGGAGACCACGCAGCTGATGACTACCCTGCTCGACAGCAGGGGCGGGAGACAGGCCGATCAACTACTCCACGAACTGCTCTGGCCGTGTCGGGTGATTGGGCGTCGTCTGAAGCGGAAATGTAGACAGCTAGCACATTGGCGACGTGCTGACGTCGCGGGAGAACCCTGTCGTTCTAGCTGCTCCATGACTCAACACTCTCTTGGGTGAGATTCTTGTCTGCGCGGTGAAGTACTGTACTGAGGCTGCTGCTGCTGCTGTTGCTGCTGCTGCGGTGCTGCTGCTGCTGTTATCGGAGCCTCACTGCGATAACTGTTACTGGGCCATTACTGAGGCCCTTACGGAGGCCTGTACTGAGACTATTACGAGGCCATTACTGATGCTGCTACGAAGGCCTTTACTGAGGCCATTACGAGGCCATACCTGTGGCCATACTTGTGGCTGTTCCTGTTGCTGTTGGCTGCTGCTGCTGAAGACAGCGACATCGCTCGTGTCGGGATACGGACCGACCATGACCCGTGAATCGTCATGAGGCCGGCCGCCAGGAGACCACGCAGTCGATTGTCGCTACGGGAGCCAACACTGGGGCCTGTTACTGAGGCCTGTACTGCCTGTGCTGTTCCTGGGTTTTCTGTTGACTGCTGCTGCTGAAGACAGCGACATCGCTCGTGTCGGGATACGGACCGACCATGACCCGTGAATCGTCATGAGGCCGGCCGCCAGGAGACCACGCAGTCGATTGTCGCTCCTAGAGCCAACACTGGGGCCTGTTACTGAGGCCGCTACCTGTGCTGTTCGTGAGTCTGCTGCTCGTGGAACTGTTCTTTCTCTTGACTGTCTCTGCTGTTTCAGGTCTTGTCTGCGCGGTGTACATGTCAGATTCCTGTTCTGCATTTTCGAGTTCCTGGACGGCACTATGAAGTCCCTGCTCTGCACTTTGGAGTGCCTGCTCGTTGGCGTCGTGACGCCCTTGAAGTCCCTGCTCATTGGCGTCGTGACGCCCTTGAAGTCCCTGCTCATTGGCGTCGTGACGTCCTTGAAGTCCCTGTTCGGGCGCCAAATTGAGACGACATCCCTGGTCTGGTGCCATTTTGTGACGTCACTCTCACCCCCCATTGCTGCAGTCTGAGTTGTTTCTTGCTCGGGCGCCATCTTGTATCTCCGTGGAACTGAGAGAAGGGTGAGGAAGGGTTGCGGATAGCTAGTCGTGTAGGCCAGGATTCTTAGGGTATTTTTGAGCAGTGAAAAATGCAGTACACTAAACTATGTTTATTTACACTCTATGTACAATTTAAATAAATGACTGATAAACTGTGTCCATTGTTATTCAAACTATTGACAATTTTACTAGCAAGTGAAACTGGATATATCAACTTCCTGAATTTAGTACGCGAAATATTATTTATACTCTTGACAAACTTGAAATAATATTTACTCTGAGAACTTGTACGTGAAATCTTTACTTCGTGAAACTTGGTACGTGAAATATTAACTCTGAGAAACAAACGTGAAGTAATATTTACTTGTCGTGATCCCGACACGGGACTTAGAAAAATATATTTACTCGTCGTGGATTACCGTCCCGACACGGGACTTAGAAAAATATATTTACTTGTCGTGATTACCGTCCCGACACGGGACTTAGAAAAATATATTTACTCGGCGAAACTTTGACTTTGTCGAACAGCGACAAACGGTGACTGACTTCTACAGAACAGCTGTAGAAGATCTGGACTCTGCCTTCTATTCCATAGACGCTATGGAACTCCTGGTTCTGGCTAGACGCTAGCCAGAAGACAGAATGAATTCTAGGGATGCTGTGGCATCTTTTATACCCGAATTTTGATAACTCTCGTTCAAACGCGCGCGGCTTATGTGGAAGTGGTTTTATTCGAATGTGATTGGCCGAGTGGGAGAACAGACTCGGCTTACTATTGGTCGAGAGGCTGGGCTCTTAAAACATTTCTAGTAAATTCTATACTCAAGGGAAAATGCGAAAATCCAGTTTTTCTTATTTCAAACTAACAGGTAAAATATTTACAATAATATTTTAAATAAAATACAATTTAACAAATATCCCAAGTTCTAGTTTATTCCGCCTGGATTTGGCGCTGCGGTCTTGACAGTTGTGGAATGCGTGCTCTAGTTATGGGATCTGGGTGAACTATTGCTTTTGAAGTTGCCGTGTGATGTGCACAGTGAAATGCTGGCCACGAAAAACCCCGGAATAATAGTGGCTGGCTCGAAACTTGAGGATTTTCCGTTGGCTGTTACCGCGTGCTCACCATCTGCTACAGGTAAGTTTAAAAACATGTTAAGGGCATTTTAAACTGTCGAAAGCTGTTTTCGTGTTACAGTTATCTCGGAAAACTGTTTACACGCCGTGATGCTGCCCCACAGTGGACGATGATGTTCCATGGAAAATAACCATGTGCTCAAAGTGAGGTTATGGACATTGTACCGCCAGTTTGGGCTGCAGAATCCCGTTCTTGTGCTACAGCGGCTTCTGGACAACGATTACATGCTACTCTGCAGTCCCACCGTGGCCGGTGATGAGCTCTGGACGATGACGTGTTGAAATTTTATGGCGAAACAATGTGACTTCGTCACAATATATATATATATATATACAGGGTGGGGCAGAAAAACCTATCCGATTTCAAATCCCTTTTTCTCAAAAGAGGGAGCAGGTAGAGTAGTGGGGTAAAAACCGTTAGAAAGCCGGTTTTATGCCATTTGTCAGTAGTCATAAGCCTTGGTCTGGTGAACATCGTGCTTTTGTTATTGAGCGGTTTATCGAATGCGGCGGTTCGATAATTGCTACACATCGTGCTTTTCGAATTCATTTCGATATTGGAGTGACGAAAATCCTCGAGAAATCCATCAGGAACCCCTCCATAGCCCAAAAGTGATTGTGTGGTGTGCTCTTTCCCGCCTAGGCGTCTGGGGGCCTTACTTTTTTGAAGAAAATGGGCAAACCGTAACGGTCAACAGCGAGCGCTATTGTTTCATGCTGGAAAATTTTCTTAGACCCAAAATGGAAGAAAATGGCGTGGAAAATGTGTGGTTTCAACAGGATGGGGCAACCGCCCACACATCGCGACGATCAATGGACATTCTCAGGGAACTGTTTCCCGGTCGCCTCATTTCCCTGAGAGGTGATCTTGGCTGGCCGTCGCGCTCACCGGATCTCACTCCATGTGACTTCTTCCTTTGGGGTTACCTCAAATCGAAGGTTTACCAGCATCGACCAAGGACCCTTCTTGCTTTACGAAGGGAAATTGCTCGGGCAATTGAAGAAATTCCTGTGGAAATGACGGTGAAAGTCATGGAAAGCTACCGCGAGCGCCTAAATCAGTGTATCCGCTCCCAAGGACGACATTTGAGTGATGTGCTTTTCAAAACTTAAATTTAAAAATGGCATAAAATTTGCGATATGTTAATAAAAAATTTTTTTGACAAGTTGAGTGGTTTTAATTTTATAACGTTTTGAAATCGGATAGGTTTTTCTGCCCCACCCTGTATATATATATATATATATCGTGAGCGTAAAGTTATAAAAACTAGAAAAATATTGTTCGTAGGGTAATCGCTCAATAGCAGCTGCAGACACGTGTTTCGCTCTTATTAGAGCTCATCAGTACAGCATAGCTAGAGTTAATAGATGGACATTAACTAGAGATAGTAATTAGAAAACCGACAAATTGTAACAGCACTAGTAAGCAGTCAAATACACATTTGTTGCTTCGGTCAGCATTTCCACGGATTTGTGGATAAATACAACGTCGCAGCGGCGGTAATTTATAACCACCCACCAGACCCGTTACTTGGACCCCAAGGTAAATAAACGATAATATACATATATCGTGAGCGTAAAGTTATAAAAACTAGAAAAATATTGTTCGTAGGGTAATCGCTCAATAGCAGCTGTAGACACGTGTTTCGCTCTTATTAGAGCTCATCAGTACAGCATAGCTAGTTAATAGATGGACATTAACTAGAGATAGTAATTAGAAAACCGACAAATTGTAACAGCACTAGTAAGCAGTCAAATACACATTTGTTGCTTCGGTCAGCATTTCCACGGATTTGTGGATAAATACAACGTCGCAGCGGCGGTAATTTATAACCACCCACCAGACCCGTTACTTGGACCCCAAGGTAAATAAACGAAAATATACATATATCGTGAGCGTAAAGTTATAAAAACTAGAAAAATATTGTTCGTAGGGTAATCGCACAATAGCAGCTGTAGACACGTGTTTCGCTCTTATTAGAGCTCATCAGTACAGCATAGCTAGTTAATAGATGGACATTAACTAGAGATAGTAATTAGAAAACCGACAAATTGTAACAGCACTAGTAAGCAGCCAAATACACATTTGTTGCTTCGGTCAGCATTTCCACGGATTTGTGGATAAATACAACGTCGCAGCGGCGGTAATTTATAACCACCCACCAGACCCGTTACTTGGACCCCAAGGTAAATAAACGAAAATATACATATATCGTGAGCGTAAAGTTATAAAAACTAGAAAAATATTGTTCGTAGGGTAATCGCTCAATAGCAGCTGTAGACACGTGTTTCGCTCTTATTAGAGCTCATCAGTACAGCATAGCTAGTTAATAGATGGACATTAACTAGAGATAGTAATTAGAAAACCGACAAATTGTAACAGCACTAGTAAGCAGCCGAAATGGACATGCTGACCGAAGCAACAAATGTGTATTTGGCTGCTTACTAGTGCTGTTACAATTTGTCGGTTTTCTAATTACTATCTCTAGTTAATGTCCATCTATTAACTAGCTATGCTGTACTGATGAGCTCTAATAAGAGCGAAACACGTGTCTACAGCTGTTATTGAGCGATTACCCTACGAACTATATATATATATATATATATATATATATATATATATATATATATATATATATATATATATTGTTAATATTATTCTGTAATTGGAACATTGTCCTGTTGAATAATAAAGCTATTATTATTTAAATGTAAAATTGGTAATTTAGTATTTATTTAATTAATTGTTAGAATATTACACCAAAATGAAGACTTCACACAAATATTTATATTTAAGAAAAGGATTCTAATTTAATTTAAAATGAAAGATCAGAATAAATTATGACTACCAAATGATTGAATGAATGGCGAAACACAAATACTTACAGAAAAAAAAATATTACATAAAGAAAAATTAACGAATGAGACAAAGTAATTTAATACAATTACAAATATATTACAGGAAGTTTTTAATAATTTACAATAATCACAATTACACCAACAATAGAGAAAGTACAAATTGAGAAACTTAAAACGACACAGTAAATTGTCACTAGCAATGTTCAGAAAAAGTATTTTAAATACAAAATATATAAGGATACAAAATACTATCACAATTACACAATTTTCATTTTTCACTTAAAGATAGTGCTATCCACTCCACTCTTCCATCAAATATATTGTAATTCATGTCTTCCTGATAATCACCTATTTTTACCTCTCGCTAAGAGAGGTATTGGATTCATGCTAAAATTCGCATATCCAGATTTTATTGAATAAGCACGATTTAAGGTCCCTACAATCCGATTATAACATTTTTAAAATGATGTCTGTGTGTGTGTGTGTGTGTGTGTGTGTGTGTGTGTGTGTGTGTGTGGATGTGTGTGTATGTGTATGTTGGTTTCCCAATATTTATGGCAACCTGTGTGTGCATTGTGCTAAGCTATGGCATCCGTTCGAATTATGGCATCTTACACAGGATGCCATAATTTTATTTCTATTCCTAGCGCTTTCTCTCGTCAAGTTATGGTACTAGAATTTGAAAGAAAAAATTCGTGTAAAATTTGCCACAATCAGCTCTCTCGGTCGAAGTTCACACTTGTATTAATTGTGGCTTCCTACTACCCTAGAAGGCGGTGGCGCCTCTTGTGGCAGATCCTTGTACTATAGAAGTTGCCACAATTAATTGGTGTGTATTCTAAATATTTTTTGATTGCCAGTGCTGTACTTTCAGCTAATATCTCGATTCTGGCAGCTCTGTCGTCTTTCGCGCGATGTACTAACTACGTACTAGCTATTGATAAGATCTTGGCTTGGAGACGATTGAACAAAAATAATTTGTTTTCACTTTTAGTTCACAGTTAGGATAAAAGATTAACTGAAAGTTGATATGACAAAATATTATTTCTTTTTTAATTTGTACTTCGATATTATACGTAATTACGGTATTTACGAGAGAATTTATTCAATTTAGGAACAATAATTAATTTCCTACATCTATGTGTTCAAGATTTTATTTTAAGAAAAATGAGGTAGTAATGATTTTTTTAATATTACCGATCTCATGATATTTGGGATTAATTTTTATCAAGAGTCAGTTAATTAATTGAAATTGTGAATTAATCAAGCTATAAGCTTATATTATTACAATTATATATTTTTCTCCAAGTGAACTGTTTATTTAAATGTAATATTACCAAGATGTAATTAAAATTAACAATCACAAAATTGATATTTTTTAAAAATTTATTACACAATGCGTTAATTTAGGGTTTAGATAAAGATTATGGAGTCTGAACAAATAAGTTTAATTCATAGTTCATAGAGATAGTTATTTTTATGATATTTATTATAATTTATTAAAAGTTGTATCCCTTATAGAAAATACAGCATTATTACCTATTTAAAAGTGGACAAGAAACAGGTGTAAATTTACAGGTTTTCAAATAACGAAATCATTAAATACAAAAAAAACATATTATTTATAACCAAACAGGTGATTGTTCCTATTTTCTTGCTCTTAAACGCTACCTTTAACAGTATGTTTTCAGGCTTTAAAATATGATTTCACATTATCGAAAACTGATATCACATAAATTAAAACTGAATTCGTAGTTACAAAACATGATTTTACATTAACGAAAACTGATTTCACGTAAAAGAAAACTAAATTCACACTAACGAATACTAATTTCAAATAATCGAAAACAGATTTCAAACCACTGGTTACTTATTCTAGCTGCTAGTGTGGTCAACATTGTTGTAATCAACTTTTTTCATTGTTGTAATCAAGTTTCATCATTGTTTAATCAAGTTCTCTCATTGTTGTAATCAAATTCTATCATTGTTGTAATTGAATTTAATCTTTAGTTAAATTTCTTAAAAATTCTGTTCGTTATTTATTTAATATTTTATAAATTCAGAAATATATTTTAATATATTGTAGAGGCAATACATTTGCTTATTTTTTTGCCTTCCCAAGGTTGAAGGTGTGACAACTGTCCTTCTTGCTCTTCCTTGGCGGTGCCCGTTTAAGTTTCCTACCTGTGCAAAATCTGTTTTTATTTAGTTGAAATTAGTTTTTAAAATTGTAAATTCTATTTTCAATATTGCGAAATCGGCATTCAGAAGTGGTAAATGAGTTTTCGTTACTGTGAATTCAGGTTTTCTTTGTGTCCAGGGACGTAGCCAGGATATTTTTGTAGGGTGGGCCAAAAATATTGAGGTGGGCCACTAATCAGAAAGTTTTTTGCTGCTCCATACCTTTTTCATTAGAACACAAATAACCAAAATTAGATTTTTGTCAAACAATTTGTGAAGCATATACACACGTATTGTAACAGATATTAATTTGTAAGATGAAGCTTATTTAACATTTTTAAATCCGAATTATTCAAGTATTCAAATTTCAATAAATTCAAATGAAAACTTTAAACATAAATAATTATTTACTAATACAGCCTAATTCTTTCCCTGCAAATAATGGCTGCAAGTTCAAATAATTTATAACGCTAAGCTACCCAACCCTCAATAAAAGGCTATAAAACAGACACAAGTCAGTTCCATATATCACTTATACAGGGTGTTAATTAAGAACCTAGACAAAAATATTTCAAACAAAAGTTGTACATAATTATGTATATTGTACGACTAAATCACTACACAGACTTAATTTTGCACATATGGTAACACGTAAAATCGAATTTGAAATTGTATAAATATTGCTCATTTGTAGCAATAGTCATGGAATTGAACTGTCAGAAATTTAATTTTATAGGTTATAAAATGTGAATAATAATAATAATAATAATAATAATAATAATAATAATAATAATAATGATAAAATAATAATAAAATAATAATAATAATAGTTTTTGAGTGTTAGATTTTAAAAATATCGTGTAGTGATTTAGATGCAGAAATGAATTATCTGTAACTTTTATTTGAAAACCGTATTTCTGACAGTTCAAACGATACACGTTTCTCTGCAACTTTGTTTAAATTCCATGGCTATCGCTACAAATGAGCAATATTTATACAATTTTAAATTCGATTTCACGTTACCAAATGTGCAAAATTAAATATGTTTAATGATTTAGGCGTAGAGTATACATTTTTGTCTAAAATTAATTGGGGACTATTGCGAAAATAAAAACTGTTTTCCCATCTTAAACGTCTATAACCAGATTTTTAATTAACATATATACTATACACATATATAACATTATTGCCAACTCTTCCGTTCTGTTAAAATGATGAAATGCATTGAATATGTGTTCTATATGCTTTGTAATGAACAGTAAAATAATATTACTGTTTTTTTTTTTTTAAACCATAAATGCCATTATTGTTTTGGAATGAGAAATGCAGTTCCAATAATGTGTGTGAACTATATTCTCTCATTTGATCTTTAAAACGGATGAGCTAATGGGTGGGCCACAGTTTTTGCAAGATGGGCCAGGTTAATAATTAGCAATAAAATCCATTCCGTGCCTATGTTACATGACCATCTGTCAAAACAGTTTCAGTTCCCAATTTTCAGTTAACTATAAGTTTATAAACTGGTAGATAGAGTAACTGTATATTTATAAACACTTTATCATTCATGTAATTTACCTAACAAACAGTTTCCATTACTACACTTTTAATCTTGCAGTAACAAACCGGCCCTAAATAATTTATTTATTATTACCAGAGTGTTGTGTCAAACAATCAAGCAGAGTTCTATTATTTCTATATGACCTGCCCAACAAAGCAATGGTGGTTAAAAAAAATGTAGCATAGTACCAAACATTGAATATAAGTACCTCGATAAGTACAGAATAGCATATTCAAACTTGAGTTACAGAAGGCAATTTATTTAAGCACGAGTTTGAAAGTCGCATACGAGAGTACAGCAGCGAGTATGGGAACGAACGAGTACTTGAATAGCCATCATTAACGAGGGGTTTATACTATTTTCTCAGTTTAGGCTTTCATTTACATTGGTTTTTAATAAAAATATTTAACATTTTCTATTACAGGAATTTTTTGACAGAATAATTAGATTGGTGACATTAATTTGCGTTTTTGTTCTATCCGTTGCCAAAATATTTTGTATATTTAGTGCAGTCACACCAATCCCAAATAACAAAATTTCACCAAAAAACATTTAAGAAAGAAGCTTCTTCTAGCATCAATACAATATGATATTCTAATTCCGAGACAGAGAATATTTATAATTTAATAACATTTTGTTTATTGCAAATATCTGTAACGGGTACAACCAGTATATAATAAATTAAATATAATATACCGTTAGGGCCGTGGCGCAACACTTGGCCGCCCTTAAATATCTATATTAAAGTGCATTTGAACAAAACAAATTATAAACAACAGTATCTAATATTATACAGGATGTAAGAGAAATAAGTACATTAAATTTAACCAGTGACAGAACTCGGTGAAGGCAATAATATTTCTTAGTAACTTTTTTCGAAATTGCAATTTATTTTTTCGAAAAAAATTATACCAATTTTGAGAAATATTCAGGTGAAACAGAAATAAGTAAATGACATTGACAGACCTCATCGAGAGCAACAATATTTTTTAGTAACACATTTTTGAATTTTCACTTTTTATTATTATTTTTAGGCAGATAATCTAGAAGATTCACAAAGAAAAGTTATTAAGAAATATTGTTGTCTCGATGAGTTGTGTTACTGATTAAATTTAATGTACTTATTTTTGATACACCCTGTATAAAATTGAATGCTGCAACTGTGAATGTGTTTGAATAAGAATTAGAGATATAGATGATATTTGAAATGGTATTGGCGACTAAGCCGCTAATTATTATCAAATAACGAAATAATTTTTTTTTTTTTTGCTTTTTATGAAACTATAGAAGATATAACGGTTAATGAAAGGTATAATGTGAAAATTCTATATACTCAGCGAGATATTTTTTAAAGTTTTGCAATAAGTTCGTGATGTCACGTGTATTTTGCCCAAAAATCAAATATATATGATCTTATATGCCAGCAAACGATTTTAGTTAAACAGTATTTAATAAAAAGTATTTGAATGTAAAATTGTAATGTTTTATAATATTTGTGGCATCTGTGACACACTTCTTATGTTTGTGGCTACTTATACACACATTTCGTATATTCGATATATTTGTGGTATCCTGCTTACACATTTCTGATTGAAGCTATATTAATGGCACAGTTGCCATAGTTCATACAAGCTTACAACGGTGTGTACAGAAAAATGAGTCAGAATGCTGCAACCCGTGAGTTACCGGCGACATCATAGCGTATACAGTTCAAAGATGCCACAGTCCAGTCGGGATCACAGATGCCACAGTTAATGTGAGAACATGTATATATATATATTTATATATATATATATATATATATATATATATATATATATATATATATATATATATATGTGTGTGTGTGTGTGTGTGTGTGTGTGTGTGTGTGTGTGTGTATGTATGTATGTCTGGATGTTGTAGTCACGATTCCTCAAAAACTATAAGACTTAAAAAATATTTAACTGCAGTTTCCTCAATCTGACATTCCTGGGAAGAGCTGAAAAGGTTTTGGTAACAATTGAACAACCGGAAGTAGTAGTTTCTTAGAAAAAATCTTCTAAATATAATTTTTTGGGAGTTTTTTTTATTAAATATTGAAGAACATAAAATTCTCCATCTAATACACTTAAAAATTTTATTATATCTTGTATAGATTTAGAGATAAAGACTCTATAATTTATAGAGTAAACTAATCACAGAGGCCAAGGCACTAAGGAAACCAGATGACAAATTCTAATGTTTATAACATGACACATGTCATTGTCAAATATCAACAGTTTTAGTGACATTCTGATAGCTTTTTCTGGGAAGTATATTTAACTTTTCTTATTGTTTTATTAATTAAATATTTAAAATTATAGGTAAAATTGTGGTAAAATGCATAAATCCATCAGAAATACCGCCAATCTGGTTAATGAAATGGAACATTCTTTGACATTTAGAAACTTCCTCATACAATGAAAAATAGATATAATTAGAATTATATGTGTGCAGAAGACATGTTAAATGTAATAAAAAACAATATTTGGGTAATGTTCTGCAAGATTTTGTTATAAAACGACGGTTCGAAAGCGAAGTGCAATACAATACTTATATAGCCTAATATGGAAATGGCACGTTTTAAGTTTAATGGCGATATCTGCGATAAAGCAGATTGGCACACCCAGAAATGGGTAATATGCCGTGAAATGGCGAGAGGTCTTGTGCTGGCCACAACAGATTTTTTTAGATTGAAATACCAGTAATACACCTTCTACAAATCTATTTTATTTGCCTATTTGTTATTGTGAGTCGATGACCTTTACCAGACGAATTTTTTAGCCCTACAGATAAGTTTTCTATGAAGGCTTAGCCTGCAATTCTGAGTGTTGCATACTTTCAAACTTTCGTTTTAGTATGGCTAGAGTTCACCCACGACTCGTCCAAGTAATAAAAAGTCGATATTTATGAATTTTGGTAAATACCGTCTTCGCTATAACACAATATCTGCTCTTTCAACTAACCCACTGTTTCTCCCATACGAATACAAATTCCTTCAAAACTTTGAAGAACGTAGAACGGAGGAGAGATAAATTCGTTATCTTTTATTGCCTGGAACAATAATTAATTATATACAATATCTGTTCAAAATCAGTAATATAATAAATTAGCTACCTGCAATATTTTACCCAAAGTTAGTGTTTCATTTCTATCGAAAAATGCAAATAGTTTATATTAAAAAATACAGATTTATACACCAAATGCCAACAATAGTAATAAAATTAGAAAAAAGAAAGATAAATAGTATTAAACTTGTATGAAGTAAAATCGAGAACAAAGTGAAACAATCAGAATTGAATTTATTTCACCTCATTACTAATTGGCCGACCAATATATACATGAGCGCACGAATTATACTTTCAGTTGACTGATTTTTAACTTTCAATTTAAAACAGTATAATTACAATTAAAAATATATTATATTTATTAGTAATTAACTGTATTATAATTTAAAATCCTGTTACAATTAAATACTGTGCGTAGTATTACATTAATATATCACCACGTACTACCAAATTGTACACCTATGAATTTGTGAACAAGAGATCGAGCAGTTTTTACATTGTGTAAACGTAAATAACTCGTTTATTTGAAAAAATTGTACATAAACAACATTAGCTTGGCACAATTTTGCTCATTTAACTAACCTCGTATCTCTTCAAATAAAAAAGTTACCAATAGTGAGCAAGCTTATTGAAACACCTGTCTGTGTGTATATATATATATATATATATTCGAAATTATGATCAAGGAGACAACAAAATTTTCATTTGCAGATTTTTCCGTTACTCTAACTTTGATTATCAACATAAATCTTAGTCTCTTCTGATACATTGATCCCAAAATCTTTACACAGTTTACATATCCAAATTACATCTTGACACGCCTAACTCAGAGAAATGTACTCCGCTTCCGTTGATGACAGTGACACACAATTTTGTTTTCTATTATTCCTCCATGCAGCTTGAACAAATTTTCACTGTTTGATTTTCGGTCAACTTTATCCTCTGCCCAATTTGCATCTGAATATCCAAACAGTTCTGAACTTCCATCCGATGCACTCATTCGCAGTTGTAAATTTCTAGATCCTTTCAGATAACGAACAATTCTCTTCGCTTTCAACATATCAGTCTTCGACGGTTGACTCAGCTTCTGACTTAAAATAGACACACTTGCAGCAATATCTGGCCTAGAATTTATCGATATATATATAACCTTGTCAATGTAATTCTTTTGACTGATAAGAAAATTGCCTTCTTGATCTTGTTCAATTTCCATGCCGAGGAAATGACTAATTCTGCCAAGATCCTTAATCTCAAAATTTGTCTTGATATGCTCCGCAATTTCATTAACTTGCTCCTTGTCAATACTTGCAATAATGAAATCATCGACATAAATCAGAAAATAACAAGCCTTTGTGCCTGTGTAACCCGCCTTTATGAGGCGAATTAACAAATAAAATTTAAGAAAGGGTTCTTGCCAGATTGGAAGTTACGTTTCGTATCAAATTAGTTAGTGACGTAATAAAGAATATTAATTACTTACTTTTCTTAGCGAGGTGATTGTTGCAGTTTCTGGAATGGGTCGCTCAAGGGTTGGATTCACACAGTTTGATTAGAAAAATATATCTCTTTTATTATTAAGTAAAATGGTATAAATAGTAAATAAAGATCGAGTATATAATCGCGTCGATTGTAACGAGCAGGCTTACAATGTTAGAGCTTCCTTTCCCTGTCGTTCAGTCGTCTATATATATTCACGTAAACATAAGTTAGCAAAGATATTGAGGTCTGGTATTTGTTGTAATATTAAGAAATATTCAGCAATTGCCTACTTATAAATGAGTCAATATATTAGTAGGTTAATTTGGAAATATACGCAATCTCATTTATGTGCTGACTTAGGTTTACACCTGTTCCTTTCATATACAAACATTTGTCATTGTTTCTTTGACGATAACCACCTTCAATCAATACTTTATGAATCGCCTTATTCCAAGATCTTGCAGCCTGTTTTAATACATACAGTCCCTTTTTCAATTTACAGACGTTGTTTCCCTCCTCAAATCCAAGCGGTTGCTTTATAAAAATTTCTTCTTCGATAACCCCATTGAGAAACGCTGTCTTAACATCATAATGCTGTACTGTTAACTTGCATTTTGCTGAAATACTTAACAAGATCCGAAATGTGCTCTGTCGAACAACTGGAGCAAATACTTCGTCGAAATCTGTACCAAACTTTTGACTAAATCCTTGAGCCACCAATCTAGTCTTATACCTTGATACATTCCCATGCACATCTCGCTTTAACTTTAAACCAACGAGTTCATATGTATCATTCTTCTTAATCGAATCAATTTCTTCTTGCATTGCTTTGATCCATTTTTCTTTGTCTAATCGGTGCAATACTTCTTGATAAGTCTTTGGTTCTTCCTGCTCATTTCTGATTTTGTAAAATACTTTGTAGTCTTTAAATTTATTCGTTAATTTGCCTTGATTTAAATGATTTGACTGTCGTAATGGCTGTTCGTGAAAAGTTAAATCTTGTTCTTCTTCAGCTTCATATTCCTTATCATATGACTTCTCGACTGGACTCTGAATGTCAATTTCCAGATAAAGCTCTTCCGTGTTCTTTTGCTCAGCAAGAAATGTCACGTCCCGACATACAATAACTGATTTCTTGTTTACATCAGTCAATCGATACCCTTTGCATGTCTCGCTATATCCTATGAACTTTAACTTCATAGCCTTCTTATCTAATTTTTTTCTCTTCTCATCAGGAATCCATGCATAAACATCTGTTCCAAAAGTATGAGTATCTTTGAACTTCGGATTTACACCGTTCCACACATCATATGGTGTCTTTCTAGTTGCACTTGTCACAAGTCGATTCTGAATGTAATTTGCAATTCCCACAGCTTCTGCCAAATAGCATTTATCCAGACCCGATTTAGCCAACATCGTCCTTGCAGCTTCTATTAATGTTCTATTCTTCCTCTCAGCTATGCCATTTTGTTGTGGAGAATAAGCAACTGTATGATGAATTTCAATACCTTGAGATAACAAGTACTGCTGAACCTTTCTGTTGATGTATTCACCGCCTTGATCACTTCTGAAAATTTTTGGCTTACGACGAAATTTATTTTTGATAAGTTCTACAAATTCTTACTATGTGATTATTAAATTTCAAATTTTCTTGAAAGTTTATTCCTAAATCTTTCATGTCGGGTTTTTTGTATATTATTCGATTATTTATTAAATAATTATAATTGCTATTAGTTTTCTTTGTGGAATATTTAACATGGTAACATTTATCTAAATTCAATAGCAAGTTATTCCGTACGCTCCACTCGTAAACATTATCTAAATCTTTTTGTAATAATTCGGCGTCATTTTGATCGTTTAGTGCTCGAAAATTTTTGAAGTCATCAGCAAAAAGAAGTTTGTTTGAACTTTTTACACATGTAGGTAGATCGTTTATATAAAGAAGAAAAAGTAGGGGTCCTAAGTTGGACCCTTGCGGTACACCTGATAGAACCTTAATTTTTTCAGAATAATGACTTTTGTAGGTTACGAATTGATACCTTGAGTGTAAATATGATTTCAATAGCGACATTGTATTGTTAGAGAAACCACTTATGGATAGCTTATTTAACATGATGGTATGATCTACTTTGTCAAAAGCTTTTGCAAAATGAGTATAAATCACATCTACACAATTCCCCTTATCTACTTCTTGTGTCACGTACTCCATAAACTCTGTTAAATTTGTCTGTCCTGATTTACCTCTTAGAAATCCATGTTGTTCTTCACATATTATGTTTTTAACATGATAATAAATTCTCTCAAATAACAACTGCTCGTAAACTTTACATACTGCAGATATAATTGATATAGGCCTGTAATTTTGTATGTGAGATATATCACCGGATTTAAATATCGGTGTGATTTTACTTGTTTTCCACATAAATGGAAATGCCCCTGATTTAATTGATTTATTAAAAATTAGTAGTAAAGGTTCCCACAATATTTTAGAACAGCCCTTTGTTATATAAGGTGGAATGAGATCAGGTCCAGCGGATTTTTTTGGTTTTAATTTCTTTATTGCTTGAATAACTTCTTTTTTGCTGACTTCAGATAAATGAAACGTCTCCGCTTGTGTTACGTCATTAATTATATTATCGTAGTTACAGTTTTTGTCATTATACACCGATTTAAAATAATTTGCATATCCTTCACATATTTCCTGTGGTGAGTTAAATGTATTGTTGTACCATTTGAATACCTGCTGGTTTTGCAATTTTTTTCTGTTCTGTTTGGTGTGAAACCAGAAACTTTTAAGATTTTCTGCACTAATTTCATTTTCAAGATTCGAAATATAGTTTTTGTGTTCATATTTAATTTGTAGTTTAATTTTTTTCCTTAATTCATGATACTTATTAAGATAAAAATTTGAAATGTGTTTCCGTTTTCTATATTATTTTTTTGATTTAATGTCATTAATTAAATCCTTTGTAAACCAAGGAGAGTATTTATTATTTTTAAAATTTGCCTTTTGGAAAACGTGTATCGAAAACAGTATAAATTGTAGAATAGAAATAATCCACTACTTCATCTACAGTAGATAGTTTGTGAATTTTTTTCCAATATGATTCTTCCAGAAGTTTATAGCATTTATAAAAATCCCCTTTTTTAAAATTGTAATTTTGGATTTCATTATTTACGTTATTTTGTAAAGTGAAAGATTTTTCACCAATAAAGTCTATATTCAAGGCCGGGTGATATCTATCTGTATTTACCAATGGATATTCTTCATATTTTACATCTAAATTTAAACTGGATAATATTAGATCTAGTGTTTTTCCTTGAAAATTTAAGACATTATTGTAAGATTTTAAGTTAAATAAGTTCATAAATGAAAATAGTTCCTTCTCAACAGTATTTCCATTTAGTAAGTTGTACCGACTACCAGTAATAGATAAATTGAAATCACCACATATTAAGATTTCTGAGTCATATAGTTCAACACAGCTTTCCACTTTTTCGAAATAGTCTAAGAAGGTAGAAGAGTTGACTTGAGGTTCAAAGTAGACCGCGTTTAAATAATAACTAATATTATTAACCGTTACTTTTACCCAAACTGATTCTACTTTTGTTTTAATTGTAATTCTAGATGACTTCAATTTATTATTGACGAAACGAAAGACCGAGCAATATTTAAGACCTCCACAAATGATAATCAATCTTTATTAGGTGGCTATATTTGGGTGTCATATATTGTCATTTTTTATTTCTTGTAGATCAAGAATTTCCAACACAAATATGAAAGACAGAGAGTACATACTTTTTTGGCGTTCCCCTAATTGTGTGTGTGTGTGTGTGTGTGTGTGTGTGTGTACATTCAAAAAATATGTAGGTCTAGGGGGGGCGGTCGCCCCCATCGCCCCCTTCTGGGTACGCCACTGACACTTATCACACTCTTGAAGTAGTTTCGATCTGACAACTTCCAACGTAAGTGATTTCTCGTCACGAGCTTCGAGTGCAGTTATTAATGTTTCATATTGTTAATTGACACTTGTTAATAATATCGCGACTGAAATGTCATCATCTAGTTTATACCCAGATTCTTTCAATTCATCCATCCACTCAAACAACTGTTGTAGATGCTTTTCCATGTCTCCATCCTTATAAACAAAGAAACAAGAATATATTAATGACTTCTTTAATATCAATTTATGAATTATAGACTTACACCCAATTCCTCTACATCAGAAAGAAGATCTATGAATTGATTTTGAAATATGTATATTGATCTGTCATAGAAAACCCTAAAATTTTGACTACTTGTACTTTGTACAAAAGAATTTTCGCAAAGTCCCATTCATTCATTTTTTTCCTGATTTATCAAATTTGCCATTACCACAATTTTCTGCAGATACTTATTCGGAACTTATCAGAGACAAATATCTAAAAAGAGATTGGAAATTCGATGCTTTTATATTTAAAGTCGCTAGATCCTATGAAGTACCACAATTGCATCCATTTTCATTACAAATTGAACCACGAAATTCAAAATATAAATATTTATTAACCGAGTATTTTAAAATAATTCCTGGCCTAATAATAAAACCAAATTGGATAATTTATATTATTATAAAAAAAAACTGAAATAATATTTTATAATAAGTATGGGACTTACTGGTATAGGTCAAGTTTTAAAACGTAATAAATTGTTGGTTATTTTTGTACAAATAATTATTACAACAATCGTTTTTCTGGGATACTTGTTAAATCAATCCAAAATCATGAAGTGAAATGTTTATTTATTTATTGGTTAATAATGATTTCATTGCAACACTTCTACTGTCTTTTGAACATGTAGTTACAGAATTTTTAGTTTTTAATTCACTCACTGAGAAATAAATTCTACTTTTAACAAAATGTTTTAATAATTTATACATAATATATTGACAATTTGGCACTGGTGTTAAATTTTCTGATATCTGCGAATAGTTCACAATATCTTTAGTGGTAATTTTATTTGTTAATACTTTTTTTTTGTGATACCTTATGTCAGTTCACACTCAAACCTCATTAATCGTTATGGCAAAATACCTCTTGCACAAGAAAATATTGTTCTTTTGACATAGTACATACTACGTGATTAGTAAACCAATGAATTACCACGGCCGGCTATAAATGAGATACAGTCATGAAATTTTTAAAATTATAATGTGTGTATGTGTACAGAATAATTCAACAACCTAATATATATATATATATATATATATATATATATATATATATATTTACAATAAATAAATATATCATCACGGCATATTACCCATTTCTGGGTGTGCCAGTATCTACAGCACATGTAGACATCGGTAATGATGACAATATATTTTACCGTGTGGTCGATTACCAGGGGTCACCTCGCGGGCAGTCACAGCTGGTGTGTAGAGAGCACCACAGGGGTCACTTTTGTGCCATTTAAAATTGGAAATATTTGGCATTTGTCAGGATCGAACGCGGTTCCCCCGGGTTCGCGACGAGACACTTACGCACGCGGCCACGGGACTCCATACATATAATTAAATTTTATTAATATTAAAATTTGCAGTTTTGTTTTTCATAATTCGAAAACAAATGAACATACTCGTATGTATATATTTTTTGCATTACAAAAGTAATAAAAAATTGATTCATGGTATCATTATACCTATATATAAAATAAAAGTCTAAAATATTCCTTATTATTTAGTTAAGGTAATAAATATTAAGTGAGAAAATGTAGATGTGGCTGGTTTTAAATTGTAAACATACAAACAAGATGCAATGCGGGTGTTCGTGGAGTCATAATTTTCTTTTTTTGTATAAAACCGCACAAACTTTGAACATTTCCAGCATTCTTTGAGTTACAAAACAGACAATAAAGTTTTTTTGCCCCAACAAAATTTATGCCGTGTTATAAATGACAATTGCAAAGTTTACAAAAAACAACTATTGCTAGATGAACTTTGCTGACTTGCGGATTTTAATGTAGTATTACATAGTTATTTTATTTTACCGTTACTATATACGTATACGTGGATATTTGGTAACTTGTGATTATGATATTTAACTAACGCATTTGCTTATTTTGTTTTATATATGATCTCTTCGATATTATTTGATAAATCCCAAGAAATAATAATTAATTGTTTCAGCCATAAAAATGATATATTCCAACAAGTATTCGATATGATATAAAATTCACAGCTGAATTGAAAATATACAGTATTTTTTGTAAAGTAAACTTGACAGGAAGTGTTTATTGTTTTATATTTATAAAAGAAATATTTCTTTTGATCTAAAATGACATGTAACTGACAAAAATATTGACATACAAATCTATTTGTTGCTTATCCATTCCAATAAAACAATTTTCATATCTGTTTGTATGTATTTTTGAAGGAATATTATGTAGTAAAATGCAATACGTGTTCATATTGAACGAAAAGTTTATACATAGGAGTACATTTAGAAAATACAGTACAATCGCGTTAAGTGAACACTCGATTATATAGACTACTCCGTAGTTTGAATAAGATATTTTTTAACATTGACTACCTTATAACGTGAACAACCTAGCTTTCGTTAATTTGAACACATTGTATTCACTGCTTGTGGATTTCCCCTATTTACTTGTAAAACGTAGAAACAGCTTAAAACTTGATAGAAGTAGTGTTACTGTGCGGTGTTAGTTGTGCTAATATTATTTTATCGAATATTATTTTTAATTTTTTTTTCCAATATATGTCTAAATTTGAACGAAAAACTTTATGCAAAAAAGCAAAACTTTTGTCTGAACAATGGTGCTAGTATAATCTCTTTTTTCCAAGAAATATGACTGCGAAGTCCACTATTTGCAGTTTAAAAAAACAAGAAATTTGCGATAAATAAAACCGTAAGTAAGATAATAAAGCCGGATAAAAAAACGCACTTTAAAAATAGCTGACTTGCCAAAAATGAAAGCAGGCTTATATAAATGGTTTCTGCAAGAACGTAACCGAACTTGTCCAGTTAGTGGAGATGTGCTAAAAGAAAAAGGAAAGGAATTGCATGTAAAATTAAAAGAAAAACCTGGGTGATTCAACGGTAGTGATGACTGGCTTCATCGTTTCAAAGTTCGACATGGAGTGCGACTTTTAAAAATTTCTGTTTGTAATACAAATATTATATAAATTTGGCTTAAAAAATATACGTATGTATTTATTTAATGAGGATGCGTGTTTTATTACTTATCTTTAATTTTATAATCCTTCGGTGATGTGAACAGTTCGATAATATAAACAAGCCTGGATTTATTCTGTTCTCGCTAATGCGATTGTACTGTATTTATTTACAGTAATAACAGTACACAGGACGTTAATTCGGCCATTACGTTTACGCTAAACTTTATAGTTATTGAACAAAATATAATTCCTTTCGCTTCAAAAAACAAAAAAAAAAAATCTGTTGTGCCTAGTACAATACCTCTCGCCATATCCGTTTTGTTACATACGTGACGAATATAACATTTCTTGCGCACACAAATAATTCTAATTATATCTTTTGTTCTTTCTATAAGGAATCTTGTCTTACACTTCTAAAATGTTCAATATGGTTCCAATTCGTTGACGGGATTGACGGTATTTCTTAGGGATATATGTACTACAACTATCGTTTAGTAACTTCAAAATTGCAATAAAACTCATGTATTAAGTACCAATTATTTTAAGTTACTTATTACATTATATATTAATTTTTACTGTTATGCATTTCTTTGTTTATGTTACTAATTAATGTTGGCATATTATTTACATTTGTTTTGTAATGTGATTGCTTAGGTGGCAGAACTGCCTATGGCTGAACCTCGCCTTTGTCTGTTAAGGCAATAAAGATTTATTATTATTATTTATTATTATTTATTATTATTATTTATTATTATTATTTATTATTATTATTTATTATTATTATTTATTATTATTATTTATTATTATTATTATTTATTATTATTATATATTATTATTATTTATTATTATTTATTATTATTATTTATTATTATTAATTATTATTGTTATTATTATTTATTATTATTATTAATTATTATTATTATTATTATTAATTATTATTATTATTATTATTAATTATTATTATTATTAATTATTATTATTATTATTATTAATTATTAAACATACATACGTACCTACAATTTTAAATATTTAATTAATAATTCAGTAAGAAAGCTTTCAGTAATGTCAGTATTACAAACGTTTGAATTTCACAACTGATTTCTTTGATTATTTTATATTTTATTTTCTTATTTCTAAATCTGCAGAAGGTATAATAAAAAATTTAAGTGTATTAGATAGAAGAATTTAAAAAAATAATATTTAGAAGAATTTTTTAAGACACTACTATTTCCGATTGTCCAATTGCTATCAAAACCTTCTTAGCTCTTCCCATTAATACGTAGTTAAACAAATCTAATGCCCGTATTCACCAACATCAAATAAATCTTTGAATAGCTTATTCATTGAATAAGAGAAAAATATCGCATCGATACCATAACACAAATGAAGGTATTTATTCTAGCTGTCATATTTTGATGCGATATTTTTCTCTTATTCAATGAATAAGCTATTCAAAGTTTTATTTTTTGGTGTTGGTGAATACGGGCATAAGTGTTATAATTTTGAGGAATCGTCCTTCCAACATACGTACATACATACATATACACACACACACACACACACACACACACACACACACACACACACACACACACACACACACACACACACACACACACACACACACACACACACACACACACACACACACACACACACACACACACACACACACACACACACACACACACACACACACACACACACACACACACACACACACACACACACACACACACACACACACACACACACACACACACACACACACACACACACACACACACACACACACACACACACACACACACACACACACACACACACACACACACACACACACACACACACACACACACACACACACACACACACACACACACACACACACACACACACACACACACACACACACACACACACACACACACACACACACACACACACACACACACACACACACACACACACACACACACACACACACACACACACACACACACACACACACACACACACACACACACACACACACACACACACACACACACACACACACACACACACACACACACACACACACACACACACACACACACACACACACACACACACACACACACACACACACACACACACACACACACACACACACACACACACACACACACACACACACACACACACACACACACACACACACACACACACACACACACACACACACACACACACACACACACACACACACACACACACACACACACACACACACACACACACACACACACACACACACACACACACACACACACACACACACACACACACACACACACACACACACACACACACACACACACACACACACACACACACACACACACACACACACACACACACACACACACACACACACACACACACACACACACACACACACACACACACACACACACACACACACACACACACACACACACACACACACACACACACACACACACACACACACACAATACATATAATCAAGATGGCGAACGATGTTGACGAAGCTGTCGAAAATGCTCTAAAAAATTTAGTAAATGTGACCGAAAAGAGTGGAAATTTAAGGAATGATTATAAACAGGACATTCTTAGTGCTGTAACTTCATTAAGAAAAATATACTACAAACTAAAAACTGAATTAAACGTGAAAAATAAAGAAATTGACAGTTTAAAAAATGACATTGGCAAGGAAAAATCAAAAGGTGGTTCAAGATTATCCAATATAGAAAAATCATATGCTAATATAACATATAACAAGAGAGAAGATATTCGCAAGCAATACAAAATCATTGTGGCATCAAAAAAGAACACAACCTGTGAAGAAATGAAAATAATAATGAAGAAAGAAGTGAACCCAACAGAATTGAAAGTAGGAATAAATTCAATGAAAACTCTGAAGAACGGTAAAATAATAATAGAAACAACAAGCGAAAAAGAAGCAGATATTATAAAACGTAATATTAATGAAAAATGTGGTTGTGAATTAGAAGCGAATGCAGTAACTATGCAAAATCCAAAAGTTATTATTTATAATATTCCGGAAGAAGTGTGTATAGAAAATGCAGAGGATATTTTAATTGCACAAAATACTGAGTTGAATCTAATAAGAGGAGAAATAACACCGAAATTTACTTTCAAAAATAAAAATAAAAGTAAAAATATTGTTTTGGAAGTCAGACCTGAAACAAGAAAAAAATTAAAAGATATTAAAATTAAATTGGGTTGGAATATATGTTACATTCAAGATTTTATTAAGGTAAACAGATGTTATAAATGTTCCAAATATAATCATATGGCGAAAAATTGTAATGGGAATCTAACATGTCCAGTTTGTTCAGAAAACCATAGATTGCAGGAATGCACAGCACAAAAAGAAAAGTACAAATGCATTAACTGTGTAAACTACAATAAATACAATAAAACAGAAAAAATAAATGAAAATCATTCGTCATTAGATAAAAATTGCCCATGTTATAAAAATGCACTGAAAAGAATAATTCAAAATGTAAATTATTAAAATAATAAATAAACAAAACTTAATTGGACGAAGTCAGCAAAATTTTAATAATAATAATGAAAGAATATTGAAGATGGGCATGAAAGAAATTAAAATCATGCAAATTAATATCCAGCATTCAAGAGCGGCAACCGCAAATTTGATAAAACTAATGGAAGAACAGGAAATAGATTTGGCATTTATACAGGAACCATATATAACAGATAATAAAATAAGAAGTATACCACATCATTTTAAAATATTTGCACAAGGAAATGGTCCAAAAAGAGCGGCTATTTTATCACGAAATAGAAACTTAAACATTATTATATTATCTCAATTTTCAAATGAAGATACGGTGGTTGTGAACATCAAATATATTGAAAAACAATTTTATGCTATATCGGCCTATGGAACAAAGGAAATTTTTGAAAATATTGCACCTCTAGAAAATATTATACAATTCATTGGAAATGAAGCTTTTATAATAGGAGTAGATAGTAATGCTAGATCAATATTATGGCATGACATTCTAACGAATCCAAGAGGATTAGGTGTTGAAGCATTTATAACAACCAAAGAATTGTATGTAATGAATGATAAAAGTGAACAGTATACTTTTGATAATGGTAGGGGAAAAAGTAATATCGATTTAACGCTAGTAAGTCATCATATGGTAAATAAAATTAAAAACTGGAGAATAGAGGAAGAAGAGAGCTGCTCAGATCATAGAATTTTGGCGTATGAATTAAAATTATTTAGTTATAATACAGTACAGATTCAGCATCTTAGATCCAAATATATAATAAAAGAAGAAAACTGGAATACATTTGACAAAAATTTGAATGAGGAGTTTTTAAGATTAGTTCAACTAGAAAATCAAGAAATTACAGTGGAAGAATTGGACGAAAAGCTCAAGATGAAACTAAGAGAAGAAGAAAATTTTCAACTATTTATGGAAAAATACTTTACTGTGATAATGACAACATGTAGAAAATCTTTCTATATGGCTAAAGGTAGAAAATTTGTTAAATTGGGAAGAACATTACCTTGGTGGACAGATGAATTGACAGTTCTGAGAAAAAGGGTTAATGCGCTACGTAGAAGGTACCAAAGAACGAAGAATAACGAAGGACTTAGAGAAGACAGGAAAAAACTTTATGAAGAAGTTAAGGCTGTATACAAACAAAAAATTAACAAAAGCAAATTTGAATCATGGAAGGAATATTGCAATTTTTCAAACAAATCGAACCCGTGGAATGCAGTATATAAATTAGCAGCTGGGAGAATGAAACAAAATTTTATTTTAACAACAATTAAGGACGAAAATGGATTATATACAACAGACAGCAAGAACACGTTGGAAGTAATAATGAATGAGTTTGTTCCAGAAGACGATAAATCAGATGACAATGAATACCATAGAAAAATAAGATATGCAATTGAAGAACCATTAAGTACGTTAAATGACCTTGACTTTTCTATGGAGGAATTGGAAAAATTTTTGAAAGAAATGAATCCCAAGAAAGCACCTGGAGAAGATGGTATCACAAGCGCTATTTTATTAAGAATATTTAGTATTTATCCACTCTTCTTTACTGAAATTTATAATCAATGCCTGCAAAGAACGTATTTTCCAGAAGAGTGGAAAAAGTCAATAATAGTACCTATAGTGAAACAAGGAAAAGAAAATTCTAGCGAACCGTCAAAGTATCGACCAATAAGTTTATTAAATGTGGGTGGCAAAATTTTAGAAAAATTAATGATAAATAGAATAATGTCTCATGCATATACAAATCATTTATTAAATAAAAATCAGTTTGGTTTCACACCGAAGAAATCTACAGTAGATGCCATTATAGAATTAGTAAAATATGTCAGGGGAAAACTACAAGAAAAGAACGTGATAATAATGGTGAGTCTTGATGTCAAAGGAGCTTTCAATGCAGCATGGTGGCCGGCTATAATTAAATCATTGAAAGATATGAATTGTCCCAGAAATCTTTATGAATTAGCAAAAAAAATATTTTGAAAACAGATCTGCAGTACTTGAAGCTAACGGAGTCAAAATTCAAAGAGTAGTAAATCGAGGATGTCCACAAGGATCTTGTAGTAGCCCAGGTTTTTGGAATATACAATATAATTCAGTTCTTAATATAAATTATAAAGAAGATTCTAGAGCAATAGCGTTTGCAGATGATTTAGTTATTTTGGTATGTGGAAAAACACCGTTGGAAGCAGAAAATTATGCAAATATAGAGTTACTAAAAATTACATCTTGGGCAAATAATAATAAAATGACATTTAACGAAAATAAATCTCAGGTAATGCTGGTAACAAGAGCCAGATCATGTATTAATAAAGAAATAAATATATTTTTAAATAACAAATTAATAAAACAAGTTCAAAAAATAAAATATTTGGGTATTATAATCGATAATAAATTTTTGTTTAATGAACATATTAAATATATTTCGGAAAAATGCTGCAATTTAATATATACCCTATCAAAATCAGCAAAAATTAAATGGGGAATTAGACAAGAGGCGTTAAAAATAATTTATAAAGGTGCAATACTACCTATACTGTCATATGGAGTATTAGCATGGAAAACAGCATTGCAAAGGAAAGCAAATCAAAGGAAGATTATCAGAGTACAGAGGTTAATGAACATAAAAATTTTAAAAGGTTATCGAACAATCTCTTCTGAAGCGTCCTGTGTGTTATCCGGGAATACTCCGATAATTCTAAAATTGGAAGAAATTGCAAGAATACATGAGAGGATGAGAAGCGATGAAGATGGAAGAATGAATGACGGGGTAGAAACTCTAGTAAGGAAGATTATAGTGCGTCGAGAAGAAGAAGATAGGAGTGTTGAAAAGTGGCAGAGTCAGTGGCAAAGTAGTGAAAAAGGAAATACAACTAAAACATTCCTACCTTGTATTTACAATAGACTAAAATTAAAGTTACCTTTATGCCCAAACCTAACAACAATTCTAAGTGGACATGGCAAAATTAAAAGTTATTTATATAAATATAAAATAGCGAACGATTCTAAATGTAAGTGTGGTGCGGAAAATCAAACAGTGAATCATTTAATATATGAATGTGTTTTTCTAAATGATCAAAGACGAGAGTTAAAGAACAATATTATAAAAAACAATGTATGCTGGCCTGTGGAAGAAAAGGAACTTGTAGAAAATCATTTAATACATTTTTCAAATTTCGTAAAGGATATAGACTTTGATATATTATTATAAGAATTTAAAATTAAATTAATTTAATATTTATGTAATTTATTAGTTGTTTGTAGTTGCTTAAAACTTGTTGTAAATAGTAATTGTAAAAGCATGTAATGTATATTATGGAGCATGCTGAATAAAGAGATCGATAAAAAAAAAAAAAAAAAAAAAAAAAAAAAAAACACACACACACACACACACACACATACACTGAGAGAAAGAAGGAGATCATCGTAAAATATAATCGGATTCTTAAAACGTACTTATTCACTAAAATCTAATTATGCGTTTTTTACCTTCCGTCACCTTTAGGTAAGGAAGGTATTGTCTTTGGTCAAAAAATTCGTTGGTGAGTTTTTAGTGAATAAGCACGTTTTAGGATCCCTAGAATACGAATTTGCTATTTTTAAGATGATGTCTGTATGTGTGTGTGTGTGTGTGTGTGTATGTGTGTGTGTGTGTCCGTGTGTGTGTGTGTGTGTGTCCGTGTGTGACAAATTTTTCTCCGACGATAACTCCAATACTACAATTCTAAAAATTATAATTCTTTCGTATTCCTGTTCTTTGCATCCATGTGAAGAGCTGATTAGATTTTGGTTATAATTGATCTACCGGAAGTACCCTTATTTGAAGTTTTTAACAGTTTTTCTTGAAAAAACGCAGTTAAATATCATTTTTCGACATTTTGTGATTATCAATATGAAAGAATATCTTATTCTCTATACGATTTGATTATACATTTTCCTTCACATTCAATACATACAGAGTTATAGAGACATTAAGAGAGATTAACTTTCAAAAATTAGTCAGCTTTGCTAAAATTATGGAAACAGCAGATAATGCAAAAAATTTTAATTGACAGATGTCAGTGTCAAATGCAAAACCAAAGTTGAAAGTATAGGGTCAGAAAGTTATATGCGAATGTGATAGAGTGTCCCTCTCAAGTGACTTGCAGTTGCAGACTCGCCTCAAGATTGGAATTTTAAATGCCAGAAGTACAAGAAAAGCCAAAGAGAAATGGAAGGACTGTGTAGATATGAGAGAGGAAGAATTATGTGAAGAAGATGCGTTGGACAGGAATGAGTAAAAGAGAAGAGTAAGAAACAGCGATCCCTAATAAAATAGGGAAAGGAACTTTCGGTATGGAATTTGTAAAAAATAGTGTGTTGGTGTTAAAATTTTATAGGATATACAGCATCTTTTTCAAGGAACTTTTGGTATGGGATATGTACAAAATACATCGAATTGACGGAAGGTTTTGTGCTGGCCACAACAGATTTTTTAGCATAATCCAATATCTCATTACATCCTATGCTTGCTACGTCAGTGAAGGACAATTCCGAGTAGAATGATTTAAGGGCGCGTGTGAAAGCGTTGAAATCGCTTGAAAAATAGCTTAAATATTAGGTACTTTCTGAAGCAGTTTTCTCAAATGTGTCACAAGCAAATGACTTCAAAATTTAAAGACGCGTAAATTAGTATTCTTTCTAGTGCGCGACGGAATTTCATGATTCTTACTTATATGGTTTAATTATAATTAATAAAAGAGTAAGTGCTTGTTTTAGCAAAGATTTTAAAGCTGATTTTTTTGACTTTCTGGAAAACTTATGAAAACGAAATTTTGTCCCGCCTTAATACTTGACGTATATTTTAAAAATATGAAAAAATAAAAAACTTACTTATAACAGTTTTTGAGAAAACTGCTTTGAAAAATATTGCCATATGCGCAATGTTAACAGTTTCACGATTTTGCCGCTAGGGGCAACGAGACAGTTTACATTATCAAAACTGATTTCCTTGTCAATGTACCGGCAACTTTTCTTTTGGAGTGTGAGATTTCCCCAAAAGAAAAAGGCCCAGGTAGAAAATAAATAAATTATATTTGAATTATATTTGAATTGAAAGGACAGTACAAATTTACACATTTACATTATTATCCACAACCCAAAGAAACAGCTTTGAAATTATTATCAAGATTTGATTAATTCTTATAAAATAATTTTTAGTAATACCTATAATAGTTCGTTCATTTTATTTTACATTATTTCAAATAAAAATCACAAGGAATGATTGGGAAAAGTATGAATGAAGTTATGGTTCATAAATCAGCATTTATTAAATTGTCGTAATACATTTTTTTGTATGGTAACCCATACTATTTCTGGCAACTAATATTGCTTATACAAAAGGCTTAATTTTGGCAGCATTTTCGATTTCCAAAATTTTAAATGGCACAAATGTGACCCCTGTGGTATAGGTACTCTCCAAGCCATCAATGAGTGCCCGTGAGGTGAATGCCCGTACGGCACAAATATGTCATTACCGAAATCTGTGTACAGAGCAGATTGGCACACCTAGTAATGGGCAGTGATGATATAATTATTTATTTGTTATATATTATTCTCATATACAATATGACTGCATTTTTTAATTTTTAGTCAACTTATTTGGAGATAAAAGTATAAAAAGAAATTAATTTTTCCAAATCTTGCAACCTTTACTGCTATAAACTCACTATGCAAACAGTAAATACTGTTAAATGACAAATGTCAGTGTCAAGTATAATTTGCAAAGTACGTGAAACAATTTTTCTGGAGATATAGAATTTTTTGTAAGAAACTTTCCGGATGGAATTTGTACAAAATACATTGACGGAAGTAATGGCGTTGATCAAATCAAATTTTTTAAATTATGATTTTGGAAATATGCGTGAAATATACGTTGTTATGGTTACTAAACAGTGAAAAATTAGTTTTTGATAATAAATAGTTAAAAATCCATACTAACATAATAAATGCGAAAGTAACACTGTCTGTCTGTTACGTTTTCACGCCTGAACCGTTGAACCAATTTTGATGAATTTTGGTATAGAGATAGATTGGACCTAGGAGAAGGACATAGGCTACCTTTTGTTGCGAAAATAAAACTTGAAGGGGTGAAATAGGGAATGAAAAATTGTATGTTCGAACCCATCATTTCTCCCGCTGAACCAATTTTGATGAATTTTGGTATAGAGATAGATTGGACCTAGGAGAAGGACATAGGCTACCTTTTGTCGCGAAAATAAAACTTGAAGGGGGTGAAATAGGGGACGAAAGTTTGTATGGAGAACCCATCATTTCTCAAGTTAGGGATATAAAAAATTTTATTTATGCTTTTGGCAAGAAATAAAGTGTTTTAGCGTTTTTAAAAAATCATCCTACAAGGCGGTACGATAGGGGATGATTTCAATTATTTTTTTATCTATAGTAAAGTTTTAACCGTTATCAGATTTTCGATATTTGTCGAAAAGATGTAGCTTGCATCATATGTACATAAGTAAAAGCACCCGAGACATGTTTAGAAAAGGCGCTTTGGGGTGCGGTGCGGGGATCGGGCGGAGCCTGTTACATGTACGATGCGAGGCAGGTTGCCGGCTCCCTACGCAGCGCATGTCTCCGGAGTAAATGTGAAAAATTACTGGTACACGCGTAGCTAATCGTTACTTTAGCTTTACCCGTGCGAAGCCAGGGCGGGTCAGCTAGTATTATATAACTGTTTATTTGAAATTTTTCATATTTATTTTACTAGCAAAAGTCGTTATTTGGATAAAAATATGATACTGTTAGCACAATTTACAATTCTTCTTTTTTATTTACTATTTACCCTTATCGAACAAATATAACACAAAAAATTAATAGATAAGAAATAACTGGCACGTAATTCGCGCCATTGTGTCGTGAAATAATGCATACTATTTTTTATAGATATTATTTTCGCTATAATACTATCAGAAAATATGAAGACATAGAACAGGTATGGTTTATATACAACAATTACAGTTAGAATATGCAACCAAAAATTAATCCGATTACAAGAATTTGAAGTATCATTATTCTCTAAAGATAAATCCTATTCCCTAATTGCATATTCATCACGAATCAAGAAAAATGTTGTTACTATAATCTAGTTAAAAACTAACCAGACTCCAGATTACAAGAGATTTGAAATACCGCACGCTATCCAGAAATAAGATGTTATAATGTTTCCACAAATTTTAAGTAAATAATGTGTTTTATAGTCAAAATAACAGGATACAGCGGTAAGCATTATAATTCTTAGTTGGGGGTTAAATATACCGCTGAGTGACATAGAACTTGAAATATACCTTTCAGTTCAGAAATATAGTGGGGGAGGGGGTCAGATGAGAAGTAAAGTTTGGCAAAGGATTTCGGATTCTAACACTTGCGTAAAAGTACAAGTGGCGCCTACAGAAAGCGTCCAACGGTTGTTATGACTACTAACGCTTTCACACGCGCCCTTAACCCGGCAGCGGGCAGGTGGGGTGTGGTACACCCCAGTCACTTTATAATTGTCGCCATTTTTGCAATAACGGCCGTACACAATCATCTAGCCATCTACCTTCCGCAAATATATTGGTCTGTCAATACGCAACAGGATTCAGTCTCAAACTAAATTGCAGAAAGAGTATCATCAAATTAAAGTGACGTGGGGTGTATTAAACCCCACCTGTCCATAAACGTAACAAAAATTCTCTGAAGTTTACAGATACGAATATACTTATTTTGAAATTTCAAGGTACATTTTATATATCTTTTATATATTACTGAATTTTATTTAGTTTTTCTAAGTGTAGTATATCATATTTTGAAAAAGATCAGGCGCATTTGTTGGCCAGGTGGAATGAAATAGATACTGAAGAGAAAGTCAATAAATAAAATTTGTGATGATAACAATGAATAACCACCGCACAAAAAATTAAATTCAAAGCAAGGTCGCTGCATAGAATCTCTTAGGGCGAGAGATAGAAAAAGAAAATACCTCGGCAAGTTACGCCAAACATATTTATATATGTAGAGCACGCGAAATTTTACTGTGGTAAGTGCAGCATATTTGAATCTTCATAACTTCTCTGTACCTAAAAGCAACTTAGTAAATGCCTTTTTAGATCATAGGTTCACTTTTCAAGTTTAAGAATGTTATTTATTTTTGTTTGTAATATTTATATATTTCTTTGTTTTTATAATATAATGCCAAAGAATATTTTCAGTGAGTGTTTAAGTTCTATTTTTTTTTTTTTACATAAATAATGAAATAATTTTATTGTTTCTTATTTACATTGAACCAGGAACTTCTAAAACACCAACAAATTTAACAATAACTAAAAAAAAATTACCGGATGTTTCATAAAATTAAAATTAAATTGGGGTTTGTCACACCCCACCTGCCCAAATTTGTAATTTTTTTTCACCTGCCCGCTGCCGGGTTAAACGCTGCAAGCTACAGTTGGAAAAGGATGTGAGTGTGAGATCTATAAGAATACCAAATACTGAAATAAACACGAATTTTAATTTTGGCTCCAGCTACTCTTAATAAAAGATTCAATCAAAGACGATTAGCAACCTAAACGGGAACGAGAGCGACGCAGGGAAATATTATTGCGGTAAAAAAACTGTGAGAACTATACTGTTTCAAAAAAATATTACAATTTATGCTGCCATACTGGCAAAAACGAACTTATTAAGCAGTATACGAGTAGATTGAATTAACGGAGTACTATATGCAGGTGTCCGGATTTCGAAGGCCACCATTGGGATCTCAGAAACTATACGACTTCGGTTTAAATGTGACATGTGGCGGGCCTTTGGGGGCCATCTTAGATTTTCTTTTGTTTTTCCAAAATTTCTCATGGGTTAGTAGATATGGCGGAATACTGAATCTGGTAGATATTTTCATTTTGAAATTACGTCTACAGGATGATTTTTGAAAAGTTTGCCAAAATAAAACCATATATGGGGGTAGTCATTTCGAGTAAAAAAATGTTATAAGGAGGTAGGTCCGGAGACTTTTCGTTACAGAGTTACAACCATTTGAAAGTGCATCTTATCTAATACTTTTTTATTAATAACTCAAGTAGTAACTGCATTAAAATTTTGAAACTTAGTATGAGGATACTACTTATTTAATTACTTTCTTTTGTTTCTGTATCTCAACCAGAGACGTGACATATGGGGAAGCATTCCTCTTCTTCTTCTTTTTCTTCTTCTTCTTCTTCTTCTTCTTCTTTTTTTTTCCTTATACCCAAGATGAATGTCGAATTTTGAAATTTGTTTAGGTTCCTAAGAAATCCTTACTCGTATCGTGACCTGATTATAGTACTAATGCGGTTAGTGTACAACCATTGATTCACATGCAACCAATGCGGCATCGGAAATACTCCTACAGCTAGCCCATTCTATGTTTAACATGGGCAACTGGTCAGGTCGTCGCATATGAGTGCTATTAATGCCCGATATGCTGGCATTTTATCTACAGCACACTTAGCCGGTAGGCAGATGCGAAGAGAGGAACCTCAGATTCGATTATATCATGCACAGGCATGCTTTAATGTGCACGGCCACTGAACCGGCCATATGTGGAAGTCATAAATATTTTTATAGGTATTTTTTGACTTTTTAATATTTCTTCAGTTTTACTTATACAATATTACATACAATACAAAATTACATAAAAAGGTGCTCTTGTTAAAACTGGATAAATGCAGTAGTTTTTGAAATACATATTTAAATTTTTAGAAAAAATCAAGTATCCAAAAAAAATTAGGTAATAATTAAGAAACAATGAAATTCACATAACTTCATTTTCATTCTTGGATATCTACCTACTTCGATATTCTCTTGACGTACGACAATCATTATCGTTACAATATCCATAAACACCATATTTGCATATTCACCAGAACTAACATTTCCCATTTTTCTTAGTTCACAAAGAAAATTATCAATATTAAAAATAAGATAATTATAATCATAGTTATGAACAGATTTTGTTTCGTTTTTATATTTTGTTCTATTTTCTACGGTAAACTGATTGATTTTTAACTGTTAAATACATATTTTGGATAATTGATTATTTATAAAAATTAAAATATCTCAAGAAACTATACCGTTTACCAAGTTTTAGCAGAGTGTGATATTTTGTAAGTAAACATGACAAAATGTTAATAGGTAAAAAAATAACGATGAAAAATGTTCATGACTTCCCCATACGAGACGCCTCTAAAGATAGAGAACTAAAAGAAAGTATAAACGTGCAAATAAGTAGTATCCTCATACCAAATTAAATTTTTTTTAGAGCAGCTAGTACCAGAGTTATTATTAAAAATGTGTCGGATGAAGTTCAAACGAATTTTTTCCAGATCAAGAATAAGAATATGTGCACAGATTTCTAGAATACGTCTAGATCAAGTGTATCATCACCTCCCGTATGACTAGGAAACCTTCATATAAGGTTTTTTTACTGAAAATGTACTACCCCAATATATGGTTTTACTTTGGCACGCTCTTCAGAAATCACCCTGCATAATATTAGTAACCAGGAAAACTGTTTCAAATAAAAGAGTTAGATATTTTTATCGCGCGAAATCAATTTTTTTTCTCGGTAAATTTTAGAGATATAACATAAAATTACATTTTTTTTAAATGAACCCGTATTTGCTTTTTAATGTAAAAAAATACTTACTTTGTCGAGGTAGAGTTAATGTAGTAACTACTATAGTACTACCCATAACACTCCCGCAGACTTTTCTCTTGGTTGCATTATCTATTGATTTCGTAGTAGAACTTCTACTTTTTCCAGGTTTCTCGGGGTGTAGGACGAAGGTTGGTTTCACTCTATTGACTGAAGCAGTTGCTTCTCGGCCAAATAGTTGAAGTATGAAGTGTTTGTCTGTACGACTTAGACTCTATACGCCTTCATAAGACTGTGTCAACGGTTTTTTTTCTTCCCCCAAGAGCAGAAATACATGTGATGCTGGAACAGTTTTCTGGGTGCTGAACGCTGAAGTGTTTCAGTTCTTATCGAATGCCTTTTACCTTGGACTATCTTTTCGGGTTTAGATAAATTATCTTGACTTCCAAGAAATTCTCCCGGCAATCTAAACTACTTCCGTAAACCGCTTCTGCAACGTAGTGTCCCAAATCTTCTCTTAGGGTTGACCTAAGTCCAAGTAATACTGTGGGCAGCTTCCTATACCAATTATTTACATCTAGGTGAGCTATGAGTACATTTTTTAGAGATCAGTGCCAGCGTTCTACACACCCATTTGCTTGAGGGTAATACGGTATGGTTCTGATCTTGTCTATTCCCAGTCGTTGAACTAACCTGGTAAATAAACTAGATACAAATTGACGGCCTTGATCTGTTGTTAGTCGCAGAGGTACGCCGAATCTGCAAATCCAGCACAAAATATTTCGGTGACTGTTTCAGATGTAATATCTTCTATAAGGGCCAAGGAGTAGCGCGATCCACTTTGATGATTCAATAGCGTTTCCCGTCAGATGATAGAAGAGGGCCAATTATGTCTACATAGACATGTTCAAAACGGTCAGAATTTGGAAATATTCCCAGTGGGTCACATCTGTGTTCATATTCGGGCAGGAGTATCGATACGTTACCATTTTTCTAGTTGACCTCACACCTGGGTAACTCGGCTCATGTATTCGTTTAAAAACTGTTATCCGAAACTTATATTGGTGTAAAGCCATGCCTTAGGCGTTGAGGTTTCGCAGAGTAAGGTCTTCTCAGTTCCAGGAATCTCAATCCACTTCAATTAAAGATTAGGTTGCCTAAGCAGCTGAACTACATCTGAATTCGTTTTCTGGGCTTCTGCATGAGCAACAATGTCGTCTGGTAGATCAATCTGCTCTACACGAGAAAGTGCATCGGCTACAGGATTATAAGATACTATAATTTTTTTCTATTTTGGTCGAGAATTGGATTATGCAATTAAGCTGTGTGATTCTCCGTATAGTGTTTCTGTCGTCTTTTGCACTGCCTTGTAGATTGCAAGAAGTCATATGTAGAATAATTTCTTTGTGCGTTGTTTCTTTCTTACACGAAATCCGCGATTAGACGCGTCGCAATCTATTACCATATCTGCATCCCATTTAGGATGTCCAAGCTGAGTCGCAACTTTGAGGTCTTCCTTGCACCTCTCAAATGCAGATTCTGTTTATGCATAGTTGTTTGACGTTAGTGGGTTTCGGAAAGGCGTTTAAGGCTTGCGCTTTGTACGGAAATGGCATCATTCCTTTTTTAGTTACTTTATATCCCAAAAATTCAACTTCCGATTGGCCTAACACACACTTTGCAACGTTGAGTATGATGCCACATCGTGCCAAGAACTTTTCGCAAGTGGTGTTTGTGTTCTTCCTCATCTACAAAGGCAGTTAAAAGATCTGGAAATAAAAGTTCTATGTCAATGATAGAAAATAGTATATTACATCGGATGTGGGAAATGTTTCATTACAGCTGGGGGCTTATGTACGAGTATATTACCGAGAGGCAAAGCCTCTAGGTAAGATAAAGCGCGAGGCTATGAAGAAAATTCCACCGAGGTCATGTATACTATTTTATTCACAATCATCCTCATTTTAAATCAATAATTTTTTAAATAAATTAATGAGATAATCTTTATTTTATTAATATTTTTGACAGCTTTTTTAAAATTTGTTTGGTTTACTTGATTATTGGGATTTATGGCAATGTTGCTAGGCAACTCCTATATAAACATTTCTAACCCAAGAGATGGAAGTGAAATCTCCAACCCAAGAGATTGTCATTAAAGTTAGGAATGACGTATTTCTCAGCTTCCAAAAGATTAGGAATCGGTATATTACTATAATGATTGTGAATAAAATATTTTTACCAGCTAATCCAATGTTGAAAGTCCATCAAATTATGAACGCTATATCAGTCGCGAATCGTTCGAGTGTTCAATCTGCTAAAATCCGCTCAGAGTCTTATGCTCCCATATTTCTTCTTGTCAACCACATGAAGAGGAGTGGCCCAAGAACTGTTTGAAGATCGACAAATTCATTTGGCCATCATTCGCCTGAATTATTTTTTCACTGCGTGGTATCTATGAGGTGCCAACCGACAAACCTTGGCTGTAACAGGTCGTCTGCCAGTTTCGATGACGTGTCCTACTGAATGTTTCACTCGTTCCATAATTCGCTATTCGTTTGTGCTAGAAAACTCTCGCAGAACTTCATCGTAAGTGTTAGATGCTGGTGCAGTACAAATTGTTGGAGTTGTAAAGTCTTGCGACTCCTTACCTCTCGTTGACAAGCCTAATTTGCCGTCAATTAATCAACGCCTTTTGAGATCTACAATCAACTCACGGTGAGCTGGGAATTCTGCTTCAATAATGTTTTCCAGTGTCTGTGACGATAAATTCCCAGAGAAATGGTCGGCATAACCCTAGGTTAACCGACTAATGTAGGCTTCCTTAGGTTTTGAGGACGGAACCATTTGCTGCGTAAAGGATAGTATTTTTTCTTCTATATAGTCTGAGTCTGTGGCAAACAGACATAGCTGCCCCCGTATCTATGACGTAGTTTACCCCTGTCATGTTGTCTCTGACAAAAAAGCGGAAAGATAACCCAACAATTGTTTCCGCCACTGTCACTGCCTGTATTAGTTTCCCTTTTATGACCGTATGAAATGCGCGCGACATTTGATTGCTTCTTTACCAAACTTCTTATGGTAGAAGCAGAAATCAGTTGATCCTCGAGAACGAAATTTACTGTGTCTCCTGCGACTCTTCCTACAACTTTAGTCTAATTTCAAATTAGTTACCCCTGATCTTAGTTGTTTGATATCTTCCAACAAAGATGGGAGGGAAGAGAATAGTTAAAAAGGTGTTTGAAGCAAAAATTGGAAAAAAGAAACCACGACGACGACCAAGAAGAACGTGGTTGGAAGAAGTAAAGGATGCAGCGCACAGAAGAGGTCTAACTTGGGAAGAAACGAAGACAGCAACACAAGATAGAGCAGAGTGGAAAGAAATATGGAGAAGACCAACGAACCAGAACTCAACCCCCTCCCCCGCAAGTCGAGGGAACGCCTTACATCCGTGAGGGTAGAAAGGTGCAGGATTAAGTAAGTAAAAATCAATGAAAATTGCGTATCAAAGATTTTGAAAATAATTTCTTGCTATGGAAGTGTTAACACTAATATAAAATGGAAAAATTGGAAAATAATCAGACATGCAGTCATATATAAATTATTTATATCCTGACCTACGTTTCGACTGTAACAACAGTCTTCTTCAGGGCTAGAAATAGTCAATTATGTAAATTAATCCTGAAGAAAACTGTTGTTGCAGTCGAAACGTAGGCCAGGAAATAAATAATTTATATGTGATTGCGTATCTGATTATTTTCCCATTTTTCCATTCTGCAATCAGTCGATTATCGTAATCAACCAGTAATATAAAAGTTGGTCGTCCAAGAAAACCAATGCTAGAATTGACAAAAACCATTCGGCGTCTATACGTAAGTGATCCTACTGTATCATCAACTGAACTTTGTTCAAAAATTTGGGAACAATTTGATGTTAATTTTAGTGATCGCACTGTGATACGACGTCTATGTAATATAGGATTTCTAGGAATAGTAGCCGGTAAGAAACCTCTACTATTAAAGAAAAACATGAGGGCCCGAATTGCATTTGCTGAGGAACACTCAGCGTGGACAAGTGCAAAATTGAATACTGTCTTGTAGAGCGATGAAAGCAAGTTCAAAATTTTTGGTTTTGTCGAGAGCCAATATGTTAAGACATCCAGTCTAAGAGGTATAATTAAAGGGCAGTATTCCATTTTCCACTCGTCCACGATGAATGTTCCTCAGCAAATGCAATTCTGACCCTTCTGTGTGTCTTTGATAGTAGAGGTTTCTTAACGGCTATTTTTCCTAGTAATCCTACATCACATTAGCTATGTGTATATGTTATTTCACTAGTAGTGCTAGTACACCTTACCTCACATTCTTTTACAGTTTGCGATGACTTCTATGCGTCACTGTTGCAAAAAAAATTGATAATCATAGATTACTCACTTGAATCATCTGTAATAATAATTTTAATATCGACTGCGTAAATACAACTCCCGCTGAAGCTAGGCGAATCAATTCTGGTAAAGTAGGTCTAAAATGGAACTGCCCTAGCTGTAAAAAAATTCGGGCGATTTACAAAATCTGAAATCCATAATAAAATATCTACAGGATGATATTACTGCTCTTAATAAAAAAAAACTTGATGAAAACCTAGCAAATAAGCAACAGACTGCCCCGATTATAACCGAAACTATTATTAAAGAAATCAGTGATAGGCAGAAACGCGCCAATAATATTATTATTTATGGTTCACTAGAAGTCACATCGTTATCCACTGAACAACAGCATATTTCTGATTCCGAAACGATTATAAATTACATTTTATGGATATTAACATCTATGCAAAATTTTCTAGAATTGGTAAATTTGATAAAACTAAAACTGTTGCGAGACCTATTTAAGTTCATTTTTCGAATCCAGATGATGTGACACTAATTATTAAAAAATCAAAAGATTTAAAATTTAATAAAAAAAATGGAATCAAATAAAATAAAATAAATATATCATCACGTCATATTACCCATTACTGGGTATGCCAGTATTTACAACACATGTAGACATCGGTCACCTCACGGCACTCATAGCTGGTGTGGAGAGTGGACCACAGGGGTCACTTTTGTGCCATTTTTAAAATTGGAAATATTTGGCGCCTGTCGGGATCTTTGAATATACATATCTACTAACGTAGATAGAAGTAGCGTACACTAAATGTTCCTTAAGACTTTGTTGGCTCAAAGTAGATTGAGAAGGATAGAATTATGTATAAGCATTAGTTGGACAAAGATCTCCTGCTAATTGATACTCCCGTTTTCAACGAGGCGGAACGGAAAACCACGAGCACCACACGAGCGCGCCTGTAAAAGTGTGCGAAGGTTATTTTTCTAAGGGAAAAATGGATTGGTCTCAATTGTATCTCCATCCTTGTCAACCTTCTTTGGTACACGATTTTTGTTGGTAGCTACTTCCAGATGTATATATTCAAAGGTCGGGATCGAACCCGATTCCCCAGGTTCGCGGCCAGACACTCAGGCACGCGGCCACGGGACCAAAAAAAAAATCTGTTGTGGCCAGCACAAAACCTTCCGTCAATTTGATGTATTTTGTAAAAATCACATACCAAAAATTCCTTTCAAAAGATTGTATAAATTCAATAAAATTGTAACATACACTACGTTAATTGCATTTGACACAGTTTCAGTTTTTCCCTATTTTATCAGGGGTCGCTGTTTCTTACTCTTCTCTTCCACTCATTTCTGTCCAACGCATTTTCTTTACACAATTCTTCCTCTCTCAAGTCTTCTGCGATACAGTCCTTCCATCTTCTCTTTGGTCTTCCTCTGCATGTCACTTGCGAGGAACACCATGACACTTTCTGACACTACACTTTCCATCTTTGGTTTTGCACTTGACACTGACATCTGTCAATTAGAATTTTTTAAATATATCAGCTGTTTAATCTCTTTATAATTCTTTAACTCTATATTTGTTGAATATAAAGGCAAATGTGTAGTGACATGTGTCATTGGAAAAGTTGACAGTCAATATAACTAGTTAAATTAAGTGGCCAATACCCTTCTCTAACAACCATTGTTAGTGTTATGTTAAAGTTTACCTAGTAACGTATTGTGTATAAATAATCATTCGAGTTTTGGTTTTGATAGAATAAACATCTAAATCATATTTTCTATATAAGTGTTGCATTTTTATTTTATGTTTTACAATTTCATTTTTATTAAGTATTTTTACATCTTGTAGCGGCTGATCCCGCTACAACTGGTGACCCCGAGTGCACGAACCAGTGCATCACCTTCAGCGACAACACTGCCACAGCCACAACACGCTAGAATGCCTTTAGAATTGGATAAGGACTCAGGTTCGTCAACAGAAGCTATTTCGTTAGTGGCAGCAGAAGTGAACACTGTCAAGCTACCTGAATATTGGCCAGACGACCCAGAACTTTGGTTCGCGCAAATAGAAGCAATATTCAGTACACAACGTATAACATCTGAAATAAGCAAATACACTAATTTAATAACTGCCCTGCGACCTGAACATGCCAGTGAAATACGTGATCTCATTATCAATCGACCTACAAATAATCCTTACTCTACCGTTAAAGACACATTAATTAAACGAACAGTTCCTTCACACACGCAGAAAATTCAAGAATTATTAAGTGAAACGGAAATCGGTGACAGAAAACCATCACAACTATGGAGACATATGAAACAACTAATTAATCAAAATAAATCAGACAGTAAAACTTTAGAACAATTATTTTTGTCAAAATTACTACTTGGTATTCAAAAATTATTAGCTATCTCAAAAACATTAACAATCGATGAAAAAGCTGACACGGCTGACACTTTAATACAAATGACACAATCACAAACTGTAGTATGCACAAACACGCAAGCACAAGAAACTGGATTGTCTGATTTACGAAAAGAACTTCAAGAAGTCAAGCATCTACTCAACTCTAGACCTTTTGCTGGAATGTCCATCCAAGAAGAGCGCGGTCCGTATTGTTGGTATCACACCAATTTCTCTACGAGAGCAAAAAAGTGCACACCACCCTGCTCGTGGAATGGACATCAACAAAAGCGCCAACATTCAAATTATAAAAATGAAAATACAATTATCAATAATTTTAACAGTTATTATAATTATAATAATATTCCAAAACCTTGCAGTAATGAAAATGTTCATACGTCCCCCCTGTTTTTTGTCACCGACAAGCGCACAGGCCATAGATTCCTAGTAGACACTGGAGCAGAGGTAAGCGTTATTTCTTCAAAAACACTAAAAAGAAAACCATATCAAGCACACCATTTACATACTATTAACAACACTTCAATATCAACTTACGCTTACAACAAACTACACATTGATTTAGGACATAAAAATACATATATTTGGACTTTCATTATAGCCAACGTAAAATACTCAATTTTAGGGGCTGACTTCTTAAAGAATTTTCATATTCTCGTAGATACAACATGCCAAAAATTAATACCTCAAAATTCTATTTACAATAATTTTGACATTTCTTCTTTACATGACAGCAGTACATTGCCTAGCAACAGTTCTTGCCCTTATCTGCAAATTTTGTCAAATTATCCGGAATTAACCAATAAATTCAATACAAACCGTCAAATTAAACACAATGTCACTCATAGAATAATTACAAACGCATCACCCGTTTTTTCGCGACCTCGTAGGTTATCATTAGAAAAATTGAATATTGCAAAACAAGAATTTGACGACTTACTACATTCGAAAATAATCAGACCTTCTTCAAGTAATTGGTCGTCTCCATTACATATGGTACCAAAAAAAAACACTAAATACTTGGAGAGCGTGTGGAGATTACAGAGCTCTAAACAATATTACAGTACCTGATAGATATCCCATCCCACACATTCAAGATTTCGCCATCAACTTAAAAAACACAACAATTTTCTCAAAAATTGACCTCATAAAAGCGTATCATCAAATTCCAATGGAAGAGAGTTCAATAAAAAAAAAACAGCAATATCAACACCTTTCGGCCTTTTTGAATACACAGCCATGCCTTTCGGTTTAAGAAACACGGCACAAACTTTTCAAAGGTTCATGGATGAAGTAACTCGAGGATTACCATTTTGTTACGCATACATAGACGATCTTTTGATAGCTAGCAAAACACCTGAAGAACATATTACACATTTAAAACTAATATTTACAAGACTTAAAGAATACGGAATCCTCATTAACAAAGAAAAATGCGAATTTGGAAAACCTGAAATCAATTTTTTAGGACATCACATATCTAAACAAGGAATATCACCACTCTTAGAAAAAATAGAAGCAATTAAAAAATTTCCATTCCCCACAACACAACGGAAATTACGCGAATTTCTAGGTCTAATCAATTTTTACCATCGTTTCGTACCAAATTGCGCTACTATTTTAAAACCTTTAAACACCCTTATAGACAATAAAACATAAAACCCAAAAATTATCGAACCAAATGAACTAGCATTGCTAGCATTCCAAAACATAAAAGACGCATTAGCCAGAGTAACTACTTTAGCTGCACCAATGATTGGGGCACCTACCAACATTATGGTAGATGCATCCGACATAGGCGTCGGCGCGGTTTTATAACAGTTTCAAAATAACACATGGAAACCATTAGCATTTGTTTTATAACAGTTTCAGAATAACACATGGAAACCATTAGCATTTTTTTCAACATGTTTCACACAAACACAGCAAAAATATAGCACTTTTGGCAGAGAATTATTAGCAATATATTTAGCGGTTAAAAAATTTAGATATTTTATAGAAGGCCAAATTTTTTATATTTTAACTGATCATAAACCATTAACTTTCACAACAAAAGAAAAATTCAAATAATTATTCACCACGAGAAATAAGTCATTTAGATTTTATAGCTCAATTCACAAACGACATACGATACTTTCCTGGAAAAGAAAACATACCAGCGGATACTTTATCTAGAATTCAAATATGTTAAAAAATTCTTCCATTAAACTAAAAACGATCAAACTTCCAACCACTAAAAATAAATTATTATGTGACATTTCCACTCATAATCCGAGACCATACATACCAGCAACCTTTAGAAAATTAATTTTCGACAAATTACACTCACTGTCTCATCCAGGCATAAATGCAACCAGAAAATTAATAACTTCCAAATTTCTATGGCCTTACATGAATAAAGACATAAAAGTTTGGACAGAAACATGTGAAGCTTGTCAATTAAGTAAAATACATAAACACAACAAACCTCCTCTTAAGCAATTCCAAATTCCTTCGAAACGTTTTGACAGCATTTACATAGATTTAGTTGGTCCATTACCACATTCTAAAGGACACAAATACATTTTAACTTGCATTGACCGATTTACACGTTGGGTCGAACAATTCCACTGACAAACAGTAAAGTTGAAACAATTACTCAAGCATTTATCTCAGGTTGGGTATCTAGGTTTGGATCACCTTCCATAATAACTACAGACCGGGGAAAACAATTTGAATCCTCAATTTTTAAACAATTACTTAACATACTAAACACAACCAGACGCCGCACAACTGCTTATCACCCTGAATCAAACGGCATCATTGAAAGATTCCACAGACAACTCAAAACTTCACTAAAAACTTATAACAACGCAAACGACTGGTTCGATAACCTACCATTAGTTTTGTTAGGAATACGTTCAGCCTTCAAAGAAACAATAAATTGCAGTAGTGCAAAACTAGCGTACGGAATGCAACACTGCGTTTACCAGGCGAATTACATAAAAGTCACAATAACAAATATTTAGAATATTTAAATTTCCCATTGTGTCTGCGAAAATAAAAAATTGTTTAAACAAAGTTCAAGCAATCCCACCGAAAGCTCAAAATCAAAACAGATACACCTACATGCATCCAGATCTACAAACTGCAACACATGTGTACATACGAACAGACTCAATTAAAACCCCGTTACAAAATCCATATACAGGCCCATATAAAATACAGAGTAAACATGATAAATATTTCACAATACACATAAAATACAAAATAGAAAACATATCAATCGATAGATTAAAACCAGCAAACATTGTACAGCACAAAAACGAAGAAATAATGCCGTAAAAGCAGGGGAGACATCAAATAATTGTAACCATATTGTTATTCATTTATATTGTGTTTTTTTTTCTCTAATATATGTTAATCTTGTACCTTCTTATTTTTGTCTAGGGGGAGGGTATTGTAGTGACATGTGTCATTGGAAAAGTTGACAGTGACAATGACACATGTCATTGCAGTTTGGACATTTGACTTATGTCAATATAACTAGTTAAATCAAGTGGCCAATACCCTTCTCTAACAACCATTGTTAGTGTTATGTTAAAGTTTACCTAGTAACGTATTGTGTATAAATAATCATTCGAGTTTTGGTTTTGATAGAATAAACATCTAAATCATATTTTCTATATAAGTGTTGCATTTTTATTTTATGTTTTACAATTTCATTTTTATTAAGTATTTTTACATCTTGTAGCGGCTGATCCCGCTACAACTGGTGACCCCGAGTGCACGAACCAGTGCATCACCTTCAGCGACAACACTGCCACAGCCACAACACGCTAGAATGCCTTTAGAATTGGATAAGGACTCAGGTTCGTCAACAGAAGCTATTTCGTTAGTGGCAGCAGAAGTGAACACTGTCAAGCTACCTGAATATTGGCCAGACGACCCAGAACTTTGGTTCGCGCAAATAGAAGCAATATTCAGTACACAACGTATAACATCTGAAATAAATCTATATAAGTGTTGCATTTTTATTTTATGTTTTACAATTTCATTTTTATTAAGTATTTTTACATCTTGTAGCGGCTGATCCCGCTACAAATGTATAATCAAATCGTATACAGAAGGGCATTTTCTCTAATATTTATAACAACAAAATATCAAAAAATAATATATACCTGCGTTTTTTTAAGAAAAACTGTTAAAAACTTCAAATAAGGGTATTTCGGGTGAATCAATTATAACCAAAATCTAATCAGCTCTTTATATGGATGAAAAGAAGAGGAATACGAAAGAATTATAATTTTTAGAATTGTAGTATTGGAGTTATCGTCGGAGAAAAATTTGTCACACACGGTCACACGCACACACACGGACACACACGGACACACACATACACACGGACACACACACATACAGACATCATCTTAAAAATAGTAAATTCGTAAAGTAGGGACCCTAAAACGTGCTTATTCATTAAAAACTCACCAACGAATTTTTTGACCAAAAACAATACCTTCCTTACCTAAGGTGACGGAAGGTAAAAATGGAAAAAAATGGAATCAAATATCTATATCTAGAGATAAACTAAAATGCAAATTGAGCTTTACAAATCGGTTAAATCTGAATTCAATTCACGATCTGCTTCTAGGAAAAATAATTTAAAAATTAAATATTTCAACAATATTCCGACAATTGTCTCTTCGCCGCCTACTCTAAACTAAATTCTCCCAACATTTCACCATTTCCTTTTAGTATATATTACCAGAACACTAGAGTTCTTAATTCTAAATCTCATTTATTTTATGTTAATTACTGCTCCTTTTCTTATGACATAATAGTCCTAACCGAAACTTTGTTAAATAATTCTTTCAACAACTCTAAATTATTTCCTTCCTCATATAATATTGTTCGAGATGATAACAATTTTTCTATTACTTCACATAGTAAAGATGAAGGTGTATCAATAGCTTTAAAATATTCTCTCTGTTATAACGTAATTGCTACGTCCAATATAAAAAAAAAATCAGTACCAATAATAGATTTTGTTGCTTGTAAATGTCATTTTGCTAACTTTACATTTATACTGTGCGCCTTATATATTCCTCCTGATATTAATAAAAATCATTTTGGAATTTTGGCTGACAAACTAGAACTTTTTCTTCTTAATGAAAAAATAATTTTAGTAGGTGATTTTAATTTACCTCAAATTTGCCATAATTCAACTTCATGCACAAAATCATTCTGCTTCCGCTATATATGTGACGTTTTAAATCTGAGTCAATACAACACTGTAACTAATATGAATGTATGTTAAACCTTGTCTTCTCTAATTTTATAAATTTATGTACCTATATGAAATGCTGACTATCTTTTGCTTCCCGAGGATCGTCATCACCCAGCTTTGATTGGTAGTTGTTAATTACTTACTGATTCTAAATATTATTCAATTCCATCCGCAAATAATTACCGCTATAACTTTTCTAAAGCCAATTTTAATCTTTTGTATTATTACATGTTAATTATAAACTGGAATTCGTTAAATAGGTTTAGTGACGTTAATTTTGCTTCAAATGAATTTTACTATATCATCTATCTGTCGTTAGATATGTTCGTTCCAAAATATAAATGTGGTTCTTCATCTTTTCCTCCGTGGTTCACTCCTGAGATCAAATATAACTTAAAGACTAAACGCTATTATAGAAAGAAATGGATTAAAACAAAACAAGCATACTACCTAAATGAATTTAAACGGTTACGATCTATCACTAAGAACCAAATTAATGATGCATACAACCAGTACATACGGAGATTTGAAAATAATATAAAACTTAACCCAAGTGAGTTTTGGAAATTCGTTCAATTAAAGAAAGGTCATTCACGAATTCCTGGTATCATTACTGATGATAATGGTTCCCACAGTAATCCTCAAGACATTGTCGATTCTTTGCTAGAAATTTCTCTAATTATTTTACTCTTACTTAACATTTCATTTTGGTCTGTACTATATGCCCTTAAAGTTTATAATAAGGTAAATAATAATAAACACACGCCAAAAATTTCACAAAATTAAATTAACCTTTATTGCAAATCGGCTTACAATGCCATTATCAGAAGGTATAACTAAATGTTTACAGAAAAAATATTCCTATATATCTAATGTATTTTAGAGGTGCGGATGTTTTCTGGACAATCCGAGATTAACATTTCTAGAAGCGGTGCCTGTATTAAATCCAGTTGGTCGTTCATCAGATGTTTTTTATCTTTAAGGGCTTTCCTAATTTCAAAAGATTGTAGGAATAATAATTTTCAGGTTTTCCTTTCATGATGTACAATTTCTATACTAGATTTTTCGAAAGTATCATTATTTTCTAACATATGTTTAGCTACGTTGGAATTGATTTTTGAAACTAGACATGTGTTCTTTATATCTTACGTCAATATTTCTTTTTGTTTGTTCTATGTACTTATAATCACAGTTTTCACAAGAAATTTTGTAAATACCTGCATTATTAAAGGGGTCTCTACGAACAATCTTATTGCTAATTATACAATTACTTAGGGCCGTTTTCATAATCAGGCTTACTTTAAGACTTCAGTTAAAACCACTTTAAGACTTTATCTTTAATTTAAAGTTTTCGGTTTTCATAATCGGCATCCACTTTAGCAAAAGTAAAATTTTAGGTTTTTTTAAGTATGTTGGTATACCTGAACGAATAAAAATTGAAAGTTTGACGTTTGACATCTGAACTTTACGAATTTCTTATCTTCAATAATGTGTACAAAAGACAAAAGAGAAAAAAGAGTAATATTAAAAATTAGTAATTTTCAAAATAAAAATATAATATAATCAAATACATGTTATTCTATTTTACCACATGAGCGGGTAAGTTATTTAAATCATTGGAATATATCAATATATTATCACGCTTCATTTAAAGGAAAAAGCATGGACGCCATGAAAGAATTAAACAATATAAACCCGCATACAGCTTTGTAACAAATAAAGAGAAAATTCCATATCCTAATCTTAATGAAAAAAAGGCGCGAAACTATATTGACACCAATGGCAAAAATTTGAAGAAAACTATAAATAAATTGCAGAGAATTTTTCGCATACCTATTAGCACAATAATTCAGTGATATATCTGCATAATCGTTCCGATGAAAACTATTCTTGATACTTCATTTCATTATTTCAAACCAACAATGACAAGAATTGATCACAATAATCAAACATTAATACAATAAAAATTCATTATATTTTCTTTTAATTTTAATAAAAAATTACTGATATAATAAATATGTGTATGTATTATAATTTTAGTATATAGAAAGTTTTGTAGGTAGTATCGGTTAAGTTCTTGTTTTTGTGTAATAACTGAGTACTTCCAATGAAATTAATTTATAATAATAATAATAATAATAATAATAATAATAATAATATACTTTATTGAGAAATAAACCCAATGGCGAGGTTCAGCCAAGGCTGATCTTCCACCTAACCAGATTACAATATAATAACAATTACATATGAAAAATGAACTTATAGTAATACAGAAATCACTCCGAAAAACGGAGAAAAGAAAAGAAAACAGAAAAATGTAGAAATAGTTTTGATTTATAATAATTGAAATTACAATAAGAGAACATTCATTTTATAACCAAATATTTTCATAATTAAGGTTTGTAATAAATTTGTATATGTTTTTTGAATGCACTATAATTTAGAGATTTTAAATTACTAGAAATACTGTTATACAATGTAGGAGCTAAATAAGAAAATGAACTTTTAAATTTCGTTTTATTAAATAATGGTATTGAATACAAATCATTGCCACGTAAGTTGTAATTATTTTCTTTTGATACGAGCTTGTCATACAAATATTTTGGACATCCCGTAGTTTTTATTTTATGTATTAGACAGAGAAAAAGAATTTTTAAGCGATCTTCAATTACGTTTAAATTAGCTGCAACCCGGTACTGAGAGATATGCTCAAATTTCCGAACGCCGCATACATATCTTAAACAGCTATTTTGAAAAAGGTTTATTTTGCGCTTATCACTTTGACTCAAGTTAGGTATATAAACACAAGCACAATATTCTAATACAGGAAATATCAACGAGTTAACAAGACGAAGTTTTATCTCTGATGAAAGTAAATTACGGTATTGGTATAACATTTTGAGCTTTAGTTTAGCAGAAATTAATTTTTTTGATAAGTGTTCTCGAAACGTGAGAGCGTACAATAAATGAAGTAGTGGACGTAAAATATAGATCCTTGTGGAACTCCTCGAGTTGATGGGAAAACTCTTGAATAAACTGATTGTGTATTTAAATTCATTTCAATTTTAAAATTTCTATTTAATAAATAACTCGAACACCACTGTAACACGCTCCAGCCAAACCTATAGTATTTCAACTTTGCTAATAACAAATTATGATCTACCATGTCAAAAGCTTTAGAAAAGTCTATTTGAATCAGAAGTGTTACTTTAGAATTATCATAATTTTTAATCATATCATCAACGATATTCAATAGACATGTATTTGTACTGTGACCCTTTCTGAATCCAGACTGAGTGGGTGGTAAAATGTTTTTGTCTTGTATATAATTAGTAATTTGTTCACAACAAATCTTCTCTAAAACTTTTGACAAGGTAGGTAAAATGCTTATAGGACGTAAATCGTCAAATGAAGCTATAGTATTTTTTTTTTTTTTTTTGGTATAGGTTTGACGATTGCCATTTTCCAGATATCTGGGACAATTCCATCCACAATACTAGTATTTATTACGTGAGTAATGTGGTCAATAATTTTGGGAATGATTATATTTAACATTTTACTGGAAATACCGTCTGTACCTACTGCATTAGACTTAAGTGACTGAATTACTTTTATTACTTCTTCTTTATCCACACATTTGAAATTGAAATATTCAGTGCTGTTATTAATAGTATATTCACCATATTCATCCGGTTTCAATAGAGTTTCTGGTAATTCAGTTTTATTTTCATTTTTAACTCCCACACGTTTCAAGTTATTCCACAGTTCCTTGGAGTTATTTATATTTTGATTAATATTATATTCAAAAAATGCTTGCTTTTCACGACGAATTGCATTGAACTAATGCTTTATCTCTTTTTATTTGCATTATTTTTATGACTGGTGTAATCCAAGGGCTGTATTTTTTATTAATTCTTACTGTCTTTATGGGAGCATGCTGGTCAAATAGGGAAATAATATTATTATTTAAATAGTCCAATTTGTCTTTAACATTAGTTAAAGAGAAAATAAAGTTCCAGTCTATTTGATCACAGTCCTCATGAAAACAGTGGAGATTAAAATTTTTAAAATCTCTAAACGTTATAGTCTTTGGTATGATACTACCTTTAGGAAAATGCAAGTTACTATAAACACAGTCGTGTTCTGAAATGTTGCTAGTATCTAGTGTTCCTGAATCCACATGGATATTATTATCAGATACAAGAATTATATCTAGAAGAGTTTTTGAAATTCTTCTAGTAGGTTTATTTATAATTTGATGCATTCTATTATTAGATATTATATCTGATACAAATTTTGTCTTATAATTATTAGAGAACATGTCGATATTTATGTCTCCAGCGCAGATTACATAATCATATTGAGAAGTGAATTCAGTTAATACTATATCTAGAACTTCGAGATCTTTATAAAATCTTTCATTTGGATTCTATATTACACCAAAACAGATGGTATGCTTATTGAGAGCACACTTTATCCACAAATGCTCTACATTATTGACAGTATTCGTAAAAGTAGTATCTACCACTGAAAAAACGATGCTGTCACGAACGTAAAAAGCCACTTCTCCGCCACGCATATTATTTGGTCTTGGTAAGCTTACTAGTTCATAGCCACGTATATTAAATAAATGCGAAGGGGAGTTGTTGCTAATCCACGTTTCAGTCACCGCTACAATATCAAAATCTTTTTCTAATATTAAATCTATTACATTTAAAAAACATGATTTTAAAGAACGAACATTTATTTGTGCAAATGTAAACATGTTTATTTCCGAGGACATTGACCGTGTTATCATTGAGACGATACGCTATATTAATAAATATTATTGTTGTTATTTTTATTATTTGTTATTATTATTATTATTATTGTAGTACGGTAATATTATTTGTTTATTAAAAATATATAGCTATTATTTTGTTGCAATGGCCATTGCGTAAATATTTGTTGTACAGTTGTTTTGTTTATGTCTATGTCACTGTATCGCATACCTGCTGCACACATCTGTGAAGTATCAATCACACCTTTACGTTGTTCTAGAATTTTCTGTGAGTCACCCACCAGCCACCCACACCAGTGACGTAGCGCCTACCCGCGAAACACCCTAGTTTTGGAAGGAGACAAAAGGGATATTTTGGTTTAAATACGCGGGCTGCACCTACACTCATCAGTCTTGCTTCGGCAGGACTCCCAGATCCTGGACCTCTGGCATGGTTGACATGTTGAGTAACCCGGGCTTCTGGCATCCTAGAGCTTGGACCTCTGGCGTGGTTGACACGTTGGGTAACCCGAGTTTCTGGATTCATCCAAATTTTACTCTTAGCTTGTCCGAGGTAAGTTCTCCAGGTCCCTCCTCGATACCGCTTTCCAATACCTTCACAATTTCCACCCGTTCAGCTGCTATGGCTATGTCAGGCACGTCGGGTTTCCCCCTTTTTATCCACCCGTTCAGCTCCTATGGCTGTCAGGCACGTCGGGTTTCCCCCCTTTTATCCACCCGTTCAGCTGCTATGGCTATATCAGGCACGTCGGGTTTCCCCCCTTTTATCCACCCGTTCAGCTGCTATGGCTATGTCAGGCACGTCGGGTTTCCCCCCTTTTTATCCACCCGTTCAGCTGCTATGGCTATGTCAGGCACGTCGGGTTTCCCCCCTTTTTGTCCACCCGTTCAGCTGCTATGGCTATGTCAGGCACGTCGGGTTTCCCCCTTTATCCACCCGTTCAGCTGCTATGGCTATGTCAGGCACGTCGGGTTTCCCCCCTTCTTTCCACCCGTTCAGCTGCTATGGCTATGTTAGGCACGTCGGGTTCCCCCCTTTTTATCCAACCCGTGCAGTTGCTATGGCCATGTCAGGCACGCCGGGTTTCCCCTCCTTGTCCGCCCCCGTTTCATCCACGGCGAACTTATTTTGGACAAGTTATAAACAATCTTTTTGTCTTGTTGTTGTCACAATGATATAATTAATTTTATATACATGACCTGATATTGGTTGTCAATCAAACGTAATTTTGCGGGTCTGCTGCTTTGCAGCCACCCAAGCTCAAGATGTGTGCCGTATCAGCACCGAACGCTGGCTTGCCCACGTTCACTTGGGTATAACTGACATAATACACAGCCGGCGAGTGCGACACAGGTACTCAAAGGTACATACGGCGGGGTGACTCAGTCACACGTCGAGCGAATAATCCGGCTACATCGGTTGTTCTGCCATCAGGGTGAGGCGGCTCAGCCGCGAACCCTAAATAGCGTTGCTGAACCCTCGCTATCTACGAAAAATCGGCATGTAGCGCCACGGTAACCTCGGAGAAACCGAGCTTATCCCACTTACACACTCACATACACGTACACAATTACGATTGTAATTGGCTATCAATATAGAGGTCTAATTAAGGTTTATTTGCAATGTTGCTCATATTAAATTATTGTGACAACGTATCATTGTTACTATATTGAATTTGTTATAAATTATTTGTTGAAATTGTGTCTCGGTGTCTCTCTGTGCGGGGTTTTAGATGTGGTTTCCCTTGTACGTAAAGGCGAATGCCGGAGAGCGGACCTTTCCACAGCAGGGTGCCATGGTCAAACCATTTCACTCAATTGTATTTCACATATTATTTGGTATTTACTTTCATAATTAATTTTCAATAAATGCACAAAGCTGACATATTCGGTCTGCTTTTTGAAGAGAACATTATTCTTTAATTTTGTCAAATACCTGTCCCGATTCCCCCACTTTTAACAGCTACTCTGTATTACGAACGAGGTAAGGGTTACTTATTTAATATAAACACAACGTAGGGTAAGTACAACCTTCAATTAGACGAAGTCATGTATGTCGCGTTACATTACTAACCATTTTAAACAAAGAATTACAATTTTACACAACGACAACCAGCTGATATTAAAAATTACTTTAACGTTGAAAGAACATCAAGGTCTTTGATAAAGTGGGTTTTAGAAAAATCACTCTTTTTTGCATAAATTTTACAATTCTTTGTCCAAATGTATTTATATTCCTTCGATTTCAAGACTTCCCGTGCTTTTTTATACAAAAAAACTGTTCATAGAGCTCAAATGTTCATTAAAATAAATTTTATTTTGGGGACCTTCAAAGTTCAACGTATTAGTAGTAAGTCCTTTATTTTTCCTCGCGGCAGACAGGAACTTATCTTTCAATGTACGCGATATAAATTTGACGATAATGTTTCTGATATTTTTGGAATTTCCCGAGGGAAATGGGTAGCATCAATATCATTGTTATTAACAGTTACGCCTATTTGTTGCCCGATATCACAAATCACAGTATTTAAATTTTCACCAGGATTTTCAGGGATATTGTTGATAATAATATTATTTAATTTAGAATATTGTTCTAATCTTGTACTTTAGTGTTTAAATTTTTAATTTCAGTTTATAAGGTTATATTTTCTTTTATGTTGTCCATGGTTTTAATTTTATCATTTATAACCCTTAAACTTGCTTCAAAATCAAATATCTTGTTTGAGCAAAATGTTACTGATGCTAGTAATGCGTCAAATTTAGAATTCAAAATATTAAGTATCCTCTTTTCAAAAGCATTAAATTGTACTTGCAATAGTTCTCAAGACGGAACAGTGTCGTCGATGGTGCTATAGTCAGTAGGGGGCATCTTGACGGAGGAAGAGAAAAATAAATTTATTTTGAAATATAAAAATGAGAGATAAAAGTAAACTAACCTAACAAGGAAGGTAATACTGACATATGTCAAAATTATGTCGTATGTACATCTTGTCTCTGTCAACTGGTCTATGTCCTACTACGATAATTTAAAAATGTATTTAATCAGATGTTTATGTAGTTATGTACGCAGAGAATAAATAAATATTGAAATAAACAGTTCGAAAATGCTCATGTCTGATAATTTAATTTAAAATAATTTAACACGTTATCAGCACGAATGCCCTTTTTTTATTAAAAACGAAGACGGATATTTTACAACTAAAAGTACACGAAGAAAATGGCACACGAAGAATATAAAATACCGAAACTAAACGGTGAAACTTATCATGCATGGAGCATTCGCGCACGAGCAGTGCTGGTTCAAAAACGCTGTTGGGAAGCAATTGAACCTGGTTTTGGAGATTGAAGTGACTGAAAATGAAAGACAAGAAAATTAAGAAGCACTTACGTTCCTATTTTTAATTGTAGAAGACACTTTTTTGGATGATATTGGAGAATGCCTACGTGCAGCCGAAGCATGGAATTTTTTGAAGAAAATACATACTCAGTATGGACTTCTCCACATACTTCAACTAATGCGTGATTTTTTCAATATTTTAATGAAATCTGGCGAATCTGTAAAAGATTATTTAGGAAGGCTTATGGAAATCCATAGAAAACTTGCTAGTGGTGGTTATGCGTTTACCGACAGAGAAGTTTCCCTTGTAATGCTTATGGTTTTACCAAAAACATATGAAGCATTAATATTAAATATTGAAAAGGATGAAGAAAACCTGACAACACAAATGGGGAAGTTTAGCATGGTAAAAATTCTACATAACATACTATTTTCTCACAAATATAACACAAATGACTGCTGAAATTGAAATTAAAAATTAAAATTATTGCTCCATTTATTTATAATTAATATTTTTTGTATAAACTCTAAGTACGTCACAAGTCAGTTATGCGCAAACTCAGACAGAACGGTGAAAGCGAACCACTTGAACGTAGGTCGAACAACACCTCAGTCTCAAGTGACCGCATCCGCGTGCGTCAGTGTATAAACGACATACGTTGTACCAAGCCTCTACCGACGTCATCACAGCTTAAAATCGGCTTTTCCGGAAAATCTGGGCATTTTTGAAAAAAATAAAACATGTTACATCATTTTGCAAGTCATTTCCCATGGAATAAAAGAATAAAAAAAAATCGCTAAACTTCCCCATTGTAAAAGCTAGACTAATAGTAGAAGAAAAGAGACTAAATCGTAAGACAGAATTATTTGAAGAGAATCCTGAAGAGAAAGCGCTGACGACGAAGAATCCTAAAACATCACCAAATAAATATTTCAATAAGTGGACTGTTCATAAAAATAAAAATAATTTTGATAGGAAATATGACATAAATAGAAGAAAAACAGTACGTTGTTTCTCATGTGGAGAGTGGGGACACATTTCCAAGTTTTGTGAAGAAGCCAAGACGAAAAACCAAAATATGGCGAAGAAAATCATTACAAATGAAGGAACACACCAAGCTTTAAGATTATCACCTAAACATTCAAAAAATGACAAGTCAAATTTCTGGATTCTTGACAGCGGAGGAAGCGAACATATGTCATCGTTTGAAAATAAATTCATAAATTTGAAGCCCACGTATTCAAAGGTGGAAGTCGCAAACTCCGAAAAGGTTGAAGTGATAGACGTTGGAGATATTTTGCTTAATCCAAATGGAGAATATGGTCCAGAAAAATTTATACTAAAAAATGTCTTATATGTTCCTGATCTTGGTGGAAATTTACTATCAGTCTCATCTTAACAGCATATCGATGCGGAAGACTATACCATATAGAAGAAAAAACAGAAACCACTTACATGACAAAATTGGACAATGAAGAATTATGGCATAGAAGACTAGGTCATCTTGATCTTGAAGCTATGAAGAAAATAGACTTAAATTATATTTCCCATAAGAAGACTAAAGAAAATAAAAATAATGAAGAAGACGACATGTGTTTTGGGAAAAATGAAGAAAAACAAATTTCCTACAAGAGAAGCAGAGCGATCCACAAGACCTTTAGAAATTATCCATTCAGATGTCATTGGATCTGTCAAGCCAATGTCAAAAGGTGGTTCAAATTATTTAGTGACTTTTGTAGATGATTTTTCCCGATAAACTGTCGTCAAACCAATGAAGTCTAAAAACCAAGTTTTAGAAAAATTCGACGAATATAGAAGAAATGTAGAAAATTTTCATGGAATAAATATTAAGTTTTTACGTAGCGACAACGGCGGGGAATACAAGAACAAACTATTTGATGAATACTTGAAGAAACATGGTATTTTTCGTCAGTTGACAGTTCCAAGAACTCCTCAGCAGAACGGCGTCGCAGAGCGTATGAATCAAACCCTTTTTGACATGACACGATGTTTGCTGATACAGTCAGAAGTGCCAAATTATCTTTGGGCTGATGCAGCAAACACCGCTTGCTACCTACGAAACAGATGTCCATCTACAGCACTAAATGGTAACATAACAGAAGAACTTTGGACGGGTAAAAAATCAAACATGGATTATTTGCGTGTATTTGGTTGCAAAGCACTATCCAGACTGTCATGATCGGATATATTGAAGGAGTTAAAGGATACAAACTGTGGAATATAGAGAAAGATAAATTCTTTGTTAGCAGAAATGTAAAATTTGAAGAAAATGTATTTCCTTTCAAAGAAAAATTTAAAACCAGAAAGACTGAGCCAAAAGAAGATTTTATAATTTGCGTATATGATAAAGATATTAGCAACGAAATAATTGAAGAAGACGAAGCACATGAAGATGATGAAGATAGAGTAGTCAACGATGAAGTAAATGAAATAGTAGATTTTGAAGAAGAAGTGGAAGAAGCAAGTCAACGTGGAAGAAGTAACAGAAATCGACAAATCCCGCAATATTTGAATGACTACATTTTGTACAAAGCGAAGGTAGATATCCAAAAAGCAGACAATGACCCTATCAGCTTTAGTCAAGCAATGCAATTACCAGATGCAGAAAAATGGAGGGAAGCTGTCAAAGAAGAGTTAAATAATTTGTAACGAAACCAAACATGGGAACTAGTTTCAAAGCCACCAAACTGCAAAGTTATAGGATCGAAGTGGGTATTTCAAAAAAAATATGATGACAAAGGAAACATCTCAAAATATAAAGCAAGACTAGTCGCGGAAGGATTTTTACAAGTCTATGGTATTGATTTTAAAGAAACCTTTTCACCTGTAATAAAAATAAAATCCATTCGTATTCTACTGGTAATAGCAGTTGAAATGGATTATAAAATACATCAAATGGATATAACTGCAGCATATCTAAATGGCACACTGAACGAAGACGTTTATATGAAGCAACCTGAAGGTTTCGTTGAAAAAGGAAAAGAACATCTCGTTTGTCATCTAAAAAGAAGTTTATACGGATTACGACAATCAGGCCTCGAATGGAACAAATGTTTAGACAAATATTTAAAACAATTTGGTCTAAATCGTTCAATTGCAGATCCATGCATTTATTATGACAACAGAAGAAAAATCATAGTAGGCGTGTATGTTGACGATCTGTTTATCCTTGGAAAAACAGAAGAAATTATTGAAGACTTCAAAAATGATATAAAGAAACGTTTTGAAGCAAAAGATTTAGGAGAAGCAAATTACATATTATCAATGAAAATAAACAGAAAAACTGATGGATCATTAACATTGGATCAATCTTCATATATTGACGAAGTTCTGAAGATGTTCAAAATGGAAAATGCTAAAGGGGCATCGACCCCATTGGATCCTGATATAAAGTATCGTTTACCACCGGATAGTGACACAGAAAAGTTGAACGTTCCATAAAGACAAGCAATTGGATATTTACTATATTTAGCTTGTGGTACACGTCCAGATTTGGCTTATCCAGCAACTTATATGAGTCAGTTTAATGAACATTATTCTGAAGAGCACTGGAGAGGAATTAAACATATATTGAGATATCTACAAATGACTAAGGATCAGAAACTTAGCTTCAAGAAAACCGGTAAGAAATTAAATATATTTTCTGATGCAGATTGGAGCGGTGATCGAATTGATCGCAAGTCATTCAGCGGTTACGTCATGGTGTTAGCAGGAACAGCTATTTCGTGGAGTAGTAAGAAACAAATTTGTACTGCACTCTCATCGTCGGAAGCAGAGTACATAGCAATGTGTCACACCGCTAAAGAATTTTTATGGATTCGAAATGTACTTAACGAAGTACATATGACGAATTTTATAGACAGGCCTCAACAAGTGCTCGTGGACAATCAAGGAGCAATGTGTATTGCGAAGAACCAAGAAACGTCGAAGAGAAGTAAACATATCGACTTAAGATACTTCTTTCTACGTGATCTTGTACAAAATGAAGTTTTGACATTTGGTTACATACCATCGAAGGAAAATGTTGCTTATATGTTCACGAAATCAGTTTCCAAAAGACAATTGTTATCACTAAAAAACGAAATAGGAATTTAAATAATTAAATATCATTGTAAAGGACATATAACAGCAAGGGGGGGTGTTGGAAGGTAATACTGACATATGTCAAAATTATGTCATATGTACATCTTGTCTCTGTCAACTGGTCTATGTCCTACTACGATAATTTAAAAATGTATTTAATCAGATGTTTATGTAGTTATGTACGCAGAGAATAAATAAATATTGAAATAAACAGTTCGAAAATGCTCACGTCTGATAATTTAATTTAAAATAATAAAAATAATTTAACATGTATGTATTATAATTTTAGTATATAGAAAGTTTTGTAGGTAGTATCGGTTAAGTTCTTGCTTTTGTGTGATACTTCCAATGACATTAATTTATCTTGAAATCATGATCAGAATCTATTTGTAATTTAACTAATTCATTTTTTTATATTATGATCTTATAATCTACAATATAGTTAATAAAATTCTTGATTAATCCATGTACCTATCAAAATTAGTAACAAAATTTTCATGAATTACTGATTTTCGTAAAATAAAATATTCGCTTTTGGAGGAAGAAAAAAATAAATTTATTTTGAAATATAAAAATGAGAGATAAAAGTAAACTAACCTAACAAAGAAGAGTTAAAGTCTTAAAGTACACCTAAATTGATGAATGATTTCACTTTATCTTAAAGTACTGTTAAAGTGCTAAAGTTGTATTATGAAAACGAACATAGCTGTAATTGAATTTAAAGTGTTAAAGTGAAGATAAAATTTATTATGAAAACGGCCCTTAAATACATTCCAAATATTTCAACCAATTTAACCCCCGAAGTTAAGAAATTTAATATTATTCCAGGACTATACGACACATACTTTAGAAAATTGTTTAATTAACAATAATATTGTATTTACAAAATAAGGCAAACAAAAGGAAATATTGACATAAGATATAAAGAACACGTTTAAAAAATCAAAAAACCAATTTCAAAGTAGCTAAACATATGTTAGAAAATAATCATACTTTCGACAAATCTAGTATAGAAATTGTATATCATGAAAGGAAAACCCGAAGATTAGTATTCCTAGAATCTGTTGAAATTAGGAAAGCCCTTAAAGATAAACAACATCTGAGAACGACCAACTGGATTTAATACAGGCACCGCTTCTAGAAATTTTAATCTCGGATTGTCCAGAAAACATACCCACCTCTAGAATGCATTAGATATGTAGGAATAATTCTTATGTAAACATTTAGTTATACCTTTTAATGATGGCCTTGTAAGCCGATTTGCAATAAAGGTTAATTTAATTTTGTGAAACTGTAGTGAGTGTTTATTATTATTTACCTTATTATAAACTTTAAGGACATATAGTACTGACTAAAATGAGTAAAAAAAAGCCTGACCAGCATAAGTCTGATCTATTGTTTCCGGAAATGAGGCCATTTTGTGTTAGAATCGAAGAAAAACTGACAAAGATAGCGATCGAATAAAATTTTAGTCAGTAAATAAGGCTATAATAAACCAGTAAAATTTTGTATTATACATTTTTACCAATTTCTAATAGCTACGAAGTTATTTAAAAATTGAATACTGACCAAAGTCGCCGCAACTTTTAACTTAGTATAATTATTTGATTTTTTTTTTTTTTTGAAATACAAAAGCCCATCTAAGATGATCTCTCAAAGGCAATGTAGGGTAATCGATCAATAGCAACTGTAGACACGAGTTTCGCTCTTATTAGAGCTCATCAATACAGTATAAATTACCGCCGCTGGGACGTTGTATTTATCCACAAATCCGTGAAAATGCTGACCGAAGCAACAAATGTGTATTTGGCTGCTTACTAGTGATGTTACAATTTGTCAGTTTTCTTATTACTACCTCTAGTTAATGTCCATCCATCTATTAACTATAGTCTGGACGATATTACTTGGCGAGCTGAAGTAATAAAGGATTTCTCTGTGGTTACGGTAAAGGTATAAAAATCATAGGCGCGCCGAAAAAAAAATCAATTTGACAAACAGTACAAAAAATAATAATTTATTTATTACATTTAAAAAAAAAATAATACAACAATGTCAAGTACGAAATGCAAATAAAAAAAATAAACTTAAATTCTTTATTATTGGCTTCTGAAGCACAAGCCTCTATAACTTTGGCAATAATTTCTCTTCCATCACCACGTATAACTTTGTTCAATTTAGCTATTACATTATTTGAAATTTTCAAACACTCAAAACAGAATCTAACTTTAAACTGAATGGTGATTATTAGCTAACAGGTATTTATAACAAAATTACAGAGAGGGGTTGGAAAAGAACCGTTTAATCTTAATCTACCTACAGTTATTTTCTCATTAATATTTTAAGTTTTAAGCTTCTTCTACTTTAATATCTGTTAGCTGGAAGACGGGTATTGATATTATTCGTATAATAATCACATTGTATAATTTATATAAGGGTTTTTCTTGTAATTTGTGTTTAAATCTTAGTCTTAGCAGATTTTAGCTTATATTATAATGTACATTACAAGTTTACTACTAGCTACAAAATATAAATATTTGTCAATACGTTTAGTTTACTAATATGTTATACGTAATATCTGAAATAAATATTCAAAAAATTTAATCATTTGTAGATTTCTTATTGCCAGTAAGAAAATTTATGCACGTCTATGTGCAAAGATAACTTCTTGAATATAAGTGTCATAAATCGTGCGGTTCGGAATGTTTTTCTATTGTATTAGGCCATAAAAGGTAGTAAAATCACTATTTTACTTTTAACGCAGTGCGGTATCTAAGAAAAAGTATATATTTAACATACCGCATCGTAGGAATTGCGTATCGACCTGCATTCCTAAAGCTTGCCAAGTAATATCGTCCAGACTATAGCTATGCTGTACTGATGAGCTCTAATAAGAGCGAAATATGTGTGTACAGCTGCTATTGAGCGATTACCCTACGAACATTTTTCTAGTTTTTTATTTATATATATATATATATATATATATATATAATATTATACAGGGTGTCACAAATTATGAGGGCATATAGTACTGAGCAAAATGAGTAAAAAAAGTATAATCAACATGGGTCCGATCTTCAACTGTTTTTGAGAAAAAGGCCATTTTGTATTAGAATCGAAGAAAAACTGACTAGTATAGTGGTCGAACAAAATTTTGTCTATGCCAGTAAATAGACTATAAAAACCAACATTTTATATAAAACAGTTTTTTCACTTTCTAATAGTTACGAAGTTATTTGAAAAGTAAATATTGGCCAAGGCCGCCACAAATTTTGTCTTAGTAGGATTATTTGATTTATTTTGAAACAAAAACATATTTAAGATTACCTCTGAAAAGAAAAGTAAACAAAATGTTTCATTTAATCAACGTCGTAACTCTTACAGTTTTCGAGCAGAGGTAAACACCGAAAAAACTCATTTTTCATTGCCTTATATATCGGAAACTATTAAAGATAGGACCCATGTTGATTAAGCTTTTTTTTTACTCATTTTGATCAATACTATATGCCCTCATAATTTGTGACACTTATTTTTTAACATCCTGTATACAACTATATATAATCTCTCAGTACTCATAGTAACCAAAAGAAAACAATTGTAATAGTATATTATTTAAAAAGCATATAATGTAGGCTATATTACAGGAGAATGAAGTTTGGAATACAAACCATAGGCGAGTATTGTAATCATCTTACAGCCGTATTCACCATTCCTTGATCTAGAGTTGATTCACAGATCAACGCTGATTCTGAATCAATCCAATTCACCATTAAAAATCAAGCTAATCTACTAATCAAAAACAATAATCAACTGATTCGTCATAATCCATGAATCAGACATTGATCGTATCTTTTGTTCCTAATTTTGACATGTATAGTTGTGACAAGAAGGTTCTATATAATTAAGAATAATCCTGAATTTTTAAACTTTCGCCAAATTATATAAGATAGTTACAATAATAATTATATTTTATTTGTATGTTGTTTATAATTTGAAAATAAAACTATATTTTTAAAAAATTCAGGATGTCTTTCGATTCTTCATCTGACGATAACTTTTCTTAAATATCCTTAAAAATATTCCCGAACCACGTAAGGTTCAAAGAAGATTGAATCCTTTTGAACTTTACAATAATACTGAGTTCAAAATAAGATACAGGTTAAATAAGAACACCGTGATATTTTTAATTCGTAGTTTTAATCCCATTTTAAAGCCCAAAAATCGTAAGAATAATCCAATATCAACATCGACTTAAGTATTATTGACTCTTCGATATTATGCTACTGGAAGTTTCCAGAAAGTACTGGGAGATCATTTGAATATTTCGCAACCAAGTGTTTGTCGAATAATTGATCGCGTTACACACAGCTGAACAGAGAAAAGTGAAACAGGATTTCTTTCAAATTAGACAATTCCCAGGTGTTTTAGGATGCATAGACTGCACGCATATAATAATTCAGTCTCCAGGTGGAAATAACGGTGAAAGATTTCGAAACCGAAAAGGGCACTTTTCAATAAATGTACAAGCAGTGTGCGACGCTCAATTGCGGATACGGGACATTGTTGCACGATGGCCTGGTTCTGTACACGATAGCACAATTTTTAACGACAGTGCATTGCTAGTAAAAATGGAAGAAGGGCAATATGGCACCGTGTATTTGTTGGGTGACGGAGGTTACGCCTGCAAAAACTATTTGTTAACTTCGTTGCTAAATCCGACATCACCAGAACAAGAAGCTTATAATAATACACATTTCGCAACTAGAAATACGATTGAAAGGACATTCGGTGTTTTGAAATGCAGATTTCCATAGTACTATCAAATGGGATGAGGTTGAGAGTAGGAAAAGTTTAAACGTCATTATTGCAACTGCAGTTCTACACAATATAGCAATAGGCATGGATGATGATGTAGCAGAAATAAATATGAATGATTTTAACGTCTATACTCCTGATGCCGTTCCAGTAAATAATGTTGTTGAAACTGGAAATGCTAAGCTATTAGCAATAATTAATTTACACTTTAGACGATAAGTTGCAGCTTCTTGTTTTCGTAAGAGTGTGCAGTTTTTCATGTTTTATTTTATTTTCTAATAATTCATTTTGCTTCCTAAGTTCTAAAATAGTGTTGTTTAATTCCATTTCTGTTTGTTTTGATTCATATTCCAGTTTTAATAAATTTATTTTTTCTTCATAAATGGTTTTATTTAAATTATCCTTGTCAGATATGCGTTTCTTTCGTTGTTTATACAAACTTGGAGCCGCATCGGTCGTATCTTCTATATGTCTTTTTCTTCCCTTGCAACTTTTATTAACTAAATTCTTCTCTTGGACGTGTGTCTCATCCTAAAGTATAAAATTGAATATATATTATACTATTATTGTTTTTGTTAATCTATTACATTTACATAATCTTGAATATTTGATGAAATTTCTATAATTGCATCCGAAATATAAGGTGTTTCATAACAAATATTTACATCTATTGAACTTTAATACACTTACTTGTATTTTTGAAATAAGACGAACTGCTGTCGTACAGATTTTCAATAGGTTCTGAGGTTTCATTTACGATAGCCAATACTTTTTCATCCGAGCTAGTAGCTTTTCCTACAAAATTGCCACCTCCAGTTTTAAAAAGTTCTTTCTATATTAAAGAAATATTATTATATTAAAATTTAAATAAATAAAAGTATAACTTGTTTACTCTGTCATTTGCAATTGCTTCTCTACAGCATTTTTTTAATATTTTTATAATACACTTTTAGATGCTCCTTGCTTCTAGGACCACTGTCTGGATTTTAGCTATTGTATTCGTCTACAACTTTCCCCATGCTTCTTCCTTATCCTTGTTAGATATTGCATTAGTTTTCTTGTTTTCTATAATAGTTTTATACTTTTCAATAATATTTAAAAATACTTTGTCCGTGTCTGTATAAATTTTTCCGCGGTGAAATTTCTTCTCCATTTTCACTAATTTTTACATGTAAAAGAATATAATACTACTTACTTACTTGCGTAAATTATGAAATATGACTTGTAAACAGAAAAGAAACTTACATATTGGTACTTCTTTTTAAATGGAAAGTATATATCACATTATTCAAATTACACAAATGTCAACATAAATGTGAAAAACTGCGAATCTGTTGATTATGATTACATGTTTCAGAAAGTTAGTAAATATGAACAAATGTTGATTTACGGATCACCTTGATCTCTTAATCACTTGATTAAGAATCAACAGACAAATGGTGAATTCGGCCGTTAGAATAATAAAGCCATTATATGCGAGTCAAATGTTAAATATTTTTTTGTGTTACAGCAGAAACTGCAATGATATGTCAGATGTTGATGTCATATGTTCATATGTGTAACTTTATTAATAAGTTTAATTAACTACCTCATTTTAAATTTATCAATCAATATTTACCTAGAGAGTTTTATAAATGTATCAATAATACTACATAATGTATTTGAAATTCAATAGTTGTAGTGTTATTGAAAAACAAAATTAAACTATCTTCATTCCCTTCACGAACTATACCTTTTTAATAGAATTAAAGGTAAATGATATTAAAAGCCAAGAACCTAATTATTTTTTGTTAAAGCTCAGCGAAATAATTAAAGGTATTTTTTATGTATAAATTTAATAAATCGTAATTGTTAAGAGTTCTGTTTAACTTTTAAAAATATGGAATTTATTTAAGAAGTTATTTATCATGGGAATCAGCAGACAACACTTGAAATGATCAAGATTTCGGTATGAATATTATAGAAAAGTGAATAGCTATCTAAGATGCGAGACTAGACCTCAAGGATTCGGATAAACTACGGCATCGAAGTAGGTCTTGGAGCGTGGTTCGGTAGGTGATGACCTGGGCTTGGCCACAATGACCACATCGCGGTTACTACGCGGTCAGCACTAAAGCAAGAGAAAGGAGGAGCAGAAAATAGCTTCGCATAAATTTCCTGCTCTAGCATCAGTCGTATATATAATGAATGGTTTAACCCTCTGTGTTCTTGAGGTGCTGCAGGGATGTAAAATATATTACGTAGTGGTTATTCTAAAGGCTGTAAAGCCAAAGCAGGGTGAATGCTCATATATACTGTACTTGTAGTGTATAATAAAAGTAATAATAATAATAATAATAATAATAATAATAATAATAATAATAATGATAATAATAATAGTAATAATAATAAATATAATAATAATAGTAATAATAATAACAATAAAATTCATTGTTCCTGTGGACTATACAGTACAGGAAGTCATTGCAAAAAATTAGTACAATAAGAAAAATCTGTTGTAGCCAGCACAAGACCTCTCGCCATTTCCATATTAGGCTATGCCGGGTGTCTACTTGGAATCCGTTATATAGGGAATACAATGTTACTTTTTCCACAATCGTTAGCAAAAGTCTATAATAATCTACGTCATACATTTTGTTGGAGTTACAAATTGTACAATAAATATCTACCATTCTACGTGAAGGAACAATAATTTTTTACAGTTAACTTTACATTAAATTCAGTTATAAACATATGTACCGTTGAGTTTTTCATTAATAAATAAAGTACAATACCTATTTCGTTTCTTAGAAAAATTATATTTCAAGATTGTGGAAAAAATTATGTTTAGCACACCTGAGCATGTCTGGCACTCTGGCTGTAAATTGCGAATTTTAATTTGCGCTTTTTTCGTAAAATAAAAACATATTGTGATAAAGTTTAGTCCCATATTGTGTAGTTTTTAATTCTGAACAACTTTTCTTTAAAATTAATGGGTCAAAAACTACAGCAGAGTAACAAAAATTACATTATATTCCCGGTATAAGTACATATTGTATTTAACATTTCTGGTACACACAAAAAAAATTGTAATTACATCTATTAGGTATTCATGTACTTTTATATTTTTAATTCATTCAGTAAATAAGTTTCCTCCTGCTCTTCTAAATGTGCGAGATTCTTCAAATTCATTGACGAGATTGGAGGTATTCCTGATGGGTACATGTAATATATGTATCCATAATGTACTTGCCAGAAAAAGCCTTCAGTAATGGATCTGGATTTTTGACAATGATATTTTTCTGTCAATTACTAACATATTAATTTTGCAACTGATTTCCATGGAGTTGTTTGGGCTGTGAAATTCATTGCAACGGATTATTTTATATATTTATAATTCTATATTTCTAAATCTTGGCAACACTGAATTGGTAGAACAAACAGTTAATTTGACAAATAATTTTTTAAAAATAACTTTTAAAAAAAAAAAAAAAAAAAAAAGCATAAATTCATAATAATCTCAACACTATCAAAAAATCCTGTACAGTGAAAAACTATAAAAGTGAAATTTTAGGTGTTATTACTCTTAGAACAGCACCTCTGCGAATAAAAATATCATAACCTAAATCAAACACGTGCATTTGAAAAAAATATGGAAGCTAAATTATACGATATACTCAGAAGACTGAATATTCTAGACGATATTAAAGAGGATGTGGCAAAAATGAAACTAGAGATAAACAACTTCATTACACAGTTAAATAATAATACCGAATCAATAAATCAACTAAACACTAAGAGTGATATGCAAGCAAAACGTATCGAATACCTGGAAAAACGCCTTAAAAAGAAAAATTTAATCCTCACTGGTCTCAAGGAAAGTGAATCAACGAACAAAGAGTTAGAGATAATCCTTATTAGCTTTATAAACGATATCCTTAAAGTAAATATCTCCGCCAAGGACATAGAAAACACCTTCCGCCTAGGAAAGAAAAGGGAAACACCTAGACCAATTCTTATTGAATTCTGCTCTCTAAAAACCAGAAACTTGATTTTTTCAAACCGAAAACTTTTAGCGGGAACAAAATGTTTTTTAAACGAAGATCTCCCAAAACACGAACACGAAGCATTTAAAAATTTGGTTCTTCAAATGAAAAAATTGAGGAAAGAAGGCAAAAAGGTCCACATATACCGTAATCAACTAATAGTGGGTAATCATACTCCTGGAACATCAAAACGTGGGCGTCATTCGTCTGACGAATCATCTCCAAAGTTACAACAACAACATAAAAATTTCAAATTAAATCAACCCGTAGCAGACAACCCGAACAACTTAGAGGACCCTCCGTCAGCTTTTTTAGACCAATCGCAACTAGCAGCCCAGCCAGCAGCGATTCGCAACAAGTGATCCAGATTCAGAACCAGAATGATGTAGAGCCAACAAATAACTCCATTTCACTAGACGAGGAAAGTATAATAGAAAATACTAATAATAATAGTAACAATATAAATAGCAAATACGAATCACGGTTCGTTATTGTTTTCTGGAACATAAATGGTATTAATAACCTATATAACTTAGATGATGATACAATAAACATAATGCTAGCCGGGGCTGTGATTTGTATCTGCGAAACTTGGGCACAAAACGATATATCTTTATTACCTACTTTCTTGTCTGAATATACAATCTTTTGTTGTAGCAAAGCAACCAAGGAAAAAAGTGTTGGACGCGCGAGTGGAGGTCTCTCTATTTTCGTGAAGAAAAACTACTTCTTGGAAAGTAAAATTATAGATATCTCAAATTTGTGGTTGATTATAGAACTAGTGGATCATAAACGTAAGTATATAGTATTCTTTACTTATTTAAAGCCTGATTTACCCCTGTACTGTATTGATCTTGTACATGATGCACTCGAAAATATTACAGATGCATATAACTTTCATGATGTTATCGTAATAGGGGACTTTAATGCGCATATTGGTCAATTGAACCAAATCTATAATGAAACATTTCTGTCGCCAAATGTGCATGAATGTAGAAAACCTTTACACCTATCTGAAAACACTAGAGGTAAAAAACTAGTAGAATCTATGGAGAGTCTAGGATACTATATACTTAACAGGAGGACTAATTTGGATATACCCGGTAAATTTACATATATATCGAAAAATGGACATAGTACGATTGATTTGGCTTGGCTGAATGTCAATACTATAGAAAAAATAGAATCATTTCAAATAAGTCATACATTAGCTAATTCGTATCATGGTATTTGTTCTATTTATTTTAAAGGACAAGATAAATTAAAAAATTATATAAATAGTTTTAGTTATAGCACCCAAAAATACCAAATAACTTTCAAATTTGACAAAAATCAAGCCCCGGCATTTCAATTAAACCTTACTCAATTAAATCATATTTATTTTCATAGCAATAATGTAGATGAACTTTCAAAAAATCTTGAAATAGCTATCAAAGAAGCCTCCAATAACTGTGGTATGATGAAAGTGTCAAACACATGTAAAAAATATATGCATTTTAATAAACCTTGGTTTAATGAAGACTGCCTGCAGACAAAACGTAAAACTAAAAAGAGCCTAAGAAAATTGCAACATAAATTTTCTGAATCTAATGTACAAGATTATCTTACCGATAAGAAAATATATATTAACACTGTTAAGAAAAACAAAAACGATTACTACAAGCAAATAAAAGAAAGTCTAGCCAAAGTAAATAATAATCAAGAATTTTGGCAAGTAGTTAGGTCTCTAAAAGATAAACCATTATTTACAAATGATATAAATATTTCTGACTGGGAAACTTTCTTTAAAAATTCATTTATAACTAATACAAGATCTTACACCCAGTTCGTGGATTGCCTTCATCCTTATTTTGACACATTAATCACATTAAATGAATTACAAATGAGTTTACAAAAATCTAAATTGAATAAAGCAGCAGGTCTTGATTCTTTGTCAAATGAATTCTACAAAAATCTCACGCCCGAATGGCAACACTATTTATTAAATTTGTTTAATACTATCCTTACATCAGAAAAGATACCCGACACATGGTACAATATTTATACTACGTTAATATATAAAAAAAGGTAATACTAAAGAACATACGAATTACAGAGGAATAGCCGTATTAGCTTCAATTTGTAAGATATTCACACAAATAATTTATCACAGGTTACAAATTTGGTGTGAAACAAACGAAATATTAAATGAATGTCAAACGGGGTTCAGAAGACACAGAGGGACAAGGGATAATATCTTTATTTTAGTTTCAACAATTCAATTAAGTTTAAGATTAAAAAGAAATAATATTTACGCGATTTTTGTGGATTTCCGTCGGGCCTTCGATAGCGTTAATCAAAAAATTCTCTGGTATAAATTATATAACTCAGGAGTTTCAAGTAAACTGATTAGAATTTTACAAAACTTGTATAATAATGCAATAATGCAAATAAAAATAAAAAATCAATTCTCAAATCCCATTCCAGTAACACAGGGTGTTTTACAGGGGGAAATTCTCTCTCCTCTAATGTTTGCACTGTTTATAAATGATATGTGGAGTTATTTTAATCAATTTGGGGCAGAGGGTATAAACATTGACGGCCACAATAACGTTAACATACTCGCGTACGCCGACGATCTGGTGATTTTGTGTAATTCACCAGTAGACGTAAGAAGAAAATTAAACATTTTAAAACAATATTGCTCTAAAAATTACCTAGAAGTAAATTCTAATAAAACTAAAATTATGCATTTCTTTAAGGGAAGACCAAAAAAAATTACAAGCCCTTTTCTATTTAATAATTCAACCATAGAAATAGTGAATAGCTACAATTACTTAGGAGTCCTTTTCTCATCTTCAGGCAAATTTAACAAAGCGTCAAAAGCTAATTACAACAAATCCGTAATAGCGATGCATAAAGTTAAAAATATTTTAAGCAAGGGTAAATCCGAGGGATGGGCAGAAAAAATGAAACTAATAAGCTCTATAGTACAAGCTACTTCAATGTACGCGGTAGAAATTTGGGGGCCTCAACAATTAGACAGTCTAGAAAAAATACAAGTTTATTGTTTAAAAAATATCTTAAGGTTACCAAAAAACACTCCAAATTACTACGTTAGGTTGGAAACAGGCGTTGCGCATTTGGCGACAGAAATGTGGAAAAGGACACTAAATTGGTGGGCAACCATAATGAAAATGTCACAGGAGCGTCTTCCTAAAATATTATACCAAAGACTGTATAATTTGGATAAATGTGAATATAACATAGTGGATCTCAATTGGAGCTCCCAAATCAAAATTTTCCTTTATGAGCAGGGCTTCCACTCTGTATGGAGTGATCAGGCTTTAACTAAAACAAAGATAGATCAAATTATTACACTTTAGCAGAATTCACTAAAACAGAGAGATCTCGACAGACTCCAGCTTTCTTCCTATAGCTCGCTATATAAATTGCTAAAAAGTGACTCAGAAACTGAAACATATCTAAATTTTAACCTACCGATAATTAAGCATCAAATAATGAGCCAAATTAGACTATCTTGGGAAAGAGGCTTAAAAATATTTTATAAAAATATAAAGTACGAAATAATTAGCTCAAACATATGTTTAATATGTAACCTTAATAAAAATGAAGATATATATCACTTTTATTTGCAATGCCCAATCTATAAAGGTTTAAGAACCTCACATTTAATAAAATATTTCCCTAATAACGAAGTCAATAAAGATAATTTTATCTCTCTTTTGAGAAATTTAGACCCAGGAAAAATTAACAGTATTTTCTATTACACAATTAATGCTTTTATGCTACGCAGTTTTTGCCTAAACGAATGAATTGTTGGCTCTATATTATATTAAATCATTAATATACTTCATTTATGTATGTAAAATATGTTTAATTAATTAAGAATGGTTAGGATTTGTGATGAGTGAATAACAATAATAATAAGTAATATAGTTGTTATGTATACTTTTAATAATATAAAATGGATCTTGTCAATTATTTGTATGGGACGAGTTCCCGATCACAAATTAAATAAATAATAATAATAATAATAATATTTCTAAATCTATAGAAGTTATATTAACAATTTTAAATGTATCGAATAGAGAATTTTACATTCTTCAATCTTTGTAATAACACAAATATCCAAAATATAGTATTTAGATTTTTTAAGAAACTACTACTTCCGGTTGTCCAGTTCCTTTTGAGCTCTTCCCATTAATGTCAGATTATGGAATGCATAGTTAAATTAGGCTTAATCTTATTGCCTTTAAGAAACCGTTCCTCCAACACACACACACACACACACACACACACATACACACACGCATCGTGGTAAAAATGTTAAAATCGTATTCTATTGACCTTAAAACGTGCTTATTCACTAAAATCTGAATATGCAATTTTTAGCATGAATCTAATACCTCTCTTAGCGAGACATAAAAAACAATATAATGTATATAATACAGAATGCCATAGTTTCAAATTAAGTGGCCGTGTGCAAATAGGTTTTTAGAAAAGAAATATTTACTAAGCGTATTCGTATCTTTTACTAAAAAATTGCAGTTAGCGTTGTTATTTACTAATGATGTATCATCGACATAATTGGTTTTGTAAAATCTGTGTTTAGTACAGAATCGTTTATGAACAACATGAGCAGTATTTGAACCCTGTGGAATAGCGTACAAGGAGGTATACAAAACAGGCTATAAATTATTAATTACCACATTTTGTTTTGATTTCTGTTTGGTAAATATGATTTCAGCCAATTTAAAACATTTCCCCTCAGACCATGATTCATGTAGGTACCTAGGTTAGAGAATTACAAAGTTGTAGATGTAGAGCGATTTTCTCTGAAACCATGTTGAACTTCATTTAAAATGTCATTTGTGTTTAAGAACTTTAGCAGCCGATTACTAAATAATTTCACTATTAGTTTAGAAAAAGGCAATAGCGATGTTATTGCTCTGTAATTAGTTACATTCTCGCTGTTATCTTTCTACAAATTTTCAGAACTACTGGAAAAATATCGTCTGCGAATGACTCATTTATTAAACATATTAAAGGGGAAGCAGTGTAATACATTTTTTAGTAAGAATATACTAAATTCATCAACTTAAGCCTCCAGTCGAATATAATGTTTTTAAACTCATTCATAACATTGCGTATTATTTCAGATTCATCAGCATCATATTTGAAATGCTATATATACAAAATGACAACAGCATAAATTTCAGGACTGATATTCAAAATCTTAGCTCGATCTATTGTAGAATATGTAAAATATATAAACGGACTCCATAGGCTACAAAATTGCACCAACTACGATGCAGTTCCTCATACCCATACGTGTAACATCTAGTCAATTTCTGTTAATAAAAATCTTGTTAATAGTCGTGTTATGTTCTGTATACTTAATAATTTATGTTACTTAGAAAGTTATGTTCCGTGCACATTATAATTTATAAATGAGTTAGCAATGAGAAAAAGAACAACGATTATTGATATTTATTACATACTGGCAATGCGTATTGTAAAGATTCCAATAATACCGGCCTGAAGTTAGCCCCGCCCAATCTAGCACCAACGTTCTTTTTTATCTTATTAGTTAGTGCATCGTTAGTGCTTTTTAGTGCACTATAAAGGAACGTTAGTGCACTTCGCATTACTGAGTAAATTATAAAATTTATGGGTGGGCTAACTTCAAATTAAATTTTAAGATTTAAATAATATGTACCCTAGTATTAGTTAGTGCATCGTTAGTGCTTTCTAATGAACCCAACAGTTTCATTCGTGCTATTACCATACATTAGATATTAAGAAAAATCTATGGGTGGTCCAACTTCATACAAAATTTTCAGATATACTTAATATGTACTATATCATTAGTTAGTGCATCGTTAGTGCTTTCTAGTGAACCCAATAGTTTCGTTCGTACTATTACCATACACTAGAAATTAAGAAAAATCTATGGGTGGGCCAACTTCATATTAAATTTTAAGTTTTAATTAACATGTACCATATCACTAGTTAGTGAATCGTTAGTGCTTTCTGGCGAACCCAATAGTTTCGTTCGTGCTATTACCATACACTATAAATTAAGAAAAAACTATGGGTAGGCTAACTTCATATAAAATTTTAAGATATAATTAATTTGTGCCACATTATTAGTTAGTGCATCGTTAGTGCTTTTTAATGAACCCAATAGTTTCCTTCGTACTATTGCCATACACTAGAAATTAAGAAAATACACTGGGAGGGCCAACTTTATGTTGTATTTTAAGATTTAATTAATATGTACCATATCACTAGTTAGTGCATCCTTAGTGCTTTCTAAAGAATCCAACAGTTTCATTCGTGCTATTACCATACACTAGAAATTAACAAAAAACACTGGATGGGCAACTTTAATTTAAATTTTAAGATTTAATTAATATAACATGTACCGTATCACCAGTTAGTGCATCGTTAGTGCTTTCTAGTGAACCCAACAGTTGTGTTCGTGCTATTTCCATACCCTAGAAATTAAAAAAAAAGATCTGGGTGGGCCAACTTAATATTAAATTTGAATGTTTAATTAATATGTTCTATATCACTAGTTAGTGCTTTCTAATGAACCCAACAATTTCATTCGTGCTATGGCCACACAGCAGGTACACTCAAAATTTGATAAACGTATATCTCGTGTACGTTGTGACAATGGAAAAGAATTTGTTGCACTGAAGAGTTTTTGTATTGATCAAGGAATACAGATGGATTTCACTACACCATATACACCTGAACAAAATGGTGTAGCAGAGAGATTAAACAGGGCTTTACTAGATAAAGCTCGTTCCATGATAGCAGATTGTGGTTTACAAAAATATTTATGGGGTGAAGAAAATAACCTGCAACTTATATTTGACACGAATCAACTGACAAACTGTCCCTACAGAGAATTAACTGGATCTTTAATGTATTTGACACTAGGGACGAGACCTGACATATGTACCGCAGTAAATATATTAAGTCGATTTCAGAGTAATCCTACTAATAGTCACTGGTTGTATTTGAAACGAATATTACGATATTTGAAACATACAATAGATTTGAAATTAATTTACAAGAAAAATGAAGATTCAATATTAAAAGGATATACAGATTCTGACTGGGGAGGTGATTTAAATGATCGACGATCAACCTCTGGATATGCATTTTATGTTTATGGAAATCTAGTATCGTGGTGTACAAAGAAACAACCAATAGTTTCTTTATCGACGGCAGAAGCAGAGTACAAAGCAATCTGTACTGCAGCGTGTGAAGCAATTTGGCTACGAGAACTTCTGACAGAAATCGGTATTGATGTAAAAAATTCTCCAACAATTATTAAAGGAGACAATCAATCAAGTTTGCAAAAAACCCAACAGACCATCGTCGGGTTAAACATATTGATATCAGGTATCATTTCATTCGAGAATTACTAGAAAATGGAACAATCAAAATGGAATATGTTTCTACGGAAAATCAGATAGCCGATAACGGTTTGAAAATTTAAGAAGACAGTTAGGACTCGGCTAAATTGAGGGGGAGTATTGAAGATTGACAATTTCGGTATCTTGATACGAAAATGTATAATGTATAAAAACAATTGAAAATAACAATTATGACATGTGAAAATAAAATATAAGTGTGTCAGAATAATAGATATTTACACAACAAGTGAGCTAAGGTAATGTTTATTCATGAGAAGAAAGTTTAGCTCACGAGCCCGTAAGGGCGAGTGAGTTAATTTCTTCGAGTGAATAAACATTCTTAGCTCACGTGGTTTGTACAATATTTTATTCAATTTTGTCGAAATAATAATAAAAACCATTATAATATTTAATTTTGACAAAATAAAAAACTGATCAGTTAATAGGCTGAGCATGACAATCGTCGCTGATAGACGTCAAATCACCTATTTAAAATGCTTTATTGTCTGTCATTTCTGTCGTGAAATATAGTGAAAATGGCTGATAATGTCTGATAAATATTATGGTAAGTGTTATTTTCGTACCTGATGTTATTTTATATGCATTGTTTGTTGCAGAGTGAGTTAATTTTTTTTTTAATTCAGATGTGAAAAAAGTGTTACTTATAGTTGTTACTATGGAGTTAATAATGACAGTTTACAACGTCAAAATTGAATAAAAATTTTAAACACTGTGAATGTGTTTCATTGAAATAATTATCTAAAGATATGATACATCCAATAAATCAACACTAATGAACCCAACAGTTTTAGTAGTAGAGTTATATTTACTAAAAAATTAAGAAAACAATTCAAATAAAGTGGTTCTTTATAGTTCTTTCTTCTTTATCATTCTCTTTATTTTTTTTTGTCTCTCCTTTCCTAAAGCGCGCTTTATGACTTTCTTGACACGGTTGTTTTCGATATATACAAATTCCCAGGAAATAATCAATATAAATATGGACGCTACAATCTTCCAAATCATTAGACTGATTTCAACTTGCGCCTACGCAAATATGTGTGTGTTGTCTGTGGTGTATGTGTGTGTGTGTGTGTGTGTGTGTGTGTGTGTGTGTGTGTGTATGTATGTATGTATGTGTGTATGTGTGTGTGTTTGTGTGTGTATGTGTGTGTGTTTGTGTGTGTTTGTGTGTGTTTGTGTGTGTTTGTGTGTGTGTGAGTGTGTGTGTGAGTGTTTGTGTGTGTGTGTTTGTGTGTGTGTGTGTGTGTGTTTGTGTGTGTGAGTGTGCGAATCAAACTTGGGTGCGTTACGAGCGTGCGTTTTTGTATTTATGTGCGTGAGTGAGGGCGAGCGCGTGTGTGTGCGTATGTGTGTGAGCATAAATTATTATAATTGTGTTGGTGTGTTGGTAGACGGTAGCAAAAGTGTGTAGGAACACGTTAGATACTCGTAGTCGACGCTGTTGCGCCAAAAATAAGTGATAGAAAATTTCAAGATTATGATAATGAACTCAGCACTCCGGCTCTTATTGATTGAACTATTTCGGCATAACCAATCATATTTTAGCAGGCGCCGAAAAATATACTAAATCCTGACTAGATAGGTAACTAAGCAAATAAATAAACAAGTAAAAATTTGGTGTGACATACGAGTATGATTTTTTTGCGTCAACTACGATTACCGACATTAAATAAAGGGTCTCAAAAATGTTAGTACAAAATGAGCGACAGAGGTAAATATATGTAGTAGTCCTTTTGACAATATACGAATCAAATCCAAACAGTTAAAGAACTAGGACCTATAACTCAAATTTTTATTTCTATTGTTTAAATAAAGAAAACACACACCTATACTTATTTTAGTGTTTAACTGTTAAGAGAATTAAACTATGAACAAGTAAATAGGTATAATTATCAAAATATATAAAGTATTTTAATATATTTAAAGCAAATAAAGTAAATAATATAAAAATAATACACTTAAATAAAAAAATAAATAACGATACTTATGACTTTTTGTTCCTTCGAATGCCGATGCTCATTTTTTATCACAATTCCGTAATCTAATTATAATACCAAACTTTTAATTTTTATTTGGACGCCATATTGGAAAGTTACATGGACGAAAAGAGAATTATTTAACTTTCGAAATTTCGAAGGATGCATAACTTCCCTGTGTACATTTATTTCATACAGCAAAAAATGTAACAATAATTAATAGTGTATTCCGAAATTGAATCACGCTAACCGCGGTTACTTTTTCAGTAACTGGTTATATTTTCGAAACGCGGTTACTGAAAGCTGGTAAATTTTCTGTAACCTCGCTAACCGCGCTAGATTGTGGTGTGGTAACATTTTGGAGCAGGACAGATGAGTAATAGTACTTTCAACAACTATTTTAAATTTGTCAAGCTGAGGATAGCTGTTAGCTGGTCCGTTTTTCCAGTGCGGTGTCGGTAACATTGTAACCGCGGTTAAACCATAACCATTTTCAGTGGTTACCCTGGTTTTCGGAATACACTATAAATTTACAGGTTAACTTTTGTCTTGTTAACCGACTTTATAGTTCTGGAAATGAAAGAATTCTGTTGGAAGTGACCCTGGCCGACATGAAATTTTTATTACATATTTATTCATTATGGTAAACAAAATGTTATTATTATATCTTCTGCACCGTTCATTAAGGCAGTACGGGTGACTAGATTTTTGTGCCACCTCATGGTTTGCGCTTTAAACGGTTGCCTAGTTCGGCTTAATGGTAGCGCCGGCCCTGCATATCGAGAAAGCCTTTAACTTTTTTTTTGACCGGGTACGGGCCGGTATTACTAAGTAAAAGACCAACAAAAATTATTTAAATTGTTTTCATATTTTTTAGTAAATGATAATTCCTCTACTGAAAGTGTTGGATTCATAAGAAAGCACTAACTAATGATAGGATACTTAACAATTATTAAATCTTAAAATTTAATATAAAGTTGGCCCACCCAGATATTTTCTTAATTTCTGCTGTGTGGCCATAGCACGAATGAAATTGTTGGGTTCATTAGAAAGCACTAACTAGTGATATAGAACATATTAATTAAACATTCAAATTTAATATTAAGTTGGCCCACCCAGATCTTTTTTTTTAATTTCTAGGGTATGGAAATAGCACGAACACAACTGTTGGGTTCACTAGAAAGCACTAACGATGCACTAACTGGTGATACGGTACATGTTATATCGATTAAATCTTAAAATTTAAATTAAAGTTGCCCACCCAGTGTTTTTTGTTAATTTCTAGTGTATGGTAATAGCACGAATGAAACTGTTAGTTTCTTTAGAAAGCACTAAGGATGCACTATCTAGTGATATGGTACATATTAATTAAATCTTAAAATACAACATAAAGTTGGCTCTCCCAGTGTATTTTCTTAATTTCTAATGTATTGTAATAGTACGAACGAAACTATTTGGTTCATTAAAAAGCACTAACGATGTACTAACTAATAATGTGGAACAAATTAATTATATCTTAAAATTTTATATGAAGTTAGCCCACCCACAGTTTTTTCTTAATTTATAGTGTATGGTAATAGCACGAACGAAACTATTGGGTTCGCCAGAAAGCATTAACGATGCACTAACTAGTGATATGTTACATGTTAATTAAATCTTAAAATTTAATATGAAGTTGGCCCACCCATAGATTTTTCTTAATTTCTAGTGTATGGTAATAGTACGAACGAAACAATGGGGTCACTAGAAAGCACTAACAATGCACTAATTAATGATATGGTACATATTAAGTATATCTGAAAATTTTGTATGAAGTTGGCCCACCCATAGTTTTTTCTTAATATCTAATGTATGGTAATAGCACAAATGAAACTGTTGGGTTCATTAGAAAGCACTAACGATGCACTAACTAATACTAAGGTACATATTATTTAAATCTTAAAATTTAATTTGAAGTTAGCCCACCCATAAATTTTATAATTTGCTCAATAATGCGAAGTGCACTAACGTTCCTTTATAGTGCACTAAAAAGCACTAACGATGCACTAACTAATAAGATAAAAAAGAACGTTGGTGCTAGATTGGGCGGGGCTAACTTCAGGCCGGTTCCAATAATGCAATTGAACGTATATTTATGATCAAATCTATTTCATATGTTATTTATGACTTGTTTTTGTGGTACTTATTTATTATTTTAATATTCATCGATTTCTACATACAAATATTGGTCTGCAAGTATGTGTACATTAAATTATTTTATAATTGTTCTACCATGTTTCCCATAGTTCGCCCTGATGATGCTTTAACTGGAAGCGAAACGTTGGCTTGACTAAATAAAATTTTATATTTGACTCCATTCTTGCTTCTTTATCCATCATCTTCTCCAGTCGTTTATCTTCATATACATTAATCAGTATATTTGTTAAACTTTTTAATTATTATTGACCATTTCTAGTCCTGAAGAAGACTATTGTACAATTGTACTGCTATACAGTCGAAACGTCGACCAGAAAATAAATAAATTTAAATAAAACTGCTTGTCCGATTATTTTCCAACGGGTCAAAATGATCCGTTTATTGAACATTTAAAAACTAATTTATTATTTATACACTAAACAATTCTTAATCGATATCGATATTTAAAACGTAATTGAATATAAATTTATTATTCAAAACCATCTGGATAGTTTTTTTTACCATTCAGATATATTTTTACGTGGATACGAGAAACTAGCTGTCTTTATATCGTTATGGTTTGGACAAAAAAGCATCTCTTTCTTTTGGACGTAGGATCTTTTAATTAAGTTGTGAATTTTAACTTCCATGACATTAGCAGTTAAAATACGAAAATTCCGAGAAAACTTTTGGTTACACAATATATATATAGTGTCCCAAATTGATTAGGCTACCATTGGGATCTCGGAAACTACAAGAGCTACGAGGTCGGTTAAATGGGCAATGTTGTGTACTTTTAAGGGTTGATTCAGAATCTGTTAAGAAATATTCAAAATTCCGAACAGTCTGAAAATTATTTTAAAAAAAACTGAAAATCGCGATTTTTAAAAATATCAAATAACTCCGTAATTATAAGAGATATAAAAAAATGTTTCACATAAAAGTTACACTATTTAATAAGGCAAACTTAAAAATGTTGTCAGTATAAAATTCAAGATGGCGGTTTTCAAGATATTAATAACAACTTTCTTATTTTAAATGGGCGCTATATTGGATTTTTACATGATTAAATAGAACTCTTTTCAACGATGTATAACAAAATAAGTTTACATTAAAATTTAATAAACATATTAATTATTTCAATTTGATAACTAATCAAATTAGGTTAAAAACAAATGCAAGTACATTTTTTTTTTTTTTGAAACAAATCAAAAACAAAACAACTTAATACTAATGTAACAATAATTTATAACAAATGCTCAAAATTCTGGCCATTGTTAAGTAAACATAAATGAACACGTTTTGCAACACTGGCAGTTACTGTCCGCAATGTATTGCGATTAATACTATTAAAAGAGTTCACTACTGCTTCACGTAATTCCTCTACATTATTGTAAATAATGTTACTGCCATACACTTTATCTTTTAAAGTGCCCCATAAATAAAAATCGAGAGGCGTTAAGTCCGGTGATCTAGCTGGCCATGAAATGGGTGTGTTATTCGCTATGATTCTATTATTAAAGCAATTGTTTAAATAATTAATAACATTTCTAGTATTATTAGCAGAAGCACCATCTTGCTGATGCCAAATTCGGTAATTTTGTGCCAATGGTAAATCATCCAGTAAATCTTCCAGGGATGTCTGAAGAATTTCCAGATATCGTTGTGCAGTTAGGTTTCCATTAAAAATTATAGGGCCAACTAAATTATTTCCCAATATGCCACAAAAAACATTAAACCCGAATCTATCTTGATTTCGCCGTGGAATCACTATGCGTGGATTTTCTTGTGCCCAATAATGCTCGTTATGACGATTAAATAAGCCACATTTAGAAAAGCGAGATTCGTCAGTCCATAAAATGTGATTAATAAAATCATTATTTTGTCTTATTTGGTTAGTAAACCATCTTGCAAAATACTGATCTGCGGACATGATCATTTGGTCGTAAAATCTGGGCAACGTGTAATTTAAAGGGACGAAACTTATGTTTTTTAAGAATTCTTGACGCTTTCGTCTTAGATACATGTACCTGGGCTTCTATTTCCCGAGTTGAAATGGTCGGATTAGCCGCTACACATGCCACTGCTAACTCTTCATCCTGAATTTCATCTTCCACTATCACTTGTGGATCACGAGTAGGTTTTTTTTAAACATCCATATTGCTGCATATTTACATCCAATCTTCTAAACACCTTATCATTGGGTTGTCTTCTCTCCGGAAAGTTACCGAAATAAGTTTGTGCCGCAAGACGGGCGTTTTTATTACATTTGATGTATGTACAAAACATATTGTACTGTTCTAATGTTGAAAAAGTAGGCATTTTAAAAATGTAATAAATAAATTCACTAATTAAATTGAATAAACGAATACATACAAATTTAATTATGACAGTTCACTGTTATAATAAATTTTGTTTTGTTTCTTATTCACTTGCATTTGTTTTGAAGCCTATTTGATTAGTTATCAAATTGAAATAATTAATATCTTTATCAAATTTTAATGTAAACATACTTTGTTATACATCGTTGAAAAGAGAAAAAAAAGTTCTATTTAATCATGTAAAAATCCAATATGGCGCCTATTTAAAATAAGAAAGTTGCTATTAATATCTTGAAAACCGCCATCTTGAATTTTATACTGACAACATTTTTAAGTTTGCCTTATTAAATAGTGTAACTTTTATGTGAAATATTTTTTTACATCTCTTATAATTACGGAGTTAATTGATATTTTTAAAAATCGCGATTTTCAGTTTTTTTTAAAATAATTTTCAGACTGTTCGGAATTTTGAATGTTTCTTAACAGATTCGGAATCAACCCTTAAAAGTACACAACATTGCCCATTTAACCGACCTCTTATAGTTTCCGAGATCCCAATGGTAGCCTAATCAATTTGGGACATCCTGTACATGAATATTTTTTCTGTTTCTATTTACAAAAAAAAAAAATCTTCATTCAAATTTTGTGATTAAAAAAATTATTTTTCATGTTTTTGTACATATTATTAAAGAAAATTATATATATATATATAAACATCCGTACAAGATGTTCCTATTCAATTATATTTATATTATTTTATATGCAATAAAAGTAAACACAAATAACTACGATTAGGTTAGTTTTAACTTGATAACCTTGAACGCACTAAATGATAATAATATCCTCAAATATTTTTTACGGAAAACACTGCTTATACATTCATCTTTACAAACTCTAACCACTTTTTCCTTAAGGGGCTTGACTTGCTACCGCGGCACGTCAAAAATTCTACCTAACAATTATAACTGTTGCATCTAAAATATCTGGAATATACATCTGAAACTTTTTTAACACTAAGAATAGCAATAGGGCTATGGTGGTATGTTGCCATATTGTACAAATTCCCTTAACTTAATTAAATAATTAATAAATGAGTAAGCGAAAATATGCAATTTTCTTTACTCAATTTTAAACTTCATAAGCAAGTAATTTTAAAAAAGAATCAACTTAACTCCTTAGATAATACACTAAGTAAAAGATAAATATAAATATATATACATATTTCCTACTCGCTTTGCTATAAACAGTAACATTAGAAATGTAATATTTACTTCGAAAATTACTCGCGAGATGTCACTAGCTGCAAGTTAAGCTTCTACCTGCAAGCAACTCCGCCTCACCAAGATTGTTATCGGGAGGGGACGGCATCCCCTAGGAACGGAATGGACGTCATGCTCGAGAACAATTTGAAATTTTGTGTTTGTTGTGTATGTGTATTGAAGTGACCAACTCATGACCTCTCGTCAATTCCATGTTTAAAATTGTAATGTAAATCTAAGAGCCTCAAATTAAGTACTACCTGTTTATCATTTACAATTAAATTCTAATATGTTGTTTCAAATAATATACGAGTTTTAAATACCAAATTTGAGAATCCTTGGAACATATTTTAATATATTTTTTCAGGAAATTTATTTAGAGCTTCCAGTAAAGTACCACTTCCGGTTTATCAATTTTAGAATAAAATATGTCATTCTCATTAATACAAAAAATCTTAAATCCAGGTTTGAAAAGTATTAGATTATATCGTAATATATTTTTCACGAAATTCTGTTCAGAGCAAGTGAAGTAACACTTCCGGTTAATCAATGTACAGGACATGAATATTTTTTCTGTTTCTATTTACAAAAAAAAAAAATCTTCATTCAAATTTTGTGATTAAAAAAATTATTTTTCATGTTTTTGTACATATTATTAAAGAAAATTATATATATATATAAACATCCGTACAAGATGTTCCTATTCAATTATATTTAAATTATTTTATATGCAATAAAAGTAAACACAAATAACTACGATTAGGTTAGTTTTAACTTGATAACCTTGAACGCACTAAATGATAATAATATCCTCAAATATTTTTTACGGAAAACACTGCTTATACATTCATCTTTACAAACTCTAACCACTAAACAATACGTGCAGTAAAACAACAATAAAAGCTTACGGGACGATACTTCTCCGTAAGACGCAATGTAAACTGAAGATTCGCCTGTCCAGAATCAACTGTTAGTCGCTATGTTGAAACGTCACGTGCAAGTGCCCCATTTAAAAAAGATTAGTTTTTAGATATTACAGTGGTTGATTCTACTGTAAAACATGTATGATTCACATAACACAAGTCCCAATTGTTTTATAAAGAAATTCCTTGTAAATTTTTTTCCTAATGGTGAGGATTTATACATGAAATCAAAACGACAGCTACAAATTTCAAGATGGCGAACTGTGAAATCTGTGATGCCAAGTCAGGCTGTATTTTCAACAAATCGAGTGTAAAAGACCAAGATATTATTAAAATAAAGTATACTGGTCTGTGTGGGGGCAGTTTCCATTTGTGCTGTGCAAAAATTGGGAAGCGTGAGTATAACGCCGCTACTTCCTACAAAAATATCAAGTTTGTGTGTGAGTCCTGCGAGTACGTCCTTTGCGACTCAAATGGCTGCTTTATATCTGCTGACGATCTGAAATCGAATGCACCGATATTTTCGAAACTGTTCTCTCAAATTGAGGGATTGACGACAATGGTAACTAATCTGACGCATGAGTTTTTGAATGTGAAATCCGAGCTAAAGTCAGAATTGAAAACTGAAATTAAAAACCAACAGCTAAACATCTCAAACCTGCTGTCACCTTCACTTGTCGTGTCAAATCAATCTGATGTGACTCCTAAAGCGCCACCTGCAACTATAATACCGCCTTCTACGAAAAACATCGAGTTACCTGTAATGTCTTTTATTGACATTACCGGCTCCATAAATGAGCAATAAAACTTAATTTCTCGCAAATCTAAAGATGTCGGTACTATAACTAAATCCACTAGTTCCACTCCGGTTGCCTCTTGTACTCAGTCAGATGAAGACAAAGGTAAACAAACGACTCCGACACTGAACTCAAGGACTCCGCCCAAATTCGAGCAGAAAAAGGGAAACAAACCACCTGCAAAGATAAGGCCGAAACCTGTTCCTATCTTGGGATCCAAAAAGTGCACCTCTGAATGTGTAATTAGTGCAGTTCAGCGCAAAATGTGTCAAGATTGGCGCTGACTGTGACTTCGAATGATTTAAACTCTTATTTAATAAAAAAATTCCCAAATCATAAATTTATTATTGAACAACTTTCTGTTAAATCTGGTGAGTATAATTCATTTAAAGTCTCAGTCTCGCCCGATATATTTGACAATCTTTTAAATAGTGAACTTTGGCCGGAGAATGTTTCAGTCAAAAAATTTATAAATTTTCGGAAACGTCCAGCAGCACTGTCTGTAAAAACTCAATAGTCAAGAAAGATAAATTTGAATTACGTATACTTCATTACAATATTCGTAGTTTAAATAAGAAAATTCAGCATTTTAATATTTACCTTCAAACAATTGGCTTTCCTGAGATTTTATGTTTAACTGAACATCATTTATCTTCTGAGACTATCGAGCATTGTAAACTTGATAACTATAAATTAGCATCTGTATTTTGTCGTTCATCCTTTGAATGTGGTGGTGTTGCTATTTATATTTTAAATTCTATAAATTTTACTTCTTTGACTATTAAAAATACTACATGTTGTGATAAAAAATTTGAATATGCGTGTAACGAAATTTTATTTTCAAATAACAGCAAATGTCTAGTCATAGCTCTTTACAGATCACCTAGTGGAGATCTTAAATTTTTTCATCATGAATTAAATAATTTACTTTTTAATTTTCCCAACTATAAACATCCTATATTTGTATGTGGCGATTTTAATATAAATTTTGCGTGTAATGTGGAATCCAGTGAAACTTGTGGACTTTTCTCGTCGTTTGGTTTAATAGCACCCCATCCTGGGTTTCCTTTGTTACGTAGTATCTCTGGAAGATGTGTTGATAATTTTTTTACAAATATTGACTGCCATAAGGCTAACTTTACAATTTTAAACCCATGTTTGTCTGACCATAGTGCCCAGTTGTGGAACTTAAAAATAAATTTCAGCAAAATTAACAAGTTAATTGTTGCCATGAGAATTATTTTATTTTTATTTATTTTATTTAGAGTTGAGGCTGTACAACAGGACGAATCCCAATAACAGTACAGCACAGTACAATATAAACATAAAATAAATTTTTCATCAGACAAAAAAACATACAGTGGAAATATATAAACAATAGAAAAATAGATTGTTACATATAAGTAAAAGGTTATTATATGCAACACAGATTATTACATATGAATGTGATAGTTATTTCTTATGAAAGACTTAAATGTAAATAACGAACAATGAAAAATATCTGGTGAATTGTTAAGAGACAAAAGATTATTATATTTACACATAATTCTGTTCAAAGGAGAAAACATTGCTGAATTGGTCTTATAATTCCCTAAAGAAAATAGATCACATGAACGAGTAGAATGAGTAGGTATTCGAAAAGAAATTTTGTTCAAAAGGGTAGGACTGTTGATCTGATTATTTACAATTTTATACAAAAAAGTCATATCTAACAAGTCTCTACGCTTCTGTAAAGGGATAAACTTTAGGTTATTGTTTGGAAATTTCCAATTTAGATAAGAAATAAATTTCTTTTGAATACCTTCTATTCTATTAATATACATTAAATAGTGGGGAGATCAGCATACAGCAGCAAATTCAAGTTGAGGTCGAACTAAAGTGTAATATAAATTGACTAATGTCTTATACCTTTTAAAAAGAATGCCAATTCTTAAAATGAATCCCAGCATTCTATAAGCTTTTTTGACAATACAATCAATATGGACATCATAAATAAGTTTATTATCTAAAGTAACACCAAGATCTTTGATGTGAGATATCCGATTTATAATTTTCCCATCTAAATGATAGTTAAATTTCACTACATTCCTATTTCGTGTGAACGATATAATAGAACATTTATTAAAATTGAGTAATAAATTATTATTTTGTAAATAGTTATTTAGTCTGTCAAGGTCAGCTTGAAGAGCTAAACAATCAGATGTTGATTTTATTGTTGTGTATAACTTGAGATCATCAGCATACATTATAAATTTTGAATTAATGAAACATTTATTAATGTCGTTAATAAAAATGTTAAATAGGAGAGGTCCTAAATGGGATCCCTGAGGAACTCCAGAGGTTACTGAAAAATAATCTGAAGCAAACCCGTTAATAGTAACACTCTGTTGTCTGTTACTGAGGTATGATTTGAACCACTGAAGCAAATTGCCATGTACACCATACTTCTCTAGTTTATAAATCAAGATGGAGTGGCTAATTTTGTCGAAAGCTTTACTGAAGTCGGTGTACACAGCATCTACTTGATTTTGGGAGTCCATAGAATGCAGAATAAAATCGGTATATTCCACAAGATTGGAATCGACAGATCGTCCTCTATAGAAACCATGTTGTTCAACATTTATAATTTCTTTAAAAGCAGCAAATAAATGCTTGTAAATTAGTTTTTCAAAAATTTTTTCAAATATACATAGTTTCGATATTGGACGATAGCTTTCAACAGAATTTTTATTGCCAGATTTTAATATGGGAACAATAAGGGCTCTTTTCCAGATATTTGGACAATGACCTTCTTTAAGTGATTTATTAAAAATTATTGTTAACGGGCAGCATAAAGATGAAGCACAATGCTTAATGAAAAAACTAGGAATCCCATCAGAACCAGCTCCTTTATTAACATCAAGGGATGACATTAAATCGTGTACCTCACACTCTTCAACGTGTAAATTACTGAGATCTACATATGTGTCACAGTACTCTTCCGCGTGATTTCCGGCGAAATTGTTATTGTCCAAAAACACTGATTGAAAAAAATTTGCGAACATATTACATATATCATTACCGTTACTAGAACTGATATTATTGTAACTCATGTTGGAAGGCATATTCTGTTTTTTAACTGAGGATACAAAAGACCAAAACTTTTTTACATTATTGGGAATTTCTTGATCTACATTATTAATATAGTTTGCATAACAAATTCGTGTTAAATTTTTCACCTTAGTTCTAAGTGCAGAGAATTCTAAGTAATCAGAAACATTACTAAAACGTTTAAATTTGTTATGCAATTTATGTTTTTCTTTAATTAAGTTAATCAGGTCGGCAGTGTACCAACTAGGATAAGATCTTTTAGAAGAGCGTTTTTTTGGAACAAACATATTGATAGCAACACGCAATATGTCATAAAATTTATTTAATGAATCCTCAGTATTTAACAAAAACAATTCATGCGACCAGTCTATAGACAACAGATAATTATTTAGAGCATTAAAATCAGTTTTTTTAAACAAATGCAATTCCATGTTATTAAAGTTTAGTACCGGTACATATTCACATTTATAATATAATAGTAATGGAGGGTGGTGCGAATCAACTTTACTCAAAGGACTGTGACACATGCTTAATTTAACATATTCTGGATCATCATTGGACAAAATTAAGTCTAAACATCGATTATTGCAATTAGTAATACCATTAAATTACTTAAGGTTACAGTAAGACATAGTATCCATAAAATTGGAAGATGTAACATTACAAACATTTTTAGCTAGAAAATAATTATGATCTTCATACCATTGTAAGAGGGGTAGATTAAAATCACCGCAAATTAAAAATTTATCATCTGGTACAGAGTCTATTATTAATGATAAATTATTCAAAAATGTAATCATAGCCTCATTACAGTTAGGAGGTATGTAAACACAGCAAATATGTAATTTAAATGACTTGAGAAAAATTGTAATCCAAACATCCTCGCTGGTAGTAGACCATTCGGCTCTATGTACAAATTTCAAATTATTCTTTACACCTATAAGTACTCCACCACCGTCACTTTTAGCTGAAGCGGTAGATTGTCTGTCCCGTCTAATGACGTGATAATAGTTGTCACTTAAAATTTCATGGTCATAGACAGACGAGTTCTGAAAAGTTTCAGTGAAGCATAAAATGTCAATATCACACGCCGATGTATTCATTTTAATATCATGAGTTTTTGACCTAAGACCTCGAACGTTTTGGTAATAGAGACTAAGACCCATGAGAGAACAAATGATATTTGCAAAATTAATTCAGTTTATCTATATCAAGCTTTGAGGAAATCTGTATAATTCTAGATGAATCAGTTTTGCGTACAAAAATCTTTGCATTTTTGGTCCAAATATATTTATAATTTTTTGGACGCAGTTCATCGCGAGCAAGTTTAAATAATAACATATTACTTCGCGTTAAATGATCATTAACATAGATTTTTGCCTCAGGTCCTTCGAAGCCAAGACTACTCGTAGATATGTTTTTAATTTTTACTGCGCTAACAAAAGCATCTTTCACACCGCGTGACACAAATTTGACTACAATGTTTTTAGGTCGAGAAGGGGTGATTTTATTGAAGTGCGGCACACGGTGAGCAGCATCTATATCGCTAGGATTGACGTTTACATCAGCAGTTTTAGCTAAGTTTACAATAATATTATTTATATTTTCCTGAGTTTTCTCCGGAATGTTTTGTATTAACACATTATTTATACGGCTGTATTGTTCAATATCATTGAGTCTATTGTTTAATTCACTCACCGTCATTTTCAGTCGCATGTTTTCAGTGTTTACACTTTCCACAGTCTTAACTCTGTCGTTTAATGTTCAATAATGAAAACAAAAGCTATTTCAAACATCTGCTTCAATCTAAGTCTTGGTTCCATGTTTACAATGCACCAAATTTTTCTCAAAAAATTACTATTTTCTTAAATACTTTTTATTACCATTTTAATAATGCTTTTCCGATAGTACATAAAAAACGGTTAAACAAAACCACTAAATCGAAATGGATTACCCCAGAAATTACTCAAATGGCTGAGACCTTGAAATTTATTTATTCAATATATAAAAATACTAACAATCCTGTGATTTTGAATAAATATAAGGATTTGAAGCGTAAATACGATAATTTAATTATTCACTTCAAAAAGAACTACAACAAAAAATATTTAGAATCAGCTAATAATATTAACAAGGCTGCTTGGAATGTCATTAACAACGAAACTTTAGCATCCACCACTCACTCACTTCCCAGGCCTATGTTTTTTAATAACAATGAAATTTTAGAATCTCATATTATTCCAAATTATATTAATGATCATTTTATAACTACAGTTCGTAACTTAACATTGAATAGTGTGCCTAGTTACAACTCTATTATCGATAATAACACTGCCACAATTTTCCTTGCCCCTGTTAATGAGACTGAAATTTTTAATATTCTAATTGAAATTTCTAAAAAAAAATTCAGCTGGAATTGACAACGTGCCTTGTTCACTGCTACTTTTTATTGCTGACGAAATTATTTATCCTCTGACCTATTTAATAAATGAATCACTAAATAACGGTGCTTTTCCTGATCAGTTCAAAACATCACTAGTCACTCCTGTGCATAAAAAAGGAAACAAAAATTACATTGAAAATTATCGACCTATATCCATAGTTCCCGCATTTTCTAAAGTATTTGAGAAAGTCATGTACTCTCGCATAATTGAATTTATAAATTCACATGAAATATTATCACCTTCGCAATTTGGCTTCTGTAAAAACAAATCTACTACACATGCCTTATTTTTCAGTCTTAGCAGTGTTCTTGATTACCTTGATAAAAAATTCCATACCGCTGGAATTTATTTTGATCTAGCTAAAGCCTTTGATACCATCAATCACGGTATATTGCTTGATAAGCTGTCCGATTATGGTATTCGTGGTAATGCTTGGAACTGGTTAAAATCTTACTTGCAAGATAGGTCTCAAGTTGTCTGTGTTAATTTTGACGGGAAAAAGTACTTTTCTGATTTTCAATCTTCATTAACAGGTGTCCCACAAGGAAGTGTTCTTGGCCCCTTACTCTTCCTCTTATATATTAATGACCTTCCAAATATGTTTAAAAATGTTGATATTTGTTTATTTGCTGATGATACATCCCTTATCGTCTCTGCTTTGAGCGTACCAGAACTTAATAATAAAATACAAGAATATGTCAATATTATGAATTCTTGGTGCAAAGATAATGCTGTAGTCCTAAATGCTGGCAAAACACAGTTAGTACAGTTTATGTTAAGGGGTAATACTTTTAATATTTCAGCCCAATTTGATAATATCACAATCACTCCAATAGTCTCAACTAAAACCTTAAGGATTCATGTAGACTATAATTTTCAATGGGTTCATCACACCCAGTATCTCATAAAAAGACTTAACTCGTCATGTCACGTTATAAGACGCTTGCGAAATTATGTCAATATAGACTTACTTAAACTGTACTATTCCGCACATGTCTTTAGTATTTTATCTTACTGCATAATTTGCTGGGGTAACTCCACACATTCTATCAATGTTTTTAAGGTGCAGAAAAGTATTGCAAGAGCCATGGTTGGATGTACTCCTAATACATCGTGCAGAGATATCTTCCCACATCTTGGATTACTTACCCTTCCTTGCATATATATTTACGAGTGTGCTCTTTTCATAAAAAAAATCCTTCGTCTTTCCTTACAGTCAAACAGGCTACTGGATTGTACAATACTCGTAATGTTAATAATTTATATATTCCAAAATTTAGAACAAGTAACTTTCATGACAATATTTCTTATATGCCAATTAAAATTTATAATAATTTGCCACAGGATCTGAAAGCTATTACTAGCATATTTTCTTTCAAATTAAAACTAAAAAAATTTTTGATCGAAAAGTGTTTTTTATTCTATTGACGAGTTTTTCAACAATTAAATATCTTCATGCCACATTTATTTTATTTAACTTTTTTATGTACAAATTTATGTTTTTATTATGTAAATATTTTCTCTATTAATTACTTGCTATTTATTTACTGTCTTGTGTACCTTTATATTTATATATGTATTTATCCTATTTCATTGGATATATTATTATTATATTATTATTATTATTATTATTATTATTATTATTATTATTATTAATCAGTGGCGTCGCGTGACTGTTTTGGAAGGGTGTGCAGAAAAAATTCTAAATCAAGATAACACATATTTTTATTTGACTTAATTATAACACATTTACAAAATGAAAGCAAAAAAAATGATTTGTACATTAATTCCATTCGTCGATTTTGACTTACAAAAAATTCTATTACTTTATCATAAAAATCATTATTTTGTTCTAATTTAAAAAGTAACTTTTTCTCTATAGAAATAATACTTAAATAACTAAGTCTTTCTTCACCCTGAGTAGACCTGTAGTACGTGGTACGTGTTTATTCTTTTTAGTGCAGAAAATGTGCGTTGAACAGTACTGCTTGTGCTGGGAATTTACATGTTTCCGGAAAAACTTTAGTCAAATCATATTCATAAACAAACTTACTCAATATATGAATAGGTTTGTTTGCAAAATCATCAGAAATGTAAATTATATTTAATTCATTTTTTAATCAAACATAATCAAATTTATTTTTATAAAAATATTTTAGACTATTAATTAATTTATCAGGAAATTTGTATTTATAAGTGTTATAATTTTCAAATAAAAGTAATTGGAAAAATTCAATTTTTTCAAATGATTCAAATCGGGATGATATTTGCATGCAGATATTATCAATAATGTCGTAATACAACTGTCGAAATTGATTTTCGTCTAATCTACATCTTTTACGGGTAAATTCAGTATCAAAATCAGATGAAATGTTGTCCCAAATCGATGGAAAACCGTTTATTGTCTTCCTGTATTTTTTTCAAAACTTCTTTTATGTGATTACTACAAAATAAAATGTCAATTTCTTTTGTTTGTAAAATATTATACAGAACATCAGTATATCCAAATATTTTGGCACAAATTTTCAAAAAAAAGATCGTCTCAAATTTCGAAAGAAATGCACTGAAACCTTGCGCTTTACAAATGGTATCTTTATCCCAGTTATTACTGTTTCCTTCAATATTTTCGAAAAATTCAATTAGTTCACACTTATATTCTTTTACCGTATTTACTAGTCTTGAGGCAAAATTCCATCGTGTCGGAGCAACTGATGATAATTTTTTTGTCATAAAAGCTTGAAGTGCATATTTTATTTTGCCAGAATGCGAAAAAAAGAAGATACTCCACTTAGTGTTTGGAAAAATATTCGACACTGTTTAATATTATTGAGTCCTTGTTTTAAAACTAAATTTAGCACATGTGCGTAGCAGTGCGTGAATATGGCTAATGGATATGCTTCTAAAACTTTAGTTTTAAGTCCATTTAGATGACTTGCCATAACAGAAGCTCCATCGTATGTTTGAACGACTAATTTGTCTGCAATATTAAAGTCATTTACTACCGATTGAACATGATCAAATAATGCATTTGCTGTCTTATTAGAAGTTACTAACTTCTCCTTTCACAACATAGCGAAAAACAGTCGATATAATAGTGATTGTAACGCTATATCACTTGTTTCGTCTAACATTATTGCTACGTCCGAACAATTAGAGATTTCATTTTTTATGTGTTGAATAAGGACGTTAGAAATTTCTTGAATTAAATCATTTTGTATATCTGGCGAAGTACCACGAAAAACAGTTGCATTTTCTAAATGGTTATCCAGCATAGGATCATAACTTCGCAGTAATTCTAGTATCTCTAAATAATTCCCCTTATTTAATTAATCTTTATGTTCCATATGGCCCCGAAAAGGCAATGCCTATTTTGCTAAAAAACATATTTAATATTTCACGATTTTTTCGAACCTCTTCATTATGTTTTGTAACATTTAATCTTTGAGTTTCATACAACAGCTGATTAATGCACTGTTTTCCAAACATCTTCATATTATAAAGACTCTGAATATGACTTTGACACTTTTCGTGCTTTTGTGCAGCAACAGTTAAATGATTTAAATCGGAATATCCGTCTTTATTGCAGACTGACTTTGCTTTAGAAAATAAAATATAAGGCCAACAAAATAATTTATTTTTAATATTGCAACCAGTAATGCAGGAAATTTTCGAATACTGGCATTCTGAAAAATGCCTTGTATATTCTTTTTCATGTTTTAGATCTTTATAAGAACTTAATAATCATGGTTAAAGGCTTGCCGTTTTTAATAATAATATTTTTATCTTCAAATGATCTTAGTGAAAATGGTTTCTGTAGTAATTCATTCACAGAAGAAGTTGAAGTAGAAGAAGAAGACATTGTTTAAAAAAATTGTAAAAATTAGAAAAACAATAAAGTACAAAAGCAGGAAAATAATATATTCGTATTTTACAAAAACCGTGTTTGCCTTCACTGGTTAACAGTCACACACAATATGATAACAGATCACATTCATTACTTACATTTTCTGTAAACTACCTATAGTGGAGGAGTAATTATCTCGGAACCGGTTCAAACAACTCCGATTTTGATGATTTCTTTTTTAAATGTCGGTAATTCCAAATACTTCAGCCTTTATAGTTTGAAAATTGACGCTCTTTGTTTATTTATTAAATTATTTAATTTTTAAAAATTATTAATATCGTCGTTAAAATAATGTTATTTTTATTTATGAAAGTATACTATTTAAAAACCACATCCAGTGACCTTGTATATCGAATACTGACAAGTAAGATCTATTCTAAAATGATTGGAGTTTGGAGAATATATAATCTGTAGTTTTTCTGGCTGTGTGCACAAAACAAAGATTATTTTTACAAATACAAATACATTCATGTATAAATCTTTGACGTTCAAACTGCTTTATATTTTTTTCACATATATTTACAAAGTCTGTAGGTTATTTTAATATAAATTATGTACAACAAATTTCAAAATATATTTTACCATATTAAAATTTTATGCAGATCACAGGGATTATTAATTCGAACAATGTTTGTCTTCTCTATATACATGTAGTGAAAACATTAATTTTGGGCAGTCTCAATTGTATAAGGTATATCTGGAAAAGTGCGCATATTCGTACATAACTTCTATCAAATTTTCTTTTTTCATATATGTATCTAAATAACACATTGATTTTATTTCAATAAAGTGATGGTGAGATTGCGCTCTATTTGTACTAATATCGTTGTGTAATGTCGTCAATTATATCTTATTTAAGAAGAATTTGATAACTTTTTGCAGTTCAATGTTATTGTAGTCTACAGTGCTCGTACATTTTCCCATAATGTTTGAGATAAATTAAACAGTCCTTTAACGTAGACTTGTGACCTCAACTATAGTCGTAGGACAAACCAATAATTAAGAGATTCTCTAAGTATATTTTTCTTAATTCACTTTCATCTTGTGTTTATAACATTTAAATATCGTCTTCCTTCTCGTAGAGAGTCATCTTATTCGCACTTTGTTCGGCTTGTACCGTCTACAATTCAAATGTCTTCTCGAAGGCAATCCATCCACCGCCTTTTCACTCATTCATGTACGCTGAGGGCTGCCCTGATTATCTAATCTTGTCCGAAATTAGGAGCACTTTGGATATCTTCATTTTTCATGCGCACAGCTGGGTGACTGACATTCAGCGACTACTCGTATTTCATCCATAACCCCACTGTGTGCAACGCCTGATGCTTCTTCTTTGCAAACTAACATTCTGCTTCATATGTGGGGAGACACTTAGCCGTAATGAAAATTTATAACAATTAGTATAACACTAGCGCCCTAGGGCTCCGCCGATAGTGTTTTATAATAGTTTTACGTATGTACAATCCATCTAGGCACAATCTAAACCCAAAGTGCTATTGCTTTCAGTATTCTCAGATTCTCAAACAACTTATCTTTATGTAAAAAACAAAAGCCAATCAACTTTATATTTTTGACACATGCGCCTGAGAATCCTTAACAAGACCTCTCATTTGATACCAAACACGACATGGTTCTGATAACTTTAAGCAAAAAACAAAAGCCAATCGAGCTGTCAAATTTTTGACATCTGCATGACAGCCCATGACGTTACCTCTCATTTGATACCAAACACGACATGGTTCTGACAACTTTATGCAAAAGACAAAAGCCGATCGAGCTGTCAAATTTTTGACATTTCTGCATAGCAGCCCTTGACGATACCTCTCATTTGACACCGAACACGACATGGTTCTGACAAAATGTATTCTTGATAAAAGTTTTGCATGTACCGAAACGGTCAATTCAGTTTTAACATTTTCTAATTTTCTTTTAGTTTCAGATAAAAATCGAAAATTGTTCGTTTTATTTGAAAATTATTCTAAGTCCCAAAAAAAGAAGTTTGCGTTGTCATGGTAATTGCCGTTATTTATTTATTTTCATTAACTGTCAGTTAGGAAAATCGACCATAATCGTTGAAAATGTTGTCAAAAGACGAACGAGTTTACCTAATTCAATGCTATGGCAAAGGTAATAAAGCGAACCGTCGAGTTGTCGAAGAATTTAATCAAAATTTTCCAGATATTTACATCTCAAATAGAGGTTGTGTTAACAATTACCATGACAACGCAAACTTATTTTCAACTGAAACGAACAATTTTCGATTTTTATCTCAAACTAAAAGAAAATTTGAAATGGTTAAAACTGAATTGGCCGTTTTGGGATATGCAAAAACTCTTATCAAGAATACATTATTTTTTGTAAAATAAAAAAGTTTTTTCTCTTTGGTACTCAATCCGCGGACATACTGTATAGATAGTTGATGACGGAGGCGAATTCACCCTTACATCCCTATTATAATTAATAGATTAATAATTGTAAATCAGAAATACATATATGGAATGATCAAATAACAGTTATTAAATTCAATGAAACGTTTAATAATACCCAAAATCCTATATACTATAGTTATTTACGATATGAGTGGGGTATAGACATTATTAACGTACGTATTGTAAATTACCCTACGAGCCCGTAGGGCGAGTTAGGGTAATCACATAGTGCGTTAATAATGTAGTACCCCACGAATATCGTACAAAGTTTTATATATCACCGTTAAAATTATTTCAAAATAGCATCATTTTGATAAAAAAAATAAATTAATCAAGATGACGATAGGATCTATTTTGTTTGAAAATCACAGAAAAGCGTTAGTAGTCTATGATCGTGTCTCAGTTACCGAATAACAACAAACTGTTATTCTAAATAAATTTTTCTGATGTCAAACCGTTTTGTTGTGATTTTCTTCGAAAATGAGTTTGCCAGGCTGTTCTTCTGAAGAAAAAACGTCCGATGTGCCCGTAAGTATTGAGGAAGAAGCAAATAATGTAATATCCGGACTTGTCCCATCAAAATCTGGAGCCAAATATGAATTGGCATTTAAAAAATATGAGCAGTGGTGCATTTTGAAAAACATAGAGAACATTACCAGCGAAAAGGCATTACTAGTATATTTTAAAGAACTAAGTAACAGCCAGAAGCCCTCATCCCTTTGGTGTTACTACTCGATGCTGAAGACGGAAATATCGATCAAGAAGCGCATTGATATAAAAAAATATGTCAATCTCACAGCTTTGCTGAAAAATATAGCAAAAGGTTATAAACCTAAAAAGTCTAAAGTTCTAAACAGAGAAGATACTGTTAGATTCCTGCAGACAGCAGGGAACGAGAAATATTTATGCATGAAGGTTAGTCATATACAAGGTAATCATGTATTTTATTGGTTGTAACGTATAATAATTTTCAGGTTGTTTTGATTATATAATTATCTTTTCTTGGATTTGTGAGTTGTCAATTTCATTACCGCACTAGTGTGGTAATAATTTCATTAAAGCACTCATTGGGCTAACAAGTCCATTACATAACTAAAATGAGTGGGATATGGTATAACTTATCCCACGGTGATATATAAAATAATTTAATCCTATATACTAAATAATTTAATTCCCTATCTATATATTTTTGAATTCATCACGACGATCGGGGAAATTTTATTCACCTGTACAGACTAAACGGTGCGAGTGATTTTAATGAATGGGATGTAGAGAATAATTCAACTTGATTTCCTGGTAATAGGTCATACGGTGCATAGTTTCGGTGTAAAAAAATTTTAAAGGTCGTATTTTGGCTTTTTGAAACAATTTGAAATCAAAAATTTAGTCTTCTTTGAAAAATTTAAGACGAAGAACGTTTCTTTGACATGTCAATCAGAACAGTTAAATGTAATTATTTATAAAATAAGGACATTTTGAAAAAAGTTAAATTGATAAACATACATTATAGCATTGGGCGGTTGTTCCATAGTAGTTTAAAAGGCCTAAAACATTATATTTAAAAATTATAATTTTTGAAGGTTCATGTCCGTGATTCATGTGCATTTCCAAAGTGTTGCCACACATCCCATAAGTAACTAAGTAAAAAACAAATATTCCAATGTCAAGAATTTGACAGCTCGATCGGCTTTTGTTTTTTGCATAAAGTTGTCAGAAACATGTCGTGTTTGGTATCAAATGAGAGGAATCGACAAGGGCTACCATGCAGAAATGTCAAAAATTTGACAGCTCGATCAGCTTTAGTTTTTTGCTTAAAGTTGTCAGAACCATGTCGTGTTTGGTATCAAATGAGAGGTATCGTAGAGGGCTGCCATGCAGAAATGTCAAAATTTTGACAGCTCGATCGGCTTTTGTTTTTTGCTTAAAGTTGTCAGAACAATGTCGTGTTTGGTATCAAATGAAAGGTAACGTCAAGGGCTGTCATGCAGAAATGTCAAAAAATTGACAGCTCGATCGGCTTTTGTTTTTTGCTTAAAGTTGTCAGAACCATATCGTGCTTGGTATCAAATGAGAGGGTTCGTCAAGGGCTGCCATGCGGAAATGTCAAAAATTTGACAGCTCGATCGGCTTTTGGGTGAGCAGGTTACGTGGGCAGTTTGGGTGGGCAGGTTGCGTGGACATTTTGGGTGGGCAGATTGCGTGGGCAGTTTGGGTGGGCAGGTTGCGTGGGCATTTTGGGTGGGTAGGGTGCGTGGGCAGGATGCGTGGGCAGTTTGGGTGGGCAGGTTGCGTGGGCATTTTGGGTGGGCAGGTTGCGTGAGCAGTTTGGGTGGGCAGGTTACATGGACTGTTTGGGTGGGCGGGAAAAAATATTTTGAAAGACCCTTGGCGTTTAAATTGTTCCTAGACGGATTGGACGTACGTAAAACTATTAAAAAACACTATTGGCGGAGCCCTAGGGAATACTCGGCGTAGCCGAGTTTTTGTTAGTCCTATATACTAAATAATTTAAATCACTATCTATATATTCTTGAATTCATCACGACGATCGGGGAAATTTTATTCACCTGTACAGACTAAACGGTACGAGTGGTTTTAATGAAAATTTTTCTGGGATGTAGAGAATAACTCAACTTGATTTTCTGGTAATAGGTCATTTTTCTGTACGGTGTATAGTTTTTGTGTAAAAAAATTTTAAAGGTCGTATTTTGGCTTTTTGAAACAATTTGATATCAAAAATTTAGTCTTCTTTGAAAAATTTAAGACGAAGAACGTTTCTTTGACATGTCAATCAGAACATTTAAATGTAATTATTTATAAAATAAGGACATTTTGAAAAAAGTTAATTTCATAAACATACATTATGGCAATAGGCGGTTGTTCCATAGTAGTTTAAAAGGCCTAAAACATTATATTTAAAAATTATAATTTTTGAATGTTCATGTCCGTGATTCATGTGCATTTCCAAAGTGTTGCCACACATCCCATTAATAACTAAGTAAAAAAACAAATATTCCAATGTCAAGAATTTGACAGCTCGATCGGCTTTTGTTTTTTGCTTAAAGTTGTCAGAACCATGTCGCGTTTGGTATCAAATGAAAGGTAACGTCAAGGGCTGTCATGCAGAAATGTCAAAAATTTGACAGCTCGATCGGCTTTTGTTTTTTGCTTAAAGTTGTCAGAACCATTTCGTGTTTGGTATCAAATGAAAGGTAACGTCAAGGGCTGTCATGCAGAAATGTCAAAAATTTGACAGCTAGATCGGCTTTTGTTTTTTGCATAAAGTTGTCAGAACCATGTCGTGTTTGGTATCAAATGAAAGGTAACGTCAAGGGCTGCCATGCAGAAATGTCAAAAATTTGACAGCTCGATCGGCTTTTGTTTTTTGCTTAAAGTTGTCAGAACCATGTGGTGTTTGGTATCATATGAGAGGGTTAGTCAAGGGCTGACATGCAGAAGTGTCAAAAATTTGACAGCCCCATCACCTTTTGTTTTTTGCTTAAAGTTGTCAAAACCATGTCGTGTTTGGTATCAAATGAAAAATAACGTCAAGGGCTGTCATGCAGAAATGTCAAAAATTTGACAGCTCGATCGGCTTTTGTTTTTTGCTTAAAGTTGTCAGAACCATGTGGTGTTTGGTATCATATGAGAGGGTTAGTCAAGGGCTGACATGCAGAAGTGTCAAAAATTTGACAGCCCCATCGCCTTTTGCTTTTTGCTTAAAGTTGTCAAAACCATGACGTGTTTGGTGTCAAATGAAAAATAACGTCAAGGGCTGTCATGCAGAAATGTCAAAAATTTGACAGCTCGATCGGCTTTTGTTTTTTGCTTAAAGTTGTCAGAACCATGTGATGTTTGGTATCATATGAGACGGTTAGTCAAGGGCTGACATGCAGAAGTGTCAAAAATTTGACAGCCCCATCGCCTTTTGTTTTTTGCTTAAAGTTGTCAAAACCATGTCGTGTTTGGTGTCAAATAAAAAATAACGTCAAGGGCTGTCATGCAGAAATGTCAAAAATTTGACAGCTCGATCGACTTTTGTTTTTTACTTAAAGTTGTCAGAACCATGTGGTGTTTGTTATATGAGAGGGTTAGTCAAGGGCTGACATGCAGAAGTGTCAAAAATTTGACAGCTTAATTTGATTTTGCTTTTTGCGTGGGAATTTTTTGGTGGACAGTTTGGGTGGGCAGGTTGCGTGGGCATTTTGGGTGGGCAGGTTGCGTGGGCATTTTGGGTGGGCAGGTTGCGTGAGCAGTTGGAGTGGGCAGGTTGCGTGGGCTGTTTGGGTGGGTGGGAAAAATATTTTAAAAGACTTGGCGTTAGCACTTTGCGTTTAAATTGTTCCTAGACGGATTGAACGTACGTAAAACTATTAAAAAACACTATCGGCGGAGCCCTAGGGAATACTCTGCGTAGCCGAGTTTTCGCTAATTATTCTACAGCCTGAACGGTGCGAGTGATGTTAATGAAAATTTTTCTGGGATGTAGAGAATAATTCAACTTGATTTCCTGGTAATAGGTCATTTTTCTGTACGGTGCATAGTTTTTGTGTAAAATATTTTTAAAGGTGCAATTTTGGCTTTTTGAAACAATTTGAAATCAAAAGTTAGGTCTTTTTTGATAAATTTAAGACGAAGAACGTTTCTTTGACATGTCAATCAGAACATTTAAATGGAATTATTTATAAAATAAGGACATTTTGAAAAAAGTTAAATTCATAAACATACATTATAATAATAATAATAATAATAATAATAATAATAATAACAATAATTTATTGCCCAACAGTTTACAAGAGGAAACCAATTACAGGACAAAGACAAAGAAAACATTCAAAAATTAATAAGTAAACAAAATATGCAATACAAATATAAAGAAAAATCAATGATTCGCATAAATGAAATTCAAATAAAGAGAAATTTTGACCATGAAGCAATAATACATTCTTCATTAAAAAATATTACAAAAAGATATCTTCATAGTGTAGTTCAGCATTGCGACACATGATGTGGACTGGTGACCGCTGAAGGATGTCAGAGTGGGTTTTTGCCAAATAGAAGGTCCTTGAGTATCTAGAAACAGATCTGGGAGCGTGGAAAGGGATACAAGAAAGCAAGTAAGGTGCATCAATTTTATTATTAATTAACATCCATAAAAATCTAGAAGTAGAAGTAATTCTTCTCTCTAAAAGAGATGGCATGGAATGACGTTCAAGTAAACTATTTTGGTCAATGCCTCTTTCTGGATATGTGCCGTCAAGTTTGAAAGACATAAATTTTAAAAATTTACGATGTATACGATCAAGAGCTATAGATTGATAAGCATAGAATGGGTACCAAATAATATTAGCGTATTCAAACTTACTCAAAATAAAAGCAAAGTACAAAGGTTTGAGAATTAAATGGTTGTTGAACATTTTTGAAATACGCATCAAGAAACCTAATGTTTTACTTGCAGAAATACATATGTCGTAGATGTGATCAGAAAAATTAAAATTTTGACAGAAGGTAACTCCAAGGTCTTTCACAGAAGTCTTTTTCTCGATTTGCATATCATATATGGTGTAATTAAAATGTAAAGGATTAATTTTTCTGGTATACGATACTGAGCAGCATTTATCCACATTTAAAGTCAATTTATTTGTTTCACACCATTCAGTAAATATATCGACATTTGATTGAAGATGGAGAGCATCGGGAAAAGAGGAAATTCTTTGATACAATTTAATGTCATCAGCATATGCCAGGACAGAACATGAAAAAGATTCGATCAGATCATTAATAAAGATATTAAATAATAGTGGCCCTAGATTAGAGCCCTGAGGCACCCCAGAAGTGGCGATAAAATTGAATGAGCTGAAACCATTGTAATACACACGACAGGGACGATTATCCAGATATGATTTGATAAGGATTGTTAATGACGATCCTGCTCCAACAGTATCTAATTTTTGCAGAAGTAAAGCGTGATTAATGGAGTCAAAAGCGCGTGACATGTCAGTATATATGACATCTACCTGTCCACGATTATCCAGGGTCTCTGAAACGAATTGAGAAAAAGTTGCAAGATTAGTAGTGGTGGATCTACCTTTCATAAAGCCATGTTGATTACATGAAATAAAAGAACGAATATTATTATATATTGATTTATATATGATAATTTCAAAGATTTTACTAAAATTGTTCAGGATTGATATAGGTCGATAGTTTTCTAATTGAGACTTGTCACCTTTTTTAAACACTGGTGTTATACGTGTTAGTTTCCATTTTTCAGGAAAAATACTTGATTTAATAGACAGGTTAATAATATAAACAAGTGGTTCGACAAGAGCATGTCATATCTTTAATCAAAAAACTAGGGATTTGATCTTCTCCATATGTAAATTTAATGGGTAAGGAAGACATAATGTCAAGCAGTTCGTCTGTATTAATTTGATGAAGATTGAATGGAGGATTGCTAGGGTATTTGACTGAAAGTTGCGTCGAGGTGTTGAGTGATAATGAAAAGAAATTCGAAAAATGAGATGCAAACGCATTTACTATATCTTGAGAGGATTCATACTCTATGCCATTATGGTGTAGTTTACGTGGTGCTGGTATGCGGGTTTTTCCTTTTTTTGATTGAACAAATTTCCATAGATAGGATGGATTGGATTGAATATTATTTTCGACAGATCGGACGTACTCATTATATGCATGTTTGATTTGATTTTTGACTAAAGTTCTCAGTCTTTTGAATTCTGAGTAAAAATAATGATTCCTAGATTTTATGTACTTTCTCCTGTAGTACTCTTTAGATGTAATATTGTACTTGATCACAGATGTGAACCAAGGAGGATATTTACTGGATTTAATATTTCTTTGTTTATGCACATATTTGTCAATAAGAGTATATAGAGAGTTGTAAAAATAATCTAAGGCTTCATTAACATCATTACTAGTATACATTAAAGACCAATCAAACGAGGAGATTTCATTGTATAATTCAATGAAATTTGCCTTGCGAAAATTATAAAATAGAGTGTTGGATGACGGGATATTAGGCGAAGAACGATAATTTAAATTAATAGACAATGAAAGTGCTGGGTGGTAAGCATCTATAGGGACTAGTGTAAAATCAGCTTTACATACTGTTATTTTGTTATTTAAGTTTGATAAAACCAAATCCAGTTTATTATTATTGGAGTTATTTATGGAATTATACTGTTTAAGATCCAATATATGACACATTTGTTGGAGTGTGGAAGATTTTACGCAGCTGGTGAAGGAGGTGCAAAATTTGGGTGTGTTGAAATCGCCAATTAATAAAACAGATTCGTTAATAAACAATAACTCTAGCATTTCTACATAATTAATGAAATCGGTTGTGGTTACATCTGGTGGAATATACAAGGCACAAATTATGCAAGTATAGTTACCCACTTTACATTTGCAAGCAACTATATCAATTAAAGGATTCAATGATTTTAAAGATGAGACATTAAAAATAGTATATGATATGTGACTTGCCAGAGCTATGAGAACACCTCCACCTGTACCACGACCTAAAAGAGCACAATTTCTATCACAGCGTAAAATATTGTAATCAGAGGGAAATAATTCGGCATCATATACGGAGTCTGAAATCCAGGTTTCAGACAGAACTATAATATCAAATGAGACAACACAACAATTAACATAAAATATACCAGTTTTAGTATTAAGACCTCTTGTATTTTGATAATAACATAATAAGTGAAGGACAACTGTTGGGCGAAGTTAGTTTTCCGAAAGACTGATTATCTTGGGAGTACCATTAATATATTTTATGGATAAATTTACTTCGCCATTAGCTTTACGGTCATCTAATTCAGCTTTAACAGATTTAAAATATGAAATTTGTAATTTAGTTCTGTCACGAGAAATAGACAAGCTACTCCATTTTTCTATTGTTTTGATTTTATTGATATTTTTAATTATTGAAGTAACTTCTTCAGATGAAGAAAGATTAATTTTAATAGGTCGGCGGCGTGAGGAGGTGGAATCAAAACGTCCAATTCTTGAGACACTTTTAGGTTTTATGTTAACGCCAACACCAGTAAAAATTTCATTTGCTAAAGCAGTATCACGTTCGAGTTGTTGTGGTTTTGAAAGAGCACTGTCTTCCTCAGAATTAAATATCAACACATTACACGATCGTTTTTGACGTTCGGTTATTTCATTGATTATGTGTTCAGTTATTGAGGAAGTTGAATGCGGATCGAAATTGTTTCGCTGTTTCTTCATTTCTGCAATATCATTTTGAATTTGAATTATAACTTTCTTTAATTGATCTAAATCATTTCCTAACGTACGGCAAGAAGGACAGTTCCATTTTATACCTGATTTTGGATCGTGAATACGTCGAATTTCTGCAGCAGAAAAGTCGACACATCGCATATTAAAAGTATTATTGCAGATGGTACAAGTAACGAGCCTGTGATCCTCAGAGGCTTTTTTGCAACAATAACATTGAGACATTTTGCAATAAACAAGAAGCAAAAATGAAAAAAAAAGTACACCCCGAATAATCAATTAATTGAAGTACCCAGTATAAAACAAAACAAATTATTATTTAGGTGAATGAACCCGCACCATTACGAACAAGACAAGACAAAATAGTAGGTACGCCTTTAAAATAAATAAAAAATTGTAACAAAAGTGAAGATTACTCACCCCAGAAGAAACAATTTTCAAAAACACAATAAAAAAAAATATGCCGTTGTTTAAACGCACATAATGATATAGTTTTGAAGAAAAACTAGATTAAAAAACCACCAAAAACAAAAAAAAAATTCGCAGAGCGAAGATAGAAACACCAGCGATACCAAACGAAACGCTAAGGAAAAAAAGTTAAATTCATAAACATACATTATGGCAATGGGCGGTTATTCCATAGTAGTTTTTAACAGGCCTAAAACATTAAATTTAAAAATTATAATTTTCGAAGGTTCATGTCCGTGATTCATGTACATTTTCAAAGTGTTGCCAAACATCCCATAAATAACTAAGTAAAAAAACAAATATTCCAATGTCAAAAATTTGACAGCTCGATCGGCTTTCGTTTTCTGCTTAAAGTTGTCAGAACCATGTCGTGTTTGATATCAAATGAGAGGTATCGTCAAGGGCTGGTTTGCAGCAATGTAAAAATTTGACAGCTCGCTCGGCTTTTGTTTTTTGCATAAAGTTGTTAGAACCATGTCGTGTTTGGTATCAAATGAGAGGGTTCGTCAAGAACTGCTATGCAGAAATGTCAAAAATTTAACAGCTCGATCGGCTTTTGTTTTTTGCTTAAAGTTGTCAGCACCATGTCGTGTTTGGTATCAAATGAGAAGTATCGTCAAGGGCTGTCATGCAGAAATGTCAAAAATTTGGCAGCCCCATCGCCTTTTGTTTTTTGCTTAAAGTTGTCAGAACCATGTCGTGTTTGGTATCAAATGAAAGGTAACGTCAAGAGCTCTCATGCAAGAATGTCAAAAAATTAACAGCTCGATCGGCTTTTGTTTTCTGCTTAAAGTTGTCAGAACCATGTCGTGTTTGGGATCAAATGAAAGGTAACGTCAAGGGCTGTCATGCAAAGATGTCAAAAATTGGACAGGTTGATCGGCTTTTGTTTTTTGCTTAAAGTTGTCAGAACTATGTCGTGTTTGGTATCAATTGAAAGGTAACGTCAAGGGCTGTCATGCAGAAATGTCATAAATATTTTGAAAGACTCTTAGCGGTAGCACTTTGCATTTAAATTGTTCCTAGACGGATTGGACATACGTAAAACTATTATAAAACACTATCGGCGGAGCCTTAGGGAATACTCGGCGTAGCCTAGTTTTCGCTAGTTCTATGCTAAATATAGTTGAGTCAAAAGCAATGTCTGCTGGTTAATATAAATATTCATAAGTTCCATTCCTTATCAACTGAAATAAAATTTTCAATTCCAAATCTTATCTTCATATTTCATTTCTATTGCGCTTACCTGTATACACTCAGTATTTATAAATTTACTATTGCGATATTTTCCTATAGCAAATAATTTTTGACAAAAAAAATCATTTATGTGTCAAAATGGAAGGGTCTGTTCAGTAAACGTTCTTTTAGAACGTAACCTATATTTTAATTAAAAAAAATAATTAATAATAATAATTATAATAATAATATTAATAATTAATAATTTTTTTGCTCATTCAAAAATCAAATAACAGAAAATTTATGCTAATTAGAAAGAACAATCATATAATAATGACGTTTATTGCAAATATCACCAATAGTAATTATTCATAGAGCCGAAACAAAATAAGTTTAGGCGGGATATTTAAAATTGAAACACTTTTAAAAATATTCGGTTAATTTTGTTAATGAAAATTAAACATTTACAAACAATAAGACAGTTCTAGACAACAGAGGATTAAATGAAATTGAAAAGAATATGAACTTAAGAAAAAATTAATGGATAAAATTTTAAAACGATACAGGGATAGTTACTGTTACGCTGTTTAATACTGAACAATAATATATAAATACACTTCCTTCTTACTGATATTTAGCTAATTTTCTATTAATGTTTATACACCATTATAAAACTTGTATTTATTTAAAAATATACATTATATATTCATGTATGCCATATTTAACAACATATGAAATGCAAACATTACAGTAAAGTTGAAAATAATTTATAAAACTTTATATTTTTGCGGACTGTAAAAGTTAAAGAATTGTACCAAGTTCAATAATTTCATCAAAGTTTTATACAATGTAATTTCAAAACTTAGATGTGACGTTACGAACTGTAATAAAAAAAAAAAACACTCTATGGGGCATCAAACGGGATACCATACTGTTGTATTTTGAGCTTTAGACACATCTATTAGGTAGGTATAGCTCCATATCAATCCAAATTCTGGGAGAATATGTTGTAATGACGGGATTAAAATGTATTTCCAAATTCCGACTAATCCGCTGCTCCGTCTGATGAATTAAAAGAAGAAGAAAAATATATTAGTAAATGGGAGGATATGCATTATGCAAATGGTTACATTAGGTTAGATTAATGTTGACACATACAAAAGATAAAAAAATACAGTAAATAGAATTAGAAGAAGATAACAAATTATAACAAATAACAAATCAGCATTGGAATAATTTTAAGGATATAATTGCAATAAATTATTAAAATAAAATTTAGCTGTGTATAATATTTTAAATCATTTACTTTTATATAAGGAGTTGAAGTGGCAGGAGATATTGTGATGGTCATATCAAGATTTTTTATGTTTATTTGATACAAATATAAATTTTCACCTTGACTGTGCCACAAGACAATTTTCAAATTTGGAAGACGAACATTTTTCTCCGGGTTATCACAACATATCGGACTAAATATCTAACAGTGTAAACGTAGAACCATTTAATGTCAACAAATGCAAATTTTACTGTTAATCTTCTGATGTTTTCCCAAAAGTACACATATCTGTTTTAATATATTTTACTTCTACAAATAAAAACAAATGTTAGAAATTAATGAACAAAATAAAGATATAATTAAAATTTTTACCTATTATTGCGGCCTATTCTGTAACAATTGTTAATTTTTAACCGCTGGTTAAACTTTATACCCAAATGCTTCAAATTTGACAACTATTTTTTGTTATATGTCAACATTCTTGATTAGTTAACATTTTTAAATAGCTGTTAAAACCTAAAGTTAGAGAACAGGTAATATTGTACATATGCTAATCTGTAAATTCTGAATTATTACCTTTGTTGATACATACACCCTTTTTTCATTCAGGGAATATCAGCCTGGATAATTTCTTCTAATCGAAGGAATGTACTACCATTTCTTTCGCCTTGGATCACGAATTATGCATGCATTCATGCATCATTTTTTGGCTATAAACAAATTTTAAAAATGTCGACATTTTGTAAATATTGTTTCTGTGTATATATTCATTGCTTTCCTTTGTGAGTTTGATTTTTCCTGTTAAAGAAAACATATATTAATTTTTAATAAAAATAATTTAAAAGTGCATACATATTTCACTTTTAACCATTGTGTTCCTTGCTCTTTCTGTCCAAGAATTGATTAATTGCTGAATGGATCACAGTCTTAAAAGTAAAAACATATAGTAAGAACTAATTATTAAAATAAAGGTATCACTATAATTCTTACTTATTATTGCACGTGAATCTGATATAATTTCGATCAGTAACACTGCTAATTAACTTTGTTTAAGTAAAAACCATTTTGAATATAAAGTGTGCATAGTAAATTAATCAATTTCGTCTATCTTTGTCTTAAAAGGAAAGGTCTTGTAACTCCAAAATCCTTTCACTAAGACGAAATTTATATTTAGATAAATAGCCTGTAATAAATTTACAATTATTATTCAAATTAATAACTTAATAGAGTTAGTACATTACCTGATAAATAACTTTTCTGTACATATTTGATTTTTAACGTTGTTTCAATATTTCTTAAAAGATATGAAAGTGGACAATTTTAAAAATTGATGTCAATGAACATGGTGGTATTTTTGATATCTCGTCCTGAATTTTTCCTGTCTGGATGGCTTACATGACTCATCTTTTTAGTCTTTTTTCAAATTTCATCCTGATTTTTTTTTTGTCTGATTGTGCATAATAAATTGATCAAGTTGATCTACCTTTGTCTTTAAAGGAAAGGTCTTGGGTACTGCGAAACCCTTTCCCATAGACGAAATTTATATTTAGATATTCGGTCTGTAATAAAATAACAATTATTATTCATATTAAAAACCTAATACAGTTAGTATTAATACATTATCTTGTATAAAACTTTTGTGAACATATTTGATTTTTAACGTTTGTTTCAATATTTCTTCAAAGACATGAAAGTGGACAATTTTAAAAATTGCTAGAAATGAAAATGGTGGTATTTTCCATATCTCGTCCTGAATTTTTCCTATCTGAATGGCGTACATGAATCATCTTTTTAAGCGTTTTTCAAATTTCATCCTGAATTTTTCTTGGCTAATCTTTCATAATATATTGATCAAGTTCGTCTATCTTTGTATTCAAAGGAACCCTTTCCCTTAGACGATATTTATATTTAGACATTCGGCCTGTAAAAAAATTACAATTATTATTCAAAATAAAAACTTAATACAGTTAGTATATTACCTTATATAAAACTTCTCTGTACATATTTGATTTTTAGCATTGTTCCATTATTTCTTGAAAGACATGAAAGTGGACAATTTTAAAAATTACTCTCAATGAAAATGGTGGTATTCGTCTTGAATTTTTCCCGTCTGGATTTAGGCGTTTTTCAAATTTCATCCTGGATTTATTTATCTTGCCTGATTGGGCTTAATAAATTAATCAAGTCTATCTTTAAAGGAACTGAGCGTTTTCATATCTCGTCTTCTGAGCATTTTTCTTTTTTTGTTGTTGTTTAATTTTTGTAATTTATTTCTTTTTTGTTTTATTTTTAATAATTTGCATTTTAATTTTTGATTTTTACATCATTCTAATTTTTTAAAAATAAACTCCCCTTTAGCATTCAAATTTAAAAAGTCATGTTACGCAAAATAATTTTTTACCTCCCGTTGAAAGAGGTATTGGAATCATGCAAAAAATCGCATATCCAGATTTTAGTGGATACGCAAGTTTTAAGGTCCCTATAATCCAATTATAACATTTTTACGATGATGTCCATGTATGTGTGTGTGTGTGTGTGTGTGTGTATGTGTGTGTGGATGTTGGAACCACAGTTTCTCAAATACTATAAGACTTAAAAAAAAATTAACTACAGTTTCCTCAACCTGACATTCCTGGGAAGAGCTGATTAGATTTTGGTAACGATTTGACAACCGGAAATAATAGTTTCCTTAAAAAAAATTAAAGAATATAAAAATCTCTATCCGATACATTTAAAAAATTTATTATATCTTCTATGGATTTAAAGATAGAGACATATAAATATATAAAATAAGTTGTAAATGAAACTCGCAACCCATTGAAAACAAGTAGAAAAATTCAAATGTTTGTAATTGACAGATAAATGCGAGTGTCAAAAACCCATACACATTACTGAAAACTTTAGCCGTGAATCTCGAACTTAGAAGAATAAGAGTGAATTGAACTATTTAAAAAATATAAACATATATAAAGAAGATATATGTGTTTTTGTGTGTATTAGAAATGTCAAATATGTACAATACTTAAATAGCCTAATATGGAAATGGCGAGAGGTATTGTGCTGGCCACAAAACATTTTTGTCAAAATTCTTTTCCAAAGTTGTCAGATATTTTTCTATTTTAAACGGTATATTTATTGCAAAATAAATTTTACACATACGTTTGGTTTCAGGGTTCCCAGAAATACCATGCATATTTAAAAACAGGGTTACCAAGGTAAATTTGGTTTAAATAGAAATTAATTTTACTAAATTTTGTTTAAAATATATAGTATAAAGTTGTTAAATGTGCATAAAATATGATTACATTGAATATAATGCAAATTTTAAACGTATTTTGGGAGTTTATACAAATATCTTGAGTATTTAATTTAAATATACATAATTGAGAAAATAATTTTGATTTAAATTGAAATAAAAGTACCCTGTTATCTGACAACCTAAATATATGTTTTTGTGCTAGCCGTGTTTCTTTGCCCTGAATATCGTCGCTGCGTTTCCAAAAAGCGTTATGTGTTCTCAGTTAAGTTTTTCAGAAATAACAAAAAAACATTTTTAAAAATTGTATTCTACACAGTTTATTAAAAATGCATATAGCTGATTTTATAGATAAATTCTCTTATATTTTCTGCGTTATAAGAGACCAATAACGCATTTTTGTTCAAAAGTGCATATAGCGCTTTTTGGAAGCGCAACGATGATATGATTCTCTAAATCGTAATTAGTCAATCACTAATGACATAATGAAAGATGATGATAGATTAGGATTATTGAACACAATTCAACGGCACATGATTCTTGCTGATCATGATCACTTTGACACGAATCACGGCTCAAAGAAACACGACTTTTACATTTACACATGCATTCAAACATTCATACATGGCGATTATTCACATGTTGTTTATTGCCGTGTGGTGTTTTTTTTTTTTTTTTTCTTTAGTAAAAGTCGACTAATGCAAGCTCTTGCGTGTGACGGATTTCATTTGAGCTATAACGAGTTGTTCATTGAACCACACCGTGGGCTAGTTGTTTGCAAAGTACGACAACAATCCCAAATACCGCTGGTATTGGGTATAAAAGTTATAAAACTATTATGATCCAAGCTATTGCCTTACCGTATCTGCCAAATGAGGAAAAATATTAATTCTTTCAAATAATTCAAATTATTGTTAAATTTCATGAGACAATAGGCTCATAAACCATAACAAAAAAAATGTACATTTTATCCTTAAAGTACTACTCAATAAATAACGATTAAGATAAAAATAAACATTTTTTTAATAATTACTTTGCGAGATATTTGAATTTATATCGAGGGATACAGATGACGTAGCCCTATTGGTATCTTTCTCGAGCAGCCTACAACAGAAACTGGTGTGAGAAAGATAGCTCTAGGTTTCTTTAAAAATCAAATGCATCTATACAAAAAAAAACAATTTTGACTTTTTGATACCACGAATTGCTTTAAAATTAAACGAACTTTGATTTAAAAATATTTTAAAAAATTTATGGGCTAAATTTATGCAACAGGTGGTGGCAATAGCTTGAACCATAATAGTTCTACACCCACCAGCGGTATTTAAGATTGCCGCGTACTTTGCGGTTTTCTTTTTCTTTTAAGAAATATTTTTTTTTTTTTTAAATAATTTTCCTCATTTGTAAGATACGCGCCCCATGTTGCGATTTAATTTCTGGCTTAACATCACACGGCTTTTTTTTAACTCTTTTGTGGACGCAACATGTCTACAATTCTTTGCAAAATTTTGCAAATTATAATTATGTTTAGAAATTATCTTAGAAAATTTCTTTGAACACAACATTATTTGTAAATCCTGTATTTGTGTCATTATCTATATATTCATCAGGTAATTTGATTTTTAAATTCTTTGTTGATCTGACTCTAGACATGGCAACATACAATTGGCCATGTGTAAAAACTGGTTTCTCTAAATTTATCCCAACAAAATCAAACGTTTGCCCTTGTGATTTATTTATTGTCATTGAAAATGCTAATCTTATGGGGAACTGTCGCCGTTTTAACGTAAACGGTAAATTTGTATCGGTAGATAAATCGAAACTCGGCAAATAGACTCGAGTACCTGAACTAATACCACTTAAAACTTCCAAATCTAAATTATTATTTTTCATAAAAATATAAATAAATAAATATATCATCACGGCATATTACCCATTTCTGGGTGTGCCAGTATCTACAACACATGTAGACATCGGTAATGATGACGATATATTTTACCGTGTGGGCGCTTACCAGGCGTCACCTCACGGGCAATCATAGCTGGTGTGGAGAGTGCACCACAGGGATCACTTTTGTGCCATTTAAAATTGGAAATATTTGGCGTCTGTCGGGATCGAACCCGGTTCCCCCTGGTTCGCGAGCAGACACTCAGGCACGCGGCCACGGGACCCCATATATATTATTTTTCATATCTTTTACAATTAATCGTGTCCCATTACACAATCCTTTTTTGGGATTCATATTTCTTAACAACATGACAATTGCACCTATTTTTAATGTTAATTTGTATTGTGGCATACCTGTCGGTACTTGATTATTTAATACTTCTGTTGGGTAATTTATTTTATTGGCTTCGTCACACTCACACCAATCTGTGCTAAGATAAACCCTTGATGCCCCAACAATTTTATTTAAAACAATTTCATTTAATATCATAGTTTCATCGTTCTTTGGTGCTAAAATTGCCCTATTTGTGAATTTATATATGTCATTTGGTTGTATTTCATCAGTACCAAAAATTTCGTCTACCAATGAACTATTTGAAATAAAATTTGACGGTATTGATACAATTTCATTATACCCATTTCCTACTGTCAAAAGAAATTTTGAAAATTCTACTTCATCTTTATTCACACGCATATTTTGTGTCAAAGAAAACTTTTTAAACAAGGGCCATAAGTGGCTTCTCAAAACAGATGTTTCTATTATAACAGTTCTATGATTTGTGAAATTTACAACAGGTAGACATCGACGAAAATCTCCACTTAAAATTATTACTTTGCCACCAAAGGGTAATGTATTATTCATTAAATCTTTTAAAACAAGATCGATTGCATTTAGTGCGTGTTTTGGGATCATTGTGACTTCGTCACAAATGATTACTGTTGTGTTTTTAATAAATTTACCGGGAATACTATTTGCTTTAATTTTACAAACACTGCTATCAGTGACTGGAACGGGTAATTTGAAAACTGAATGTAAAGTCTGGCCCCCTTTTAACAATGTAGCTGCGATCCCGGACCAAGCTACAGCAATTGCATTATGCCCTTCTCCTCTTAAAACACTAATTATTGTATTATGTAAAAATGTTTTCCCGTTACCGCCTGGGCCGTCAACAAAGAAATATCTGTTTTTACAATTTACATCGTTTACAGCAATTAAAATATGTTGTAAAATTTCTTTTTTTCACTGTTAAACAAAGCTACATTATTTTGACCCTCTAATTTTTCGGCAACAATGTCTATCAAATCGTTCTCATTGGTATCATCATTTGTTTCATCCGGCTGTGGTAAACCGAAATCACTTAAATCGTATCTATGAATCACTAATATTTCTTGTATTTTTCGTAAACATTTATTTTGTGCAACTATTTTGGAATGATGTAACAAATAATCTTCCATTAAGTAATCTTTAAATTTTTCCCACAATTCGATTGCATTTGTAGAAGTGTGAAAACATATTAAATATGCAAACAGTTCCCTAAGTTGTCTAGGAAATTTACTTAATACTGCTTCATTTAAACAATTTTCACATTCTTTATCATTTTGCAACAAACCTAAAGCACGTGCAGCTTCCTGATATGTATCGTATAATTTACCATCTACAGTACGCAAATTTTCAAAACTTGTCGCCCCTTTCGCGTGTACCAATATTAACCGTAAATGAAACCGTTCTATATCTTTTGGACTTACAGATATCATTCGGCCTATGGGTGGTTTTGTTTCTCTTTGTCTAGGTTTCCACGCGTTATTAGCAAAAGCATAAAATTTGGGAATTTCCCTATAGCAATATTGTCGCGCATTAGTATCAGTTTGATTAAGCAAAAACCACGCAGTAAGTGTTGTATTCTTTTTGGCTGCACGCTCAACTGCACGTTTCTCATGACCGTTAGCAAAAAATACGGCCTGTTGATTTTTTAAGTGAACTGAGAATTCAAAAATAGCATGAGATTTATCGTGTAACGGATATTCAAACAAACGCCAGCAAGATTCTGGTGCCGAAACATATCTCGCATCTAAATAGCCATTAATTTCGTCCCACTGAACAGTTTTACTTTTATCTACCTGTCCTAACTTGACGCTAGCGCAATCATGACCTTTACATAAATAATCACAAATGTATTTAATACTTTTAACTGAAGAACATATTTCTACATTTATGTGGGTTCGGTACTTTTTCAATAAATAAGGATTGTATGGTACAATCCATCTATTATCGATGGTATATTTTATTGTGCCATTTTTCCACAGAATGTACATTTTAGCGTTATTATTTGACCTTTTGTATAGAGGATAACCGTTTACATTTTCATGCGTTTCATTTCTAAATTCTTTTGGGTATCTTTTGGAACATTTATTGTCACTCATGCAAGGTGAAAATTTATTACAAATACCGCACGGCATGTATCATATGCGACTGAACAATTTAGTATAATTCGGGTTCGTTTGTTTCATCTGGAATTTCAGCGGACACTAATGCATCAATATCCTCTCTGTTACGAATTTTACTACCCTCATCTAATGTTAACAGCAAATACATGTGCGGTAAACCCCGTTTTTGAAATTCAATTACATATATAAACACTACTACCTTACCGAAAATGTTATCGTGAAGGAATTCATGCAACATGTGTTTAATTTTACCACAAAAACCCTAGCTACAATATCTGGTCTATCGGCTGATGTTTGTCCTTGATGTAATTGTTGCACAATTTCTAACCATTTTGGATTACATGTCACTGTTATAAACAAATCTGGATTGCCCCATTCTCTAACAATAGCCATCGCGTTCTGATACATTTTTAACATAAAACGACTTCCGCCCTGAAATTTGGATGGCAAAATAATCGTGGACCCTGGTTTAGCACCTTCGTTTGCAGCTAAATTATTAATATGATCCATTAACCCACTGTAAAGTTCTACTCTAAAATCATACTGATGAAGTCGAATATATGTAAGTCTTTCGGCCTCAATTTTTACATATGCATCAACAATGAACTATTGAGTTAATTTACCGGCTTCTAAGCACGGATTAAATTGATTCTTAACAGCTAACCTATTTGTATAAAATTGTAACATACTTTGTTTTGTCTTGCCATCTGATTGTTTCATATTCATATTCCACCCGGGATCTCCGTAAGGAAATAACAATGGATAAATCATTGGGTCGCAATTTTCACTAAATTGCTTGATTCTAACTTGTCCACCGGCCCTAGGATGTACGCATATATCTCTTTCTATTGGTGGTTCACCATCGTTTGACGTGAAAACTACTGCTACCTCATTACTCGTGGGAAGATTGTACCTACGTTTATCTTTAGATACGCTTTAAAATAGGGATTAATTTCCCTAATTACATTATCTAATTTTTTCATAATGTCTGGTTTACATTTAGTGTTATATTTGTTGTTCATTCGTTTCTGTAACGCATCAGTTGTGTTAATTATATATAATTGCGCATACTTTTCAGTCTTACCATTCAGTGGATACAATGAAGCATTGGTATCATGGTAAATTTGTCCATGAATACGAAAACAGTATGGGCCTCGGCCGGGAGGAGGTGAAAAGCTTGCTCCCATTGATGCAAATGCCAACGCGCTATTATAGTTCCTAATATTTTCTTTAAAATTCCTACTATCTACATTATTCTCTATCATTAGATTTTTAATATATTGTGGAAAATCAGACATCTTTCTGGATTTAATTTACCTTTACGACAACACAGATTGAACTTACCATCATGTGACTTCTCGAAAGCAAAATTTTTCGAACAACCAATATTTACATTCAATTGTCATTGGCCCTAAGCTATGTAATTCTACTACTATTTCGAAGCCTTTAGCTGCCAACATGTATGTGTCTGAAGCTTGATGTTTTTGTTTCTTTGCTATGATTTTAGCTTTATTTATTTGATTATTTTTTAACAATCTTTGTTCAGGTGTTTCGTTCTTAATTAAATTTGTTAAATTATCTTTATATCTTTCTAACCGCTTTGCTTTTTCTTCGGGAGTTTCTTTATTTACAAATTCTTTAAAGTTATCTTTAAGTTTTTCTAATCTAACAGCTTTTTCCTCGGGTGTTTCATTGTTTAAATAATTTTCCGAATTCAATTTTAGTTTATTTAACCTAATAGCTTTTTCCTCGGGTGTTTCATAGCTTAAATAATTTTTGGAATTCAATTTTAGTTTATATAACCTAATGCTTTTTCCTCGGGTGTTTCATAGCTCAAATAATTTTTGGAATTCAATTTTAGTTTATTTAACCTAATAGCTTTTTCCTCGGGTGTTTCAGTGCTTAAATAATTTTCGAAATTCAATTTTATTCTATTTAACCTAACAGCTTTTTCCTCACATGTTTCATTGCTTAAATAATTTTCGAAACTCAATTTTAGTTTATTTAACCTAATAGCTTTTTCTTCGGATGTTTCGTGTTCAATACGATTTGAATAAATTTGATTTTGCTCTTCTAAACGCTCAATTTTTTTTTTTCAGGTGTTTCATTGGTTAACCGTTTTAAATTATTTTCACTTAGTTTCTTTAAACGCTTATTTCGCTGTTCCTCAGTTTCACTAGATTTACGCTTTAAATAATTTTCACGTAATTGCTGTTGACGTGTAACTGGAACAATTGTTAGCTGGCGGGTTCGAAACATTTGTAAAACATGAGACCTTAATCTGGTTCCTGTTCAGGATTTCGATTTAATATTACACTAGTACAGAACACGATAGCAAATAGTCCACAATCGTAGGCATTCATTTGTTGCTGAACTCGCGTAAATCTAACTGGAGGTCTATGTGGAAATAATCTGTTTAAATACGCTTTAGTATTGGTGTTTAAAGATTGAGAATTCATGCTATCGTATACAAAAATTTGGTAACCGTCATAATAAATTGATATCCAATGGCCTATGCTACCTACATCTTGACCTGGTGAAAACAAAATTGAATATGTTTATTTCCTTGTGCTATAGGTACGATACGATTTAAAGCTTGTAAGTAAACTGTACTCTGAGGTCTGAAGTTAGAAACTGATCGTACTATGGAAAAAAAGGAATCCATATGTACATCTTCTAAATACCCTTGCGGAATTATTAAAGTGTTCATGTCGCGTTCAATTAAATTACATTGCATGCCAGAATCACGATTTATAACATCTGTAACACTAACATTCAAATTAGTTACACCCGTTTGACTATTTTTTGCTACATTTGCACTACCTACCAATTTTATCGCTTTCACGTTTTTAGCTAATGAATTAGTTACTTCATTTGATTTATTTACCGCATTTACGTTTGTATTTTCATTGTCAACAATATCATTGTACTTTTGTTTACGTTTTAACCAATTTTTACTCGGCATTTTGAAGTTAATATCTTAAATAGGTACTGTTAATTTAATAAAAACTTACGTTTTTTTGAGTGCGTTGTTTAGCAATCAATTAAACAATGAAATACTCCACACCAAAATTGCTTACAACTGAATCGATTCTACTGGGTTATAGACCAAAGCCAAGATCCTGCACTCGCTGTATCGTCTTAACTGTAGTGCAATTCAGTTCTTCAGTGCCTATATTTAAAACCAGTTAGTGAATACATTATATTGTATTTAAAAAAAATCAACACAAAAATACAGTGACGATGACTTTGTTTAATATTTCTCAATCGTTTATTGATTATTTTATTATTTTATCAAGAATTCACTTAAGGATATTAAGAATTGAATTAAGGATGTCAAAAATGGAATTAAAGATATAAAAAATTCAAATACAGATATCCAAAATTGAATTCTATACATGTTATATGTACCTACTCTTTGATGTCGAAAATTCAGTACCATTTTAAAATGTCTAAAATTTAATTTTTAACTCTCGCTGAGATAGGTATTGGAATCATGCTAACATTCGCATATCCAAATTTTAGTCGATAAGCACATTTTAAGGTTCCTAGAATCCGATTATAACATTTTTACGATGATGTCCGTATGTATGTATGTATGTATGTATGTGTGTGTGTATGGTTTGTGAGTGTGGATGTTGGAGCCACGGTTTCTCAAATAAGACTTAAAAAATATTTAACTGCAGTTTCCTCAATCTAACATTCCTGGAAAGAGCTGATTAGATTGGATAACCGGAAGTAAGTTTCTTTAAAAAAATCTTCTAAATATTATTTTATGAAAAATTCAGTTATTACTAATAAAAAGAATATAAAATATCTATCCGATACATTTAAAATTTTAATTATATCTTCTATTGAGTTCAAGATAGATACTTATAAATCATTGATTTTATATATAACAGATTCGCCATTTATATGAGTTTCATTGGCAGAAATCATTTAGTTCCCACACTGCCAAAAGATGTCTCTAAAACTACGAAACAGATATTTACCGGAGCGTCGTTGGAGATGGAATTTGACCTTCGTACTTCATTCTAACTCGCGTGCAGCCGGCTCGCATCGGCTCGATCACGATCGATTATATTAGTATGTGTTTTCTATACGCGAACCAAAATCGCGAACACGCAAAAATTTCCAGAAGATCCTGTTTAAAAATTCCTAAATTTTTCGTATTTACCTATTTCAATGTACTGTAATAAATGAATTAATATTTAATGAAACTTTAATAATTATTTTTAGGTAAATGTTTTTCACAACGGGGGGATTCATGTTGGATGGCGTAAGCCGGCACCTAAATTTTTACCAATGCACCATTGATCGTGCATGCCTGTAAATCAAGGCACTTGGGTATTCTTAATTTTAATGGAGAAATAATATAAATAAATTTCATTATAAAATTTATTATTTGTAAATGAGAAATTATTTATTATTCCAAAAAAATAATTTTTCAATAAAATACATAAATAATCATTGTAACAAAATATTTATTGAATCTATGTAAAATTGTGAAACTTACATTTATTGTAATTATAATCTAACAATAATTATATTTAAGTACAGTTGAAACCCAATACAGCTAATGAATGAATATAAATAAGATGTTTCTTATACACAAATATAAACAAATCTGATGTGGCCAGCACATCACCTTCCGCCAATTTCATGTTTAAAATAGCAGTGAACTTTAAGTAAAGTATCACTTCCGGTTGATCGTTTGTAAATAAAATCTAATTTGTTGTCCAATAAATAGAAAAGTCTGTAATACGAAATTTAGGATTATGTTTGATTGTTTTTCGTCAAAAATCTGTTAGAGCTCCAACTTATAAAAAAACAAATAACCAAATTATGTTATAAACAGCCTCTGCGATGTACAACATTAGATTATTCTATATATTACATTGCCCTTATCTCCAAATCTGTACAAGATATAATAAAATTTTTAAGTGTATTAGATGGAGAATTTTATGTTCTTCTATATTTGTAATAACAAAAATTTCCAAAAAATTATATTTAGAATTTTTCTAATAAACTACTACTTCCGCTTGTCCAATTGTTCCCAAAATCTAATCAGCCCTTCCCAGGAATGTCAGATTGAGGAAACTGCAGTTAAATATTTTTAAGTTCCAAAATCAACACACACACACACATACACACACGCGAGCACACACACACACACACACACACACACACACACACACACGGACAACCTCGTGAAAATGTTATAATCAGATTATAGGGACCTTTAAACGTGTTTATCCACTAAAATCTGGATATGCGATTTTTAGCATGATTCCAATACCTCTCTTAGCGAGGAGGTAAAATGAATCTGAAAATGATAAAACTCGCTTTGGTACGGACGGGGTGGTACGTTTTTCTGCTTTCGTTCATGAAGGAATTGTTTAAAAAAATATTTTCACATATACCTATATTTATTTTTTAATGTTTTCTTTTCAACAAATAAAATTTTGGAATTTCCTAAAAAGAAACAAAATTTCATATTATTAATTGATTTCATGGTGGGCACTTGGTGAAACATATTAAGAATGTAAAAAAAATGTATGTAATATAAATTAAAATATAAATTAAACACTTGAAGCAAAGTGTGTAAGATTTGACAGAAGATATGACGAAAATTTACAAATCTTGCACGCTTTGCAGAAAAATTCCCTTTTAAGTCTATGCGAAGCATTCGAAATAAATAAGACCGTAAACTCAAGAAAACCCAGTACCAATGATCAAATAGACCTAAATAACTCCCCATTGTTAAATCTTTATTAAATGTTACCGCTAGATTTTACTCACCCCCACCCACTTTAGCACGTATATATATATATATATACTTAAACAAGATACAATTTTGTAATATTTTGTTAACTTGATAATGACCGAGAGATCGAAACGATCGTCGTTAAATAAATAAAGTTTGTAAAACAACCAAGTGTTTAATTTATATTATATATTTTTTTTATATGAACAAAATTTCATTTATTTTTTTTTTTTGTTTTAATCTGATGAACATGCTATAAGACGTCAACTACAATTTGTGAACGCGAAATGCGAAATAATGTTATTCTATTAGTTAATAGTTATATACAAGTTTAATTTCGTACGAAATCAATAATTATTTCCAATTTTTAAGTGGCTTAAAAGTATTTTTTCGTATTCTGTACAGTAATGTACTATTTTAATATACTCAAATCGTACAGTAAAGGCTTACTTTACAACATAGCAACCGTTAAGCTTCATTCAGAGCTACTGTTTTAATGCGCAACACTAATACATAACGCTAATGCATAACGCAGAAAAAGTTTGATAGATGGCAATGCATAAGACCATTCACAGCTACAAATTAGTGCTAACGCGTTAGCGTAAGCGTAATGTATAAACACAAAAGTTTGCAAACGCCAAACTTTTAACGCTATACTATGCATTAACTTTATGTGCGCATGCGTAGAAGGTTATTGTATTTATATTTGACTTTGATGACAACTGTCAACATGAATGCTGTACGATTTTTATTTATTCAACGCCAGAAAAAAAATTATAGCTGCCGCAAGTGCTATGTTTATAATTAATTGTGCAAAAAGTAAAATAGCACAAGAAAAGAAAAAATCAAAACGCCGATGGAGAACTCATCCAGTAAATCAGCTTCGGTCTCAACAAAGAGATTGGTAAAACAATACAGGAAATGAGATTATGGGACGAAAGCATGTTTTTCAACTACAAACGTTTATCCATAAATCAATTTGATATGCTACTTTCGTTGGTAGGACCAAAAATTTAAAAAAATGATACATTCCGATTAACTACTACACCTGGGGGAAGATTGGTATTAACTTTACGGTGCGTATGAATTAAATTTTTATATATGTATATATTTAATAATAAACAAATGTTCCTAATAATTATTACAAGTATTATTTTTGTAAGGTTCTAATATTTGCGAATAGATGTCCGAACCATCGTTAGCGTTACGCTTACCCATTAAATTCGTCGCAGCGAATGGATATTTGACTATTATCTTAAGTAATAGCATTGTGCATTAAAGTTATAATTTACGCATTATCACAATAAATTAAAACAGTAGCTGTGAACGAACCTTTACACATAACAACGGTTTTGTCATTATGTTAAGTACAAAAAACAATAACTGTCAAGTTACTTTGTTACTGAGAATCTGACTACTGTTTTTTACCTCTCGCTAAGAGAGGTATTGGAATCATGCTAAAAATCACATATCCAGATTTTAATGAATAAGCACGTTCCAAGGTCACTAAAATCCGATTTTAACATTTTTACAATGATGTGTGTGTGTGTATGTGTGTGGATGTATATATATATATATATATATATATATATATATATATATATATGTGTGTGTGTGTGTGTGTGTGTGTGTGTGTGTGTATGTCTGGAGGCTGGAGGGACGACTCCTCAAAAACTATAAGACAAGAGCTGTTTGACTATGAATTCCTCAATCTTACATTCTTGGGAAGAGCTGAAAAGGTTTTGGTAACAATTGGACAACCGGAAGTAGTAGTTTCTAAACAAAATTCTTCTTTTTGAAAATTCTTGATATTACTAATATTGAAGAACATAAAATTCTACATCCGGTACATTTAAATTTTTTATTAGATCTTCTATAAATTTAGAGATAAAGACGCTATATGTATATAGAATATCGGGATGTAATAAGTCGAGTAGGCGAAACTACACTAAGGAAGCCAGTTGACAAATTCAAATGTTTATAACATAATTTGTAAATGACAAATGTTTTAGTTATATTCTGAAAGCTTTTTCTGGGAAGTACATTTGATCTTTCTGATGGTTTTATTAATTAAATTATAGGTAACCTGCATTATATCCATTAGAAATATCATCAATCTTGTTAATGAATTGAAAGAATCTCTGACATTTAGGAACTTCCTCATACAATGAAAAATATATATAATTAGAATTGTATGGGTGCAGAAGACATGTTAAATACAATAAAAAACAATATTTGGGTAAAGTTCTGTCATATTTTTGTTACAAAACGACGGTTCGATTGCGAAGTGCAATATAATACTTATATAATATAAAATGGAAATGGCGAGAGGTCTTGTGCTGGCCACAACAGATTTTTTTAAATGTTTTTCATTCAGAATATTATGCAGCAAAAAATGTACATTTTAATAATAATATAAAATAAGAAAAAATAGTATACGCACCGCGTCAGAAAAGTGACTTTACAGAACTCGCTATCGCTCGTACTTAAACTTGTCATACTCCTCTGGTAAACTTTCAGTTTTCTCAACTAGGTAAGAGAGGTATAGGGATCGTGCTAAAAATAGCATATAGAGATTTTATATAATAAGCATGTTTTGATGTCCCCAGAATCCGATTTTAACATCATGATGCTGATATTTATAAGAATGTACGTGTGTGACGATTTTTCCTTAAAGCCTATTAAAATATGATCCAAAACTTCTCAAATTTGGTATTTAAAACTCATATATAATTTGAAACAACATATTAGATTTTAACCATATATGATAAATCGGATGTAGTACTTAATTTGGAGCTCTAACAAATTTTTGAGGAAAAACAATAAAACAATCCAAAATTTCGTATTACAGACTTTTCTATTTATTGGACAACAAATTAGATTTTATTTACAAACGATTAACCGGAAATGACACTTTACTTAAAGCTCACTGCTATTTTAAACATGGAATTGGCGGGAGGTCATGTGTTGGCCACATCAGATGTTTTAGATATATATTTTCTAATATGTATTTCAATAAAAATAATATAAGTACAGTAATAATTTTATTATTAAGTTTATATGCATAACAACATGCAAAAATTTAATATCCATTGTTTAAGTTTTTCGTCATCGTCCGCCGTGGTTTGTTTTACAGTTAACATATTGACATGTTTCCAGGCATTATATTTAACAAATGAATATTGTATTCTAAAATATTTTACTTACTTAATCCTGCACCTTTCTACCCTCACGGGTGTAAGGCGTTCCCCCGGCTTGCGGGGGAGGGGGTTGAGTTCTGGTTCGTTGGTCTTCTCCATATTTCTTTCCACTCTGCTCTATCTTGTGTTGCTGTCTTCGTTTCTTCCCAAGTTAAACCTCTTCTTTGCGCTGCCTCCTTTACTTCTTCCAGCCACGTTCTTCTTGGTCGTCCTCGTGGTTTCTTTCTTCCAATTTTTGCTTCAAACACTTTTTTAACTATTCTCTCCTCTCCCATCCTTTCTACATGCCCATACCATCTCATCTGTACTTCTGCTATCTTATCTTCTATTGCTTTTACTTTTAAGTTTTGTCTGTGGGTTGTGTTTTCAATTTTGTCCAGTCTTGTCTTCCCTTCTATTTTTCTCAAGTACCTCATTTCGATAGCCGTAATTTTTTCTTTTTGTCTTTGCGTTAATGTCCATGTTTCAGCTCCGTGTATGAGTATAGGTGTCACTACTTTCTTAAATATTTGTACTCTGGTCTATTTCGGTATTTCTTTCTTTCCCAAGAAGCTGTGTTTGATGCTATTGAATATTTTGCCTCCTGTTGTTCTTCTTTCTTTTATTTCTTCATCAAATCTTCCATCTTCTGAGATCATTGACCCCAGGTATTTAAATTTTTGGACTTGCTGTAGATTTTCATTTTTTAGTTGTATCGTGTGGTGTTGTTCATTTCTTCCTAGTATCATGGTTTTCGTTTTTTCTTTATTGATCTTCATGTTTAATTTTTGTAGCGCTTTGTCATATATTTCTATATTCCTTGTTAAGGTTTTTTCGTCTTCTGCTATGATGACCATGTCATCTGCATAGCATAGTTCTGCTATTTCCACTCTTCTCAATTTCCAATGTCCTATGTAGTATTTCTTTACTTCTTTCTTTGTCTCTTTTATTCCTTCGTCAAGAATTAGCGTAAACAGAAGCGGGCTCAAAATGCATCCTTGTCTTACTCCGGCTGTAGTTTCAAATGTATTGGAGGTCTCTTGTTTCACTCTTACATAGCTCTTAGTCTTTGAATATAGGCTCTGAATTCCTGTTATTAACGTATTTGATATTCCCCTTTTTCTTAGCGTTTTCCATATGTCTTCTCTATTGATTCTATCAAACGCTTTCTCTAGATCAATGAAGCAAACATGTACGTTTCTCTCTTCTTTTATTGCCTTTTCCCCTATTTGTCTTAGTATGAATATCGCATCATTTACTCCTCTATTTGGTCTAAAACCAAATTGAGTTTCCTCTAACGATTCTTCCAGCTCTGTTCTTAGTCTACTCTCCAAGATTCTTGCATATATTTTGGCCACTGTGCTTATTAGGGTAATTCCTCTATAGTTCTGGCACTCTCTGCTATCTCCTTTTTTAAATATTGGTGTTATGATACCTATTTGCCATTCTGTTGGTGTTATTCCTTTTAGCGCTTCATTCATTATGTCTTTAAGTTCTTGTAGTGCTGATTCGGGTAGTGCTTTCAGCATGTCTGCTGTTATTTTGTCATGTCCGGGAGCTTTTCCTCTTTTGGTTTTTCTTATTGCTTCTATTATTTCTTTCAAGCTTATTTCTTCTTCTTGTGTTGTTTCTGTTTCCTTTGTTCGTGTGCGATGACTTTCTTGTTGTTCTTCATCTTTAGTATCCTTTCCCTCTAGTAGTTCTATGAAATACTGTCTCCATCTGTCCATTATTCTGTCTTCTTCTGCTATCGTCTTTCCTTCCTTATCTTTAATGTTCGTAATTGTTGCTGTCTTCTTTTGTCTTATATTTTTAAGTGTTCCAAAAAATAATTTCTGGTTTTCATTGTATGCGTTTTTCATTTTTTCACCAAATTCTCTCCATGCTTTTTCTTTTTCTTCCTTTATTACTCTTTTTACTTTTTTTCCTTTGTTCTTTATATTTTTCATAGTCAATAGGTTCTTTCGTTTGTAGATATTTATTCCACTTGTTCTTTTTTTCTTTCACTGCAACTTTTACCCTTTCCGACCAGCATCTAGTTTTGTTTGTGTTTCTGTTCACTATTCTAGTCGTGCCGCAGCTTTTTTCTGCTGCCTCTAGTATTGTCTTTTTGAAGTTCTCCCATTTCTTTTCTATGTTTCCTTCTTTTTCTTTTGCTTTTTTCTTAAACTCTTCGTTGACGTTCTTTTGAAATTTTTCTTCTATCTCTTGTCTTCTAAGTTCATGGCATTTTATTTTCTTATTTACTATCTTTCTTTTGATTTCGTTCTTTGTGATTACTTCTTGCTTTAGTATCATTGTTACAAGGAAATGGTCGCTTCCAATCTCTGGTCCTCTTTTTACTTTTATGTCTTTTACTCTATTCCAGCTGTCTATGTTAATTAGGAAATAATCTATAATCGATTTTTCATTTCTGCTTATAACTTGTCTAGTTATTTTATGTATTTCTTTGTGCTTGAAGTGTGTATTTCCGATTTTAAACTCATTCTCTAGGCAAAACTCTATTATTCTTTCCCCGTTTGTATTCATCACATTCTCTCCATTCCTTCCTAAGCACCACTCTATTCCATCATTCTTATTTCCTACCCTCCCGTTAAGGTCTCCCATTATTATTACTCTCTTTTCACTTCTGTCTACTATTTCTTGTAGTTCTTTAAAGAAGTTATCTTTTTCTTCTTTTCTTGCGTCCTCGTTTGGTCCATAGCCCACAATTAGCGTGTATTCTTCGTTTTCGTCTCCTTCCTTAAGATTTATTGATAGTAGTCTTTCGTTCAATAGGTTTTCTTTAAAACATATTTCATCTTATCCTCTTTAATTAAAATTGCCACCCCTGCCTTGGCGTTTTCTTTTTCCGATACTCCTACCCAGTACATCCAATATCCATTTTGTGTCTTTGTGATTCCTTTGCCTTTCCTCTTTGTTTCTGTTATACCCACGTAATCCATATTCATTTTTGCCAGTTCTTCTGTTAATTCATATTCTTTCCCTGTTAAACTTTTTACATTCCATGTTCCAAATTTTATTATTTTCCTTGGTTTATTTACTCTATTTTTTATTTTGCCCTTCCCGTACTTAATTATATATGTTTTGTTGTTCCTTATCGTATCCTTTTCCTTTGCTTGCGACGTCTTTCCTTTTTGTTGCAATTTTCCTCGTTTTTCCCTTAGTTTTTTGGCGCAGTACCTCCTTCTTCTTTGACCTCTATCAGCTTCTTTTCTGTTTTGTCCCATTTCCATTCCTTTCCATTTATTGTTATTTTCTGATAGCCTATCTTCAATATGTCACCTGCCTTTTTATTCTTCTCCGCTAACATTTTTATTTCCTTTTGTATTTCGCGCTCGTTTCTTGTTAGTTCGTTATTTATGAAAATTTTGTCCTTTAAAGTTCGTAGGTTCTTTTTATTCGCCATTACTTTTTGTTTATCTTGAAAATTTTCCATTTGTACCTTACATGTCTTCTCTCCTATCTTTAGTGCTTCCTTCACTTGTACATTAACTCCAATTTTCTTGTGTATGAAGTCTTCTACGGTGTTTTTTTAGGTCATTTCTGTTGATTGAGTCTATTCTTAGCCCTACAATCACGAAATTATTTTTGATTTTTTCTTTCTCTAATCTCTCGATTCTCTCTTTCATGTCGTTCAATTCTTTTTTGATCTCTATATTTTCTTCCTTCAGCTGTTCATTTATCTGTTTCATTCGTAGTAGTTCTTCTTGATATTCTTTCTGATCCTGTTTTATCTCTTTTGTATCATTCTTTATTTGTAATATAATTTTCATTAAATCTCTTAGTTCTATTTTATCACTTTCTTCTTTGTTACTTTTGTCCGGTGTTCTCATAGTCTTTCTACTTCTTTTTGTTATATCTTGGCCATCTGTACTCTCTCTCTTCCTTTTACTGTCATCCAACGTGTAATCTTCTCTATCCGATGACATATTTGCACAACTTTCCTGAGTACGGGCCTGACTAAATTTTTATCTTGTTTGCACGCTCTAGCTGCTCCGCCACTACTCTACGCTTGTTTACCGCTGTATTGTATGTCCTTGGCTACTGTCTCGCCACTGTATACACTTTTTACTCTAATTTAGAGCTTCTAGGCACTTCTCACTCCACTTTCTTTATTCACAACACTATCTTATTTCACCAGAGTTTATTTGTTTCCTATGGCCGCGAATTAATGCGTGATATCTTTCGTTTATCGAATTTGACTATCGCCGCACGATCGACACAACCGTCTTCACTGCCTGCCACAACTCAACTATTTTAAATTATTTTAAATCTTAAAATAAATAAATAAATCAATAAACTTCGATAAAAATAAGTTACCCATCTTCCCAAATCCTTATAGTGAATAAAAAAGTTTAATTTTTCTTGCGACTGATTACAACCAAATATAGAATTTAAACACTCACCAGTCAGTAAGTATACAAGTTGTGCATATGAAAGAATCGTTAAGCTAGTTGGAATGAAATACGCAAGTTCTGCCATCTATTGACGGCCGGCGGCTCAGTGCTGCCATCTTTTAGACGCACGGCCAGCGGCGGTTGCCATAATTTATATAGGCCTTGATCAATCTGTTTACGATAGTATATATAATCAATGTTATAAATATATAAAATAATAAGGTGTACATTTATCTCGCAGCCCATGGAAAACAAGTGGAAAAATTAAAATGTATGTAATTGACAGATAAATGTGTGAAAAAGCCAAACACATTACTGAAGATTTTCCTGAGAAGTACATTTAATATATCTTATTTTATTATTAATTAAATATTTTTAATTGTTGATACATATACCCCCTGAGAAATACCGCCAATCTCATCAATTAATTGGAAGAATTTCGAACATAGAAGATTAAGAGTGAATGGAATAAATTAAAAATATAAAAATATATAAAGAAGATATGTATTTTTGTGTGTATCAGAAATGTCAAATATGTACATTACTTATATAGCCTAATATGGAAACGGAGAGAGGTCTTGTGTTCGCCACAACAGATTTTTTTATATCTATAAAAGTATTTTTTATATTCTTTATTCAATCCTGGATATCTGATAATTTTGACATCCTAAATTATTTAAGGATTTGATGTTAGATGTCCTTAATTATTTAAAGATCCCCATAATTAAATTTTTGAAGTCTTTTAATAATTAAGAATATCTGAAATTAAATTTTTGACGTATTTAAATAATCGAAGATGTCTTTAAATATAGGGTAAATAGTAAAACGGCATTCCATATGTAATGATGATGACATATTTATAATATGCGGGTGCTTACCAGGCGACACCCTGCGGGCACTCATTGCTGGCGTGGCGTCTAGTGTGCACCATAGGAATTGCTTTTGTGCTATTTAAAAACCGAAAAAATGGTTGACGTCAGTCGGGATCGAACCCGGTTCCCCAGATTCGCGACTAGACACTTTGAAGTACTTTTTAATCCATAAACGTTTAAGTGAGATAAAGCAACTTTAAGCAAATGCTCGCAAATCGCCCTTAATCACTTACTAATACTAACAGTCAGTTTATTAAAGAGTTATTTAGAAAAAAAAGAAGTACGTCAACTAAATAAAAACACGTTTTTTGAGTGTGTTGTTTTATCATTCAAATTGCTTAAAACTGGACCGATTCTACTGGCTTATTGCTCAAATCCTGCACTCGTATTTATCGTCTTAACTGCACTCGAATTAAGTTCTTCAGTACCTAAATTTAAAACCAGTTAGAGTGTACGTATGAAATTGAATAAATTGACATTCAGTCACCAGAAAGAAAGCAACATATTAGTCATTCTCATTTACATACTTATTTTATTAATTTGACATTGTTAAAATCATTTACCATTTAAATGGTATACAGTGTGTCCCATTTAGAAGTGCCACCATTGGGATCTCGAGAACTATAAGAGATACGATGTCGGTTAAATGGAACTTTTTGTGCGCCTTTGGAAGGCCATCTCAGATGTGCTTTTGTTTTTCCAAAAATTCTCATAGGGCACTAGATAATGACGAAAAACTGAATATTGTTGATTTTTTCTTTTTCAAATAACTTCTAAACTATTAGTAATTGAGAAAAACGTTTCAAATACAAAAGATAAATATTTTTATTAACTAACCAGTGGCATACGAAATAAATTTTTATATCCGTAAATTTTTGAGATATAACACAAACTTATATTTTTTTAAATGGAACCCATATCTGATTTTAGCCTCAAAAAAATCATTATTTTTTTCTCTTTTCAATGATGTAAGGGTTATTATGTTTTATATTTGTTTTGCTCCTAAAATTTATTTTTTCTCTTTATTTTTATGAATTTTCTTATTATTTCCCAAAAAAACATTATTATTTTTATTAATTATATTGTATTTGATCAAAATAATTTGTTTTGTGCCTTTATTACTTAATATTTTCATTCTAGACTCATAGTTACAAATTACACTAAAATGTGCCAAGAGCGACCTGATACAAAATATTATAAAAATTAATTTGATATGAGTTTTGAGCAAATTTTTCTAACGAAATAAATTATTTAAATACAAGTAGTATTTCTAAATAGAAATCTACTAATATTTTCAAAATAATTGTAAATTTAATACAAAATAAGGAAAAAATAATAATTTTGAAGGCAAAACAAATATGAAACATAATAACCCTTACAACAGTGAAAAGAGAAAAAAATTATAATTATTTTGAGACTAAAATCAGATATGGGTTCCATTTAAAAAAATATAAGTTTGTGTTATATCTCGAAAATTTACGGATATAAAAATTTATTTCGTTCACCACTGGTTAGATAATAAAAATATCTATTTTTTATATTTGAAACGTTTTTCTCAATTACCAATAGTTTAGAAGTTATTTGAAAAAGAAAAAATCAACAATAATCAGTTTTTCGTCATTATCTAGTGCACTATGAGAATTTTTTGAAAAACAAAATCACATCTGAGATGGCCTCCTAAAGGCGCACAAAAAGTTCCATTTAACCGACATCGTATCTCTTATAGTTCTCGAGATCCCAATGGTGGCAATTCTAAATGGGACACACTGTATTTAAGTAGATTGTGCTCACCTTTAATTAATTATCGTCCTACTTCGACCAACAATAATTTTCAGCTGTATTTTATCTACTGCAGCACTAAAATAACAAATCTGTATTTGTTACACAACTCTCTTCTCTTCAAAAATCGCAAAATAATATTTATTGGCACTGAGCACAATAAAGAAATATCGTTTTACACGAAATGTGAAAAAACACTAACAATAAATAAGCAATTGTTTACATATTTGACATAAATTATTTTCATACGTAATATAACAAGTGATATGATTATCATCGATGATATTTTCGAGTGAAACAGAGTTGCAGATTTCACGAGTCCGAAGGACGAGTGAAATGTGCTGCTTCGGTTTCACGAGCAATATCTTCGATTATTAATCATATCACGAGCTTATATTTAATGAGAGAATATAATGAATTTTTGTTGAAATTAACTGTCAATGTTGTAAAAATCCCTTAGTAACGAATGTAAATAAGGTGATAATTTCTTTGTTTTTTATCATCGCTGTGATAGACATGTAACTATGGAAATTCTGAATGTTGATTGGCGCAACACATGTCACGTGTCTAATGAATTATATTCTCCATAGAATTTTTGATTTATTAATTAAAAATCACCACCATTTCATTCAGTTGGTCAGACAAAAATCTATTATACCGACAGAGTCAGAAAACACCTAATAGTTAACTAAATATTTACAGTTTTCTGTACATTTACCTTTAAAATATTTAAATCTAATTATTATACATTATTGCCCATATTCATAAACACTCTAAAAGTTTCAAAACGGTTCGTTATAATTTTTGACAAATAGAATCAAACTTGACAAATACAATTTCGATTTTTCTTTCAATGTCGACTCTTTTTATTGGATAAAAATTATAACGATCCGTTTCAAATTTTTATGATTGTTTATTAATACGGGCATATGTCTATAAAAATTTTGGTTTAATACATTTGTTTATAATTGTAGAACTATTATCAATTTATCTTACATAGCAGCTTCTGTTTTAACAGTTGTGATAAAAACTGCGCAATTGTATCAACGTAGCCCAGGCCCGGGAAACGCAAATGGGAGATACCGGGATAGAATTTTTAGTTTTGCTTCCATACACTAGATATGGCGACACCAGTATCGTTAGTGTGTCAATTTTTTTTTCATTTTTTCTTTTGCGCGAATTTTGACATTTGTCATTTTCATTTGAAACAATTCTGACTGTCATAGTGTATATATATTTTTTTTTTGTATTATAAGTAGTTATTTGTGTGAAAAAACTTGTAAATATTTAAGAAGACAAGAATAAAGTGTGTACCAATTGCTACTGCTACCGGAAAGTGAAAATGTATTTTTATATAATTGTATTATTTTATACCAGTAAAACATTACAAAATCGTATTCTAGAGATAACAAACTATAGATTTCGACAGTCTCGAACTTATCGGGATTTATTTGTCAAGTGGTTGGAAGTTTTCAACATGGATGAATGCTATTAAGTATTGTATCTTTCCTAAATGAAATTACAGTGTTTTCAAAAATGCATTATTTTTACTCATTTTATGTAATCTTTGTAAGACTGATTTGTAGTTGAAGTAGATTTTTCATAAAATATTACGCAGTGATAGTATTTTGTGAAAAAATGCATCAACTACAAATTAGGGGTAATTAATAAACCGAATATACCAATATTCATTCTAGGTAATGATAATACCAACCGAGTTTTATATTTAATTTTGCTTCCATACACCAGATGGCGACATTGATGTGGTATCGATGCTTAACATGTACGTTTCCAATCTAAAATAGTGTATATGGTCTGTGAACGTAGCCTGTAGCCGGTATTTAGATGGAAGAACCAAAGAACACAACGAAATATTATCCAAACATGGAAATGAAAAACAAAAGTAAAATATATTAAATTTTTGCTACATCAGAGTAAATATTATAATAAATATTATAAAAAATTACAGATATGTGTACGTTTGAGAAAACTGGAAGAAAACACCAGAAGATTGACAGTGACCCAACCAAACTACTTTGAAATGTCAAAGATTTACAATTTCTAATAACATTTGTTTAAAGTCATTACTCATAAATGATATATTCGTTTAATCTTACCTTTAATCAATCTATATTAAATTTTTTGAAATCTATTCTGGTTTTAAAGATAATACCATTTCAAGTTCATCTTCAACTTGTCAAATTTGACACATGTTACCAATGACTTGTCAAATGTGACAGAGATGTCAACGTGATTCATTTTAAAAAGACTCTGATAGATTTCAACGCATTGTTTTTTCACCAATAATAATTTATTACACAAAAACCTAGTACAGTAATTTTTGTATAAATTCGTCTGAACCATGTCTTGCTTGGTATAGACGAAGTTTATTATAATAATGAATCTGTTATCGAGTACAAATTATTTTAATATATTGCGCACTTATAACAAAATAACAACACAAAGAATTATTTTAATTATGTATTGTTATAATTAAATTACATTTTTAAAAATTTTGAATAAAGCCCAAATTTTTTTCTGTAACAAAAATTAAATATAAAGATATTAATTAAATACAATAAAACTACTAATAATGAAACTATATCTTACATCTTTATATCTGTGGCTTCGGCCAACAACCCCCCCCCCCCCCTTCCGCTGCCACGTCTGCCACCCATCCCAAGGCCGCCGTCTGCCACTCCCTCCGTGGTCACGTCTGCCACCCCCACCGCGGTCACGTCTGCCACCAAGGCCGCAGCCCCCCCCCCCCCCTCGGCTACTTATAACACTACCGTTGCCACTATCATCCTGGCTGCCGCCGTCTTCTAGGCTTTTCGTAGTGTTTTCAATAAATTCTATAAATTAATTATATTTTTATTTTTCTTTTTATTAAAGAATTAATTATTAAATTTGATTTTTGTGATACTAACGTGAGGGGAGAACATCGGCGCCGCTGTGAGTTTCCATCGCTATAATTAAATTGAATATTTATTAACTGTGTATGAATTGTCTGTCAAATTTAAAAGCAAATTATTTTTTTGGTAAGTTAGTGAATAATAAATTAACGTACATTTGAAAAAAAAAAATTATACAGCAATACAGAATAATGATCATAAAAATTTTAATTTTTATATTATAATTGACAAAAATGTATCGCTTTTTCTATAATTATATTGTATTTTTTTTAAATTTTTATTTAAGAAATTATTATTAAATTAGATTTTTGTGATACGTGCGTTGCATACCTCGGCGCCGCTATCATTCCGGCTATTAGTTTCCTTCGCTATAATTAAATTGAAAATTAATCAATTGTGTAAGTAAATGTCTGAAGCAAATGATTTTTTTGGTGAGTTAATAATAATTTAACGTCAGTGGCGGCTCGTAAGAATTTATAGTAGGAGGGCTGCAGCCAGGTATTTAGAAAGAAAAATGCTCCGCAGGCGATTTTTTTTTTCATTCAAGGTCAAATGCCTTATAATTGAAAGTTACTTTCTTTCAAGGGATGTGCAAATGCATATTTTCCCCTTTCATGTACAGAAATAAATTGTTAGATCACTACTCGAGGTTGTTGCGCGATTTTTTAAACTGTCATCTAATTTTCCAGCAAATTCTAATAATCCTCTAAAAATTGAATGTTCGGTATCGTCATGTCCTCGCATGGGAAGTTCAAATTTACCACAAAACACGATACAATCTATAATTTTAGATAAAATATCACGATTTTTTTCTCGTTTTCATTATGTTTATTTATTTCTCGCCTATAAGCTTCACTTAGTTGCGTTTTAATATTAACTGTTCATAACATGCCAAGATTGCACACACTTTTTAAATGTTCAGCACATTTCTCATGTTTTTTTAATTTTTTCATTTAAATGTTTTAAATCTGCTACTCCTGTTTTTATTCACAATGAATCACCGCCAAAAAAAAAAATGGAAAGCAAAAGAAAGCGTTTTTCTCTGTACATCCAGTTAGCCAAATATTTTTGTTATATACATTAGAGTTAAATTTTCGCACATAATTATGTGCTCTACTTATTGAAGACTGAGAAATATTTAAATCTGGTGTAAGACGACTTAAATTTTTAATTTCAAGTTTTTCCTGCAGTCCCAATTGAGAAAATTTTGTGTTTTGCAAATATTTAACAGTGTTCTTCTCAGCGTTCATTTTTTTGATGATTAATACTTCAAAGCTAGTATTAAAAAGAAAGAAACTCACAATAATGATAACTTTAACATTACACTTTATGTATGTGTAGTAGAAGCGTACTAAAGCGCAGACCGTCTACAGTACAGATCAGTAAAACTTTATACGTAACGTGGTAACGTAGCTTGGGCTGGAATCGTAGCAGCCCAAACTGCACGAGAATCACTCATAACCCCCACCACTTTATCCTCACTAGGTAGCCCTCTCTACATGAATTGTGCTGTTCGCTGCGGGCTGATTTGAATCCAGCCCGGACGTTTAATATACTAGCCCGCATAGCACACCGGCTTATTGAAAAATACAATTATTGTTTAAAAATAAATTACTATTGAGTAATATTTTATTACAAACCAAAAATAGTTGTTTTTAAATATTATATAAATATTTAAGAGCGATAATAAAATTGCAGCCTTCATTTTATACTGGAGGGGCTGCAGCCCTTATGGACGAGCCGCCCCTGTTTAACGTACATATGAAAAAAAAATATTATGTTATACAGCAATACAGAATAATGATCATAAAAATGTAAATTTTAATATTATAATTGACAAAAATATGTCGCAAGTGAAACAGAATAAAGGCTAGTTTGGCATCAATGTGATTTAGATATTTTGAATAATTAATGTAGATTTATTAAAATAATTATCCATATTTGCCTTTACTGGTTTACAATGAATCTAAGAAATTTATGATTTACATTTAAAATTTGTAAATTCATCTAATAATAATACAGTATTTTTTGAACGATATTTTTAAACATATACTTTATTTCACGGAGGATAATAGCGTTAATTTAAATTTAGTTAGGGATATAAATTCTGCCCTTTGGTCAGATTGCTTGCCTGGTTCACTAAAGCGAAAAAAATATCACTTCGTCAGCTGTCAATTATCAAATAAAATCTACAGAATTATTGACATTTAGCCACGCTTTGCTTTAATTGTTAATATTCATTTTCTAATGTGAAATGTAGTGCAGTACTAATATTTTAAAAAAAAACTTACCTCTTTCCAGGTCAATTAATTCAGCCGAAGCGTCTGAAGCTGAAGTACCTGCTGAAGCCATTCTCACCAAATAAACAATGAAGTAAATAAGTTGTTTACAATATTAGAAAGAAATTGTTTGTCATAGCCACGCCATAGCATTGTAAATAAGACAATCATTCTACACTCCGATTCACATAAGAAAATAGCGATGGCGCTTGAGAGCCATGCATGAAATAATTAAAATTCGTGAAAAAATATGTGTTCGTCATCCTAATATCATTGTCAAAATCATGAAAAACGTATACAAATTAAATATAATAAATAATCTATATATATCTATATATATATATAAAAAAATAAGGTTTTTCTTTGGGGCCTTAGTTATGGACTTCTACCGAACCGATTTTAATGATTCTTTTTTTAAAAGAAAGCTATTAGCATGTAGATGTGCACAAAAATCTAAAATGTTACTGTTTTGATTCCGTCTATTTTTTATAAGGCCTTAAAGATTTTTTATTAAGTACCGCTGTCAACCGATAGATGGCAGCACTGAACATAAAGATGAGAATGATGAAAAATACATACAATTTGTGAAAATTGCTACAAGAATAATATTTTATGTTATTTACGGGTGGTTTATCAATGCAAGGTTAAATAATGTAACAGGTAAATAACTAGCAAAGCATTTATCATAAAAAAGTCAAAAGTTAACTTTAAATTACAGATAAATATGTCAACATGTCAACTTATAGTGAAACCATAATGAGGAATTTTTGCCCTCAAAAATTAATAAATATAACAGTTAATTCCTTAATTCAAATATGGTAAGTAATTTAATAATATTGAGTAAAATTAATAAAGATACATATTTTGTATTATAATATAATAATTTTTTTAACCTAATGCTTAAAAATTTATTGAATTATATATCCCGTATCTAATATACAGAATTATTACCTATTTAAAAATGAACAAGAGACAGATGTACATTTACAGGTTTTTAAATAACGAACTCATTAAATACAAAAGAGTATATTACAATCAACCACTTCGATGCCCCTATTTTCCCGCTCTTAAACGCTACCCCTTAATGCTACCTTTTGAAATATGTATTCAAACTTTTGAAATATGATTTTACATTAACCAAACATGAATTCACATTAACGAAAACTGATTTCACACAAATTAGAAGTGAATTCTCAGTAACGAAATACGATTTCACATTAGCGAAAACTGATTTCATGTAAAAGAAAACTGAATTCACACCAATGAAAACTAATTTCAACTAAACGAAAACAGATTTCAAATCCTCGGGTTACTTATTCTCACTTCTAGCGTAGCTAACATTGTTGTAATCAACTTTTATCATTGTTGTAATCAAGTTTCATCATTGTTTTAATCAAGCTTTTTTATTGTTGTAATCAAATTTAATCTTTAGTTAAGTTTCTTAAAAATACTATTCGCTATTTATTTAATATTTTATAAGTTCAGAAAAATATTTTAATATATTTTAGGGACAATACATTTGCTTTATTTTTTGCCTCTCCAAAGGTGACTATTGCCCCTTCTTGCCTTTCCTTGGCGGCGCCTATTTAAGATTCCTATGTAAAATCTGTTTTCATTTAGTTGAAACTGGTTTTTAAAATTGTGAATTCTGTTTTCATTATTACAAAATCGGTATTCAGGAGTGATAAATTAATTTTCGTTACTGTGAATTCAGGTTTCCTTTCTTTGTGTGACATCAAGTTTCGTTAATGTGAAATTATACTGTAGGAGGTATAGCTATGCACTGATTATGCATATTGTTTTAAACCGAATAAAGATGGTAATTTGAAAAATAGAAATACGTTGATTCCTCATAGATTACAATAATGCATAATTTTTTTGTGTACAATAAATTATTACTACAATAATTGAACTTGAAATCATAAATGAAACACATTGATTACGACAATAACAATATTTGTTGGTGACAATAAATTTTATACATTATACAATGGAATTAAATGAAGTAAGAATTATTACAACATTATGCGGATAATCTCTATCAGATGTTTTACCTTTTCTTCATTTAAATTTATAAGAGTAAAAAAAAAATAATCAGTAGTAAAAGGGTGTCAACAGCCAGACATTACAATGAGAAAGACAAAGAAAGAGAATTTTGTTTAAATGGAGTTTGTGTGAGAGCGAGAGAGATGCAAGAGTAGAAAGAGAATTGCGTGCGATGGGTTATCGGTCTCTGAGCGAATCAGGATGGAGTATCCAGGGTCTGAAAGAATAACTATGTGGGTATCCAGGGTCTGGACGAATCAGAATCGATGATACAGAGTCAGAACGAATCGCGATGTGGGTATCTAGAGTCCTAATGAATTGGAATTCCCTAGTCGCGCTGGCGGATGTCGCATTGGGGGCTATCACGATACGTGTATTCTGGTATTGTATTAACGTGCAAACTTTAAATAATAGATGGAAGAAATATAATGTTACGCTCATGCGATGTGGAATTTGATTGTATATCTTCTTAATGTAAACTATGAAATCATATCGTCTTCTCCTCGTGGCTGTTAGTCAGCTGTGGGATTTTTTGTGCCTCTTAGAATAACGTAAACATTTCAGATCCAGGGCAAAGTGATATCTAGTCTTCGGCTGTTTGTATGTATGTAGACATAACGATTTTCTCGTCTTGAGATGCCGTCTCTTATTTTATTATTTAATATCGTTTTATAAAACAATTTAGTGATAATAAGTATTAAGTGTAATTTCTAATATTTGTATTGTGTGTTGTTTGTGATTATTAAAGTGATTGATTAGAGTATTTGGAATGTTTTTCATAATAATAAGTGTTAAACGAAGAGATATCATGCCCTTGCTGTTATGAGAAATGGAATATATTTGGAAAAGAAGCTTTACTTAATTTCGTCTGAAGGTAAGATTATTTAGAAATAAAACATGTTAGTTGTTTATAAAAAGTTAAGTGTAATCTTCACATTTTATTAAATATAGTATACAGTAATAGTAAAACATAATATATAATACAATATTAAGGATATATATTTTACATTAAAATTAGTGAACTTACTTTTATATTATAATTATTAATTTAAATATACTTATAAGATAATTATAAATACATACATTTGAATAATATATTTTAAAGTAAAGTAATATAACAATAAGGGTTATTATTTTATATTATAAATGAGTGGTTACCTGATTTAAATATTAAACTCTAATATGATATATGCCATCACAAATAAATATATAAATATTACGTTTCGTTTACGAGTATTTTTGCTTTTTCACAGTTCCAAACGGTTCAGAACTAATATCATTAAATTTTCTTTTAAGATAAACATTTTGATACGTTTTAATTTGATCGCAAGATAGTACACGAAATTGTTTAGTGCGTATAATTTGATTTTCGTATTTCAGGACAACAGGTTCAGTGTATTCAGTAATCATTTTTACTAAATTATCAAAATTAACTATATTTTCATTGCTTACATTAATTGTTATGCCTTTAATTTTGTATTCTGTTTTAATATTATTTTTATCGCCAGATACACACACTTGAAATGCGTAATGTTTTGGACCCCCAGATGCAAAAGTGTTTATATAAGAACCTTTACCATATTTATTGAGTTCGTTCGTCATATCACCCAAAAAATTTCCGTGTTCCGGCATCCACTCGTTTGGTTTTTGGGTATAAATTATACTGTCAGTGTCACAGTACAGAAGGCGAGTTCCAAGTTTATCTAAATATTTGTAAAGGTATATACGTGCTAGTGCAGTTGTATAAGCTGCTATGAAAACATTTGTGGTAGGAGAAACTTGTCTATTATTGTCCTTCCACGTAATATACATAATTTCTTCATTGATAGGTATGGTTGACTGTACTTCATAATTTGGATTGCAGAAATATGTTATTAATTCCTCATATGTAGAAATAATTTTAGTGTGAGATAAGTCATCTCTCATACCAAAGCGACCCCATAAACTATTCAATTGCAATTTTGAAAGAGATCTTAAACCAGGATTATTTTGTACTTTATTTTTATCTAGCAATATTCCCTCTCGTTTAAAAAAATCTTGAATATATTTTTCTTTTAAATTTTCATTATTTAAACATTCAATAGGCCAGTCACTAGCTTCTTGTTTAATTTTTAAAAAATTATTGACATAGTTTGCAAATAAACCACCAGATTTTGAATTTGGATCATATTTTTCAGTTTCAAATTTCCAAACTTCGTATATTTGAACAATTTTATAATCTTTAGAGGCAGCTAAACGAACTTCATCAACGACCCATGTAGATGTTAATTCTCTTTCAGTATCAGAGTGTGTACAGTCATTGATATTCATATTCTCCGCACAAGTTCGACATAAAACAAACATACATTTTTTGTTTATTTTCATTGGTAATACGGGATGATATAATTCACGTGGCGGTAATATTGTACATTTAATTAATCCCTCAAAATTAAAAATATCTGGACAATCATCGCCTATATAAATTGTAGGATGTCCGACTGGGTACTCTGAATATTTGTTAATATACGGATATAAGCTACAAATATCAGAATAATAAATTTTTTCGTTCTTACTTTCATCAATTTTATAATGAGTTACCATTGTTTCAACTCTTCCTCCATAGAAACTGTCACGTGGATTTATGGGCTTTATAGACAATATTTCACGTGTATTAAAAAACTGTTGTAAATTAATATTATTTTTACGATTTTTTTCGAATTGACAACCCCATATTTCTATTACTTCAAATCCTGCACCTTTTAATATTTCTATTTTTCTAATTGTTGATTCATATCGAAAATTCATTGTATCGTCTGCAGAATTTAATAATGAAATATTACGTTTGTGTGGATAACATATAGGACAACCATGATACCAACAGCCTTGATATTCAAATATTATTTTTTATTTTCTATTTCTGTGTACCCGTCTACTTTAAAGCCTAATACACTACGTTCATTATTATTAAAAGCGTGTTGTATTTTAATGTTTCGTTCTTTCTCCTCCCACAATAACCAAATAGTTGCTTCAAAAGAATATTTTTGTTTACATCTGTAACCAGTTGGTGGCACAATAGCTATTTTATTTTCTTTCAAATAATTTTTTCTGTACGTATAAAGACATGCACTAGCTATGGTTATTGAACGTCTAAAAATATCAATATTATTATTTTCAAAAAATAAAGTTTTAAATTTCATACATGCTTCCCGTAATATATTGACGTCATTTATACAGTATTTAATTAATTCTTTCTTCAAATTAAAACTACAATTAGAATGTTTGTTTTCGTTATACCATTTATTAAAACTTACATTTTCATCGGAACTCATACTCTGTGTAGGAAAATATTGTTTTGGGGGCATGGGTCCAATATAATCTAAATTTTCACTTCGAATGAAATAATAAGGGAAATAACCTTTTTCCAAAACATTATCACATTTCAAGTCAAGTGCACTAGGCATCTTACTTAATTTCATAGGTAAAAAATTTAAACTATCAATAAAGTTTATGTTTTTTAAACGAATATTTAATATTTTATTGCCCCGAATTAATATGTCCGGTGTTAATTTTAAAGTATCTGCTATGTATCTTAAAAGAAAATGTCCATCATACGATCTAAGATTATGTGCAATTACAATAATCTCTTTCAAATTTTGTCGTGGTAACATTAAATATTCAAAAAACTGTTTTATAGGATTTTCCATAAATACATGTTCACGAATACCACAATTATTACAAAATTTATTACTCACATTAATACTTCTTTCTAGACAATGTATGCAAGATTGTTGGGCTACACAAAGGACTGGTATGTGTTCAAATGAAATCTTTTCTTTCTTCCTTTTAGATGAATGGGGTGATGCCTTATCGTCGTTGAATGGTGTATTTTGTGAACACTCCAAATCAAAAAAGATATAAAGTACATATGCAGCTGTTTTTGAATCGTCCGTCGTAATAACTTTCATAAAACACTGATGATTCGGTGGAAAATGTTGCTAACAAAAAACAATAAATAAAATTAGAAATATTTAACTAAAAATATAGAATTCAATAGAATTACTAACTTGACATACGGAACAAAATATTTCAAAGCATTCGTGGGGTGTTTTTCTTGTATTCAGGTTATAAGTTTTGGAACATTTCTTGCAGTATTTAATAACTTCACACATTGATCTATTTTTAGTGTATGAATTAACTCTTTTATGATTTTCAAAGCAATCCTGTCCATTAAACTGTCTTTGGCATTCGTCGCATATTACAAGTATATTATTTTCACTTTCTATGTGCGAACTATTACACCGTGAACATGAAAAAGGACATCTATGTGCACCTTTCATTTTGTAACCTAAATGACATTTACGACAATAATACGATAAATTAAATGCACCAGTTACGCTAAGAATTGGATTATAGTGATTATCAAAATATAAAATATCAATATATTGGTCAGTACGGTTAAAGACGTCAGGTCCTTCAAAAATAATTTCTCGTCCTAATCTATCATCACCAAATAGAGTAATTTTAAATTTTTTTAAATTATTTTGAAAGTCTTGCAATTCTTCAATTCCTGCACCGTTGTCTAAATTTATGTTAAATTTTTGACATAAATCAATGGCATGTTGTTTTTGTAAATTTTCATTTTTACGTAATTTTTTATATAAATCTTGATTTTCCAAATACGCAATACTTAATACAATAGCTCTAGCTAAACACAAATTATCGTTATTTTTTATGTTTATTATCGAATGTTTTCGGCGACAGTATTCTTCAAACGGTACATATTTTAAATTCGGTTTTCCTTTACCTGATGGCATAATTGTATGAGCTACCGATAACATAAGGGTGTCATTTAGGAGAAAATTTTTGTTACTCTGTAATACACTTTGTATGGCATTTACAATAACATTCGATGATAATTCAGAAAATTTTTTGTAACTTATACCGATTGGATAATCTGGGGAATTTTCGCTAAAAATTTCAATACCTATTCGATCTGAAGGTAAAATTTTCATTTCGTCAGATAAATATTTTATTAGTCTATCAAATATAGAATTTAACCATTGAACAGGATTTTTGTTTGAGGAATCCGTATTTACTGCAATATTAATTTCACGCCATGCAGATTTGAATTTTTTCATTTTTCTTTCACGAATATTTAAAATTTTGAATAGTTGATGATCAATATGTGAAGTTATATGTTCTAAAGATGTTTCCGGAGAATCCGTTGACGATGATATCGGTGAAGTAGTGGAACTTGTACTCGTATTCGAACTTGAAGTAGTAGGTTTCATTATGTGATGGTCAACAGATGATTTGGGCGGTGTATTTACTGATACAATTGAAGACTATATTAGAACATTAATAAAATAAAATAAAATATAAAATCTTACTTGAGACGTAGGCGGTTGCAAACCCGTTCCTGAAGTACCTTGTTCTAAATCATCTTTTAGAAGTGAGGCTGCAGCAATTTCAGCTGATAAAAATTCAGCTGTACCCGGCACCAGTGTTGTAAACTTTATTAATGTGGCTGCATTACGCCCGGCACTCATATTTTTTAAGCCCAAATAAGTCACACCCAAGTGAGGTGTATCGTTAAGTGATTGAATTTGCTCATTTGTTAACGATGAAAATCTTTCCGGTAGGAATATAGAAAAGGCCCCCAAATCACACAAAATTTTATCGCCAAAAGATTTGGTTTTAATTTGTTTAATTTTTTTAACTTTATATGGTTGATTTTGTTTTAATTCACGCACTTTCTTCGTAGGTTTAAATTCGGACAACTGTCCGATTTCATTAATTTTTTCCATATTCATTTTAATTTTGAATCGTTGTATGCTTAAACGAACTTGGTACAGAATGAAGATAATTTGACTAAAACGATGCATTTTATATTGATATCTTAAACAGGGGTTCTCAAAGAAATATTATATTTGATGCATCCTTTTCTATATTATTCACAGAACAGTAAATCGCAGTTTAAAAATTTTTATACCCCTGAGCATTGTTTATTTATTAGCTCTCTGAAACTAAACATATTTGTCTTTATATTCCTTTATAAGGTTTGATTATTTGATTTATTAATTGAAATATCATTAGTCAGTTTATAGTCAAAAACATTTTTATCTTAAGATTTTCTTTTATAACACTTGATTATTTGTTTTGTTAATTGATATATCATTAGTCAGTTTTATATAATCAAAACTACGAACGTGTTTGAACCTGCAAAATTTAGAAAATAGTATATATATGAGTTGCATAGAGATCGATTGTAGTTTGAAATAAGTGAGGATTATGAGAGTGTATATCTGTTTCTTCGTTTAAAGTGTCCGTGTTGAAAATGTGGGCTGCTTATGTGCATACAGAGGACGCTATTGATCTTGAATCAGCTGTAAAAAATTTAAAAAATCATTGCTATTATTTGGCACATGACAATGAACATGAAATAGTTTACAAGCGAACACGTTTCGATGAAGATTTCGAAAAATTTTTAAATGATTCTTACCGAGAAGATTCGAAACGTTATACTGAAGGTGAAGAAATTTGCTATAATTACCTTATTAAAAAAAATAATATTATTCAGTTACTCGTAAAATTCAAGAAAATTAAGTTATTGCAAGAATTAGAAAGTGAAGTCGTTGATTTTCTTGAGGAAGAGGAAAAGGAATTTTTCAACTTTTTAAAATCTCAAGCAGATGATGAAAAATCGATAGAGAACAAGGTAAGTTTTTTGTAAGATAAACTCAAATATTAGATATAGTTGACAATTTGTTCATTTTTACAGAATGGCCCAGAAAATGATAACCAGTCATGCATCTCGCTTATTGCTTCAACAAGCCTACAACCTTTGCAACAATAATGAAAAAGTCCTGTATGTGGGAATTTATCCCATAAATGTAGAAGTCGTTGTTAAGATTGTAAATTATAAATCGCAGAACAGTATTGTATTCAATGTGTCAGAATGGAATGCTTTTGTAGATTATATAAAAAGTATTGTAAATCTAATAAGTAGCACTGGTGACGAGGAACATAATATTGAATTTCATAGACTAGAAACTGACTATTCAATCTGTATAAAATGGATGAAAAATGAAATATTGTTAGATAAATTATCACTAAAATTTATATGTAATATAAGTGATATTTTGTCAGACATGCTAAATTATTTTAATTCTCTTCTTTTTGGTGAATATTATAGGGACATTAATACTCAAGCTTATTTAATGCCCGGAAAATCTCTTGACAATATAAAGAAACTTATATTCAAAGAAGAAAATAATATTGTTTGTACTATATATAAAGAAATGTTGACTTTTTATCCAAATTTCATATTAGATGATTTAAAATCAAATATGTATTATGTTCCCAGTAATTATAATAAATTTAAACACTTGATTAATAAAATGGATACTTGTAAATAAAATGTTATATAATATTGCATAATCATACCTCCTTTTTATACCGTTTTTTGTGTGTGTATGTAAATGTATAATGAAAATTCGTAAATATATATATAACAATTAAGGTAAACTATATTTTATATGTTACTATAAACCTTATACTTACTTTACTCCTTTTACTCCTGAAAAATGTAAATAAAGGATACTGGGTAAGTATATACAAATATCAAATAATATTTACAAAATTTATTATAAACATATAATAAGTACAGTATTATTAACATATAGTTTTACAATATAAATAATAATGAAAAAATATATAGATACATAATTATTCAGAATGGATCTTCTTGTTTTCTTGATAACCAGGCGTGAATTGTAAATACATTACGAAGGGCACATGCTGGTACACAGTTTCTTTGTGTTGAAAGTGGCTTATGGGAAAAACAAGAAAAGTTTGAAGTATATTTGTTCTTTATTCGTAGTGACGGTGGCATTTCATCATAGTCATTTATATTTTCTGCCAAATCAACTATGGTACACATTTCATTATTTTTAAGTAACTTTTCCATCAGTTTTCTTTTTATATTTCCCTTTAAATATATTATACAGTCGCAAGATAATAGATCCTTTATTATATTATGAGCTGTGTAATAATCTATATATCCGTCATCCCACGGTAATCCGTGATAATAACGATGCAACCAAGAAATCTGTTTCCTTAATGAAAAACTGACTTCACTCCATTTACAAGGAGGTTGAACAAACATGTGTTGTAATTGCGTATCATTTTTTGTTAAGATTGCTATTTCTTTTAAAATAAAACGATTATTACTGATACCATATCCTTGAATATCAATAATAAATTCTTTCATTTTTATAAACAGTTTCTTTTATAAAAATATACGATTAAATAAACAATTTTTGATTATAAACAGTACGATGTAATATAATGAAGAGTTACTTGTGAACTGATTTATATTTTTCTTACAAAACCTTTTTAACAATATTCGTTAATGGATTATATTCGATGAGTCGATCGTGCAATATGATGCAATACGCAGAAGTATTTTTTGGAATTGGATTTTTTGATTCAAATTCTAGTCTTATATCTATTGTAGATGTTTTCATAGACTCGTTTTGTCTTGAACAATCAATTACAAACACTGGTGCTATGTTCTTTAAATCCTGAACACCAAATAAAGGGTCACCATATCCACTTCGACCGTAATACGATGATTGAAATCTTTTATACATATCATACATTAAGGCATATTTATTGTTGTCAATATCTAAATTAATATCTTGATACGGAAAACATTCAGAATTTAAATATAATTTTACATTAGTAATATTACAGTGGTCAAATAATGATGTGTCCTTTTCTAAAGAGTTTTTTCTGTCAGTTTGAAATACTAGTAAGACATAACGAGGTTTCTCCAGCTGGGCACTTGTTTTTACAGTCCATGTATGTTTCGACGTATTTGGTAACATAGGAAACTCATATGTTGACCAACTTCGAAAATTTATATGAATAGGTTTACCTTGTTCAACTATCTTTAATAAAGATAAACGTTCAGGATTGGCTACGTATACGTACGGTACACGCCACTGGATTTTATTAAGTTTTACAATTATGTTATTTAAATTGCCTGCTTGCGAGCATACTAAAGCATCATTATCAGTTTTAGAACGTACCAATATTAATTCTTGACGTGAATTTAAAATGATTTTGTTGAAATCTTCAGCAAATCCTAATAACATTTTTAGTGGTATACATACATTAAAATTTTCTTTGTAACTAATTGTATTGTCAGCATTTTTTATGTTCCATCCTGAATTTTCTAAAGAAAGTACTTCATTTGGTGTAATTGACGTATACGCTTTGACTGTTGACGTAATACCTAATGTTTTTGTACGGTCGATTTCGATCCCATTTAATTCATAACGTATTTCTTCAAACAAGTAGACGATACCATTGTTGATGAACTTAATTACTGCTTCCGGTCCCTGTTGACCAGCTTCAATTTTACCTTCTATATAGAGAAAACTGTGTGCTGGTAATGTATATATATCTTGCTGTTGAATTGGAATACGAATTTCGTCGTTATTATTAAAAGTTGATGTCACATATGGCTGATGTGTATGCCACTCTATGCGGTTAATAGACTCATCGAATATAATATCTTCGTCCACTGATAACATATCATCAGTGATGAATGTTGTTGCACTGTTCATGTTTTAACTTGTATCCAAGAGCTCTCAGGATGTTTTGACTATTTGTTGTTAACTTCGAAACGGAAGAATCGTTTCTGATATTTTTTCCAGATGAACATCTGTATTTATAAATATCAGATTTTCTTCTTCTTCGTGGAATCGGTAAAGGATAACCCTTACGTAGTGAGTTTTTATTTTTTATCTTCTGAAGAATCATAAGGTTAAAGCTGTTTGATATGTAATCTTACTGCGATGGCTTCTCCACGAAAATTGACTAAATTATCATCTTGATCGAGTATTTTAAGCGTTAGATTGTCGATTGTATTTACTCGAAGTGGGAGATAAATTATATTGTTTGGGATTTCCACTATCTTAAAACCAGGTGGTACCATTGGGGTAAATTCATGGATTGTATGCATTAATTTCTCATTTGTATAAGAACCTGTTGTAATGTTACACTCTATCCGAATATTAGAAACTTTAATAATCTGAACAGGTATATCTGATTCGTGCCATTTATTTGGTTCAAGAGCTCGTTCTGTAAATCCTAATAAAGGCCCAAAACTATTAGGTTTATTAAAATAAATCCATTCACTACACTTTATTTCACTTTTTAACGTATTATTATTGGCGGTCAATTCAAAATTAATTTCACTTGGTAAATGCGTTTTAATATATTCATTTATGTCTTTAATTTCATAAGACCCTTCTGACAGATATATGTGTGAATCACCGTAATATAATCTATTATTTTTTTCTTCGATGTTCGGTATAGAATTGTATGTTTGAAACAGAACTAACCCCAATTCGTATTCGGTACCTTTTTCTAATTCAATTGGCGGAAAAAAGTTCGCATTTAGAATAGAACTATTACTATGTAATGTTAATGTTAAAGACATTATTATGTTGACGTTTCAAATAATAACATAGAAATGATCTCCTGTGGTATCAACGACTAGTTTTATTCAGAAGAAATTTTAAACAAAGATGTCCACATATTACTGTACTAGGCGCTTGTTCTTGTTTGTAATTATAGAAAATTTTACAATTATTACCGAGATACTCTATTATTTCTTTTGGAGGTGGTAAGTTACCTATGCTGTCAAAGTAAATTACATTATAACCACGTTTTTTGTAAGCTACCCAGTGAGTTCCTCTGCCATCCATATCATCCAAATTAATTATAGCAGATTCATTCATTTTTGGATTGCGTGGTAAGTTATTTAGCATATAAATACCACGAAAATATGGTATTTCGTAATGACGAGCATAGTTTTCTAAATCTATATTAGTTAGCGGTACTCTCGGTAATTTTAATGGTTTTTTGGATACGGGGTCAGATATAAACCGTAACCATTAGAGGTAGGGGCTACTTGTAGGCCTTTCCCTATGGCTATAGCTTCCATACTACGATTATGACGTTTATTTTCCTCCAACTCCTTTTTAGCATTCTTAGCAGAGATTATTGTTTTTGCAACTCCCGCTGCCCCACCGGTAAGAGCACCCAGTGCAGATAATCCAGCAAAGATTGGTATTAATGGGAGAATGCCACCAGTTTTGGGTAATGGGATTATTCTGTCTTTACTTATAGTATGTACAGATGGTTTGTGATTATTAACTTCACGTTTAGCTGCTTTCAGTGCAGTTTTTATAATTCCTTGTGCCGTTAAATCATCCATATGTTTGAGTGACTTTCCTTTGGATTTAATGGCTAACTTTGCAACCTTCTTCACTGTATTTAAAGTTGTTTTTTTACATGTTCGTTTCTTAATTTTATTTATTGCACCCATTTTCATTCCCATTCCTAATTTTCGTTTAACTTTCATGGTGTTGGCTATACTCCACGCCGCAGCTTTTTCCGGTAATGAAGAATCAGTAGCTAATACTCTTGACCAGGCTTTATTTTCTAACACTTTATCGGCGTCGTGACGAGCAGTCAAATTATCTTTATTCTGAGAATATGCTATGTCGTGTTCTTTACAGGCTTTATCTAATTCATTTATACCTGGATCACCTCGTTGTAAACGTTGCTGAAGTTTGGTACCGGGACCACAATACTGATATCCAGGTATATGTAATTCGATCGGAAGACGATTGATTAATGAATTGATCAATCCGTTACCTGCATATAAATAGCGAGATCTGGACATATTCTTGGCTTATTATTAACTGACAGAATTCTTAAGTATAATATGGTATTTATATGTAATCCTATGACATTTTCATTGAACGGAAAAGAGATAACATTTACCTACGCTTCATATAATATATACAAAAAGTGTAATGAAAAATCTATCAGTGTTCACCATGAAGTTGATTAAACAACCCGTATCAATAAAGATTCAAAATTTTGATAATATTACATCTGAAAATAATAAAACACAATCACTGAGACATGGTTGTTTGTTACCAAATACGATAAGATGTATAATAAGTGGTCCTTCAAATTGTGGAAAAACGAATTTAATGATAAGCTTAATTACGGATCCGAATGGTTTAAAATTTAAAAATATTTACTTGTATACAAAAACTCCGAACCAACCAAAATATCAATTACTTCAAAATATATTAGATCGCATTCCAGACATAGGTTATTTTCCGTACCAGAATACTGAAAATATTACAGAACCACATAATGCGAAAGCGAATTCCCTTTTTATATTCGATGACGTCATCTGTGATAAGCAAAATATTATGCGTGAATATTTTAGTATGGGTCGTCACAGTCTGGTTGATTGTTTTTATTTAAGTCAGACATACACTCACATTCCAAAACATTTAATTCGAGACAATGCAAACTTACTTATACTCTTTAAACAAGATGATATGAATTTACATCATATTTATACGGATCATGTTAATACAGATATGAAATTTTCTCATTTTAAAGATATATGTTCATTATGTTGGAATAGGAACAAATATGATTTTTTAGTAATTGATAAAGATAAAGAATTAAATAACGGTCGATATCGTTTAGGTTTTGATTCGTACATAAAGGTCGATATGTAAAATTTTCAACTAGATCACACTGAACTGTTGTGCAAGTATGTCAACATCAAATTCAAAGATAATGAACACTAAATATAAATCGAAAAAGAAAGCAAAAGTCAATAATAATGTTATTATTGATATTGAAAAAACAGCTGATAATATACGACGTAAATATAGAAGTATTATAAACCGAGAAAATAGTAGAAATGATTTTTATTCTAAACAATATAAACCCATTGTGGAACCGCTCACAGATGTACTTCAAAAATTGTCTGTTCCTCCTGTAATAGATATACCGAAGAAAGAAATCGGCAAAGTGACAAATGAAAATATTATACAAGACACTAAAGGATTAATCGCAGATCAAATACATTTTGATACTTTACTTAAAACGGAAAGTGGAAGAAGTATAATTGAACAGTATCTTAATACACATATTGGACCGATAACACGAAAATATATTAAACAATTACTATTTCGAATGGGTCAAAACAAGATTATAGATAAACAGTACGGTGTAAGACGCGTTGGTAATGACTTTAAAATTGGTGAGTCACACTTGCTTATGACAAGTGATGATGACGTCATTATAAATAATAATCAATATAAAATAACACCAGGCTTGGCTCAGTTACTCTTTCTTAATTCACCTAATAAAAAAGAATATACAGTGGAAGACTTACAAAACTATAAAACAATTCTTCTCGATACAAATGCCCATAAGAAAAATTACTTACCACTGGAACAGACTAGAAAGAATAATTCATACAAATACAGGAATATTATAAAATATATTGAATCTCAGCCAGTGACTGGAAAAGGTGGCTCAAATTTAATACAAGTTTCTAAAAATCCAATTGACTTAAAGTACTGGAACGATCCTAATGAATTAGTTGAACGACTTTATTTACTTCATTCTTCACGTGCGATTGGCCATAGTGGCCTTGATACAGAAATAGCATCAATAGAAGAAGAGTTAAGAGAAGAGGAAATCATTGTATAGAGTCAGTTTCATCATGTCAATCGACAAATTTGGACGTTACTTGGATCCATTTTATATTACTTCAGGTGGAAAACATTCTACCCCTTCGTCGTATAAAGTTCAACTTCAGTTTCCATTAACAAGCGAAGGTGACGTAAATTTTGCCAATAAACGATTAACTAACATCAATTTGCCTCGCAGTCTTCACGACGCTGCATCCAAAAAATACGTAGACGAGAATATTAGTTCGTTTGCCAAAAATATTCAAAACGATCTGCATCTTATACGAGACAGTGTAGCAATGCTAGTTAATAGACTGGATCAAGATTTACAGAATATCATACAAAATATTAATATCATCGAACAAACTCAAAAAAATACAATTAAAGAAGAGATAATACGTATTAACGGGTCAATTAATAATTTGAATAACGACTTACAAAGTGTAAAGAATATCGCTACAGACGTATCTTCTCTCAAGCAACAGATGAGTTTATTTATACAACCAGAAGATACATAAATAATTATGAGTAATATAAAACGTATAATAACCAATGAACTACACAAGCCAGCACGTCGAAATTTTACTAGACGCAAAGTTATATTACAAGGTTTTGATGATTTATGGCAGGCAGATTTGGTGGATATGTCAACATATGCCAGTAAAAATAATAATATCAAGTTTATGCTCACTGTTATTGATACCTATTCAAAGTATGCGTGGGCGATTCCAGTCGCCACAAAATCAGCAACAGATGTATCTACAGGTATGAAAATAATTTTTTCAAGTGGACGTGTACCAAGAAATCTTCAAACCGATGATGGCAAGGAGTTTTTTAATAAGGATTTTAAAAAACTAATGTCCGATTATCAAATTAATCATTACTCTACATTTTCACATTTAAAGGCAAGCATAGTTGAACGCTGGAATCGAACGTTAAAAAGCAAAATGTGGAGAGATTTCAGTTATAGAGGATCCTATAAGTGGATAAATATTCTCAACAATCTGGTTAAAGAATATAATAATTCCAAACATCGTACTATACAAATGAAACCGTCAGAAGTTAAAAAAGATACATACATTCCAGCCTATCATAATAAAAGATATCATCAGTTGAAACCCTCGTTATTTCAAGTGGGTGATCATGTCAGAATAAGTAAGCATAAACATGTGTTTGAAAAAGGATACACTCCAAACTGGACTACAGAAGTATTTAGAATAGCTGAAGTAAAACATACAATACCTGTAACATTTATAATACAAGATTTGGAAGGAAGCCGCATTAAAGGTGGTTTTTATCAAGAAGAGTTACAGAAGACAAAATATCCTAATACTTACTTAGTTGAAAAAATTCTACAAAAACGAGGAAATAAATACTTGGTCAAGTGGCTAGGATTTGATAATAAACATAATTCATGGATTTCAAAAGATAGTTTAATATAACTCTTAACAATTATTGTATAGAATATAATTATAATATGTAATGTAACTATAATAAATGAAAATAATATATTTGTAAAATAAAATACCATCTATTATTTAAAGTTTGCACGTTAATACAATACCAGAATACACGTATCGTGATAGCCCCCAATGCGACATCCGCCAGCGCGACTAGGGAATTCCAATTCATTAGGACTCTAGATACCCACATCGCGATTCGTTCTGACTCTGTATCATCGATTCTGATTCGTCCAGACCCTGGATACCCACATAGTTATTCTTTCAGACCCTGGATACTCCATCCTGATTCGCTCAGAGACCGATAACCCATCGCACGCAATTCTCTTTCTACTCTTGCATCTCTCTCGCTCTCACACAAACTCCATTTAAACAAAATTCTCTTTCTTTGTCTTTCTCATTGTAATGTCTGGCTGTTGACACCCTTTTACTACTATAATCATAAACTGGTCAATTAAATGAATACCTACTGTAGTTTCTATAGAATTTTTATTATTATTTTTCTGTATAAATTGCATATTTTTAATAGGTATGTTTATTTGTTACAAAATTTAACATTGCTGGAGTTTGTTGTACAATTTGTACGATAATATCCAAAGTTCCTCATCAAATAATTACGTATAGCTTATAAAATCCATCCTGGTCCTGTGTTACAAGACCTGTATTGTTTATGTATAAACAGTCAATCAAATATTTAATTTACCTAACTAACAGTTACCATTACTTCACTTTTAACTTTGCATTAACAAACCGACCCTAAATAATTTACTTATTATTACCAGTGTTGTGTCAAATAATCTCCCTATTCCTATGTGCTCAACAAAGCAGAGGTAGTTAAAAAAGTGTAGAAAAGTACCAAACATTAAATACAAGTACAGAAAATTTATAATTTAATAATGTTACCTCATATTGTTTGTTGCAAATATTTGCAACGGGTACAGCTAGTATATATATATATATATATATATATATATATATATATATATATATATATATATATAAAAATAAGATTTTTCTTTGGGGCCTTAGTTATGGACTTCTACCGAATCGATTTTAATTATTATTTTTTTAAATGAAAGCTATTAGCATGTAGATGTGCACAAAAATCTAAAATGTTACAGTTTTGATTCCGTCAATTTCTCATAAGGCCTTAAAGATTTTTTATTAAGTACCGCTGTCAACCGATAGATGGCAGCACTGAGCAACATGAAGATGAAGAAAATGATTTAGAATACATACAATTTATGAAAACTGCTACAAAATAATATTTTGCGTTATTTAGGGCTGGTTTATCAATGCAAAGTTAAATAATTTAACAGGTAAGTATCTTATATCATGCAAAGCTTTTATAATACAAAAGTCAAAAGTTGACCGTAAATGACAGATAAATATGTCAACATGTCAACTTACAATGAAAACATGAGAAGGAATTTTTTCCCTCAAAAATTAATAAATATAATAGTTAATTCATTAATTTAAATATGGTAAGTAATTTAATAATATTCAGCAAAATTAATAGAGATACATATTTTGTAATAATTATTTTTTAACCTAAATTTTAAAAAATTATTGAATTATATATCCTTTATCTAAAATACAGCATTATTACCTATTTAAAAATTCACAAGAGATAGGTGTATATTTACAGGTTTTTAAATAAAGTAATCATTAAATACAAAAGAGTATTATATTATAATCAACCAGTTGGCTAACCCTATTTTCCCGCTTTTAAACGCTACCCCTTAATGCTACCTTTTACAATATGTTTTCACACTTTTGAAACTGATTTCACGTTAACAAAATATGAACTCACATTAACGAAAACGAATTTCACACAAATAAAAAGTGAATTCCCAGTAACGAAATATGATTTCACATTAACGAAAACTGGTTTCAGGGAAAAAAAAACTGAATTCACACTAATTTTAACTAAAGAAAACAGATTTTAAACCGTCGGGTTACATATTCTCGCTTCTAACGTAGCTAACATTGTTGTAATAAATTTTTATCATTGTTGTAATCAAGTTTCATTATTGCTGTTAAGTTTCTGAAAAAAGCTATTCGTTATTTATTTAATATTTTATAAGGACAAAAAGACGATTTAATATATTTTAGAGATAATAAAAATGCTTTATTTTTTTGCCTCTCCAAGAGGTGGCTACTGTCCCTTCTGCCCTTCCTTGTAGGTGTCCATTTAAAGTTCCTATATAAAATCTGTTTTCATTTAGTTGAAACTGGTGTTTAAAATTGTGAATTCTGTTTTCATTGTTACAAAATCGGTATTCAGGAGTGATAAATTAGTTTTCGTTATTATGAATTCAAGTTTCCTTTGTGTGAAATCAAGGTTTGTTAATGTGAAATCATATTTTGTTAACGTGAAATAGAATTTCAAAAGTGTGAAATCATACTGTAAAAGGTATAGACATGCAATGATTATGCTTATTGTTTTAAACCGAATAAAGATGTTAATTTGCATAATAGAAACACGTTAATCCCTCATAGATTACAATAATGCATAAAATTTTTGTGGACAATAAAACAGCCATTATTACTACAATAATTGAACTTGAAATCATAAATGAAACACGTTGATTACAACAATAACAATATTTGTTGGTGACTATAAATTATTTACGTTTTAAAATTAAATGAATGAATAACGTTACCCCATATTTTTGTTGCAAATATTTGCAACGGGTACAGCTAGTAATATATAAAAGCGAAGTGCAATACTATACTTATATAGCCTAATATGGATATGGCGAGAGGTCTTGTGCTGACCGAGTATTCCCTAGGGCCCCGCTGATAGTGTTTTAGTTACGTCCAATACATCTAGGAACAATTTAAACGCAAAGTTCTAACGCTAAGAGTCTTTCAAAATATTTTTTTCCCGCCCACCCAAACAGCCCACGCAACCTGCCCACTCAAAATGCTCACGCAACCCGCCCACCCAAGATGCCCACCCAAACGGCTCACCCAAACTGCCCACGCAATCTGCCCACCCAAAATGCCCACGCAACCTGCCCACCCAAAATGCCAACGCAACCTGCCCACTCAAAATGCCCACGCAACCTGCCCACCCAAACTAACGCACGTAACCTGCCCACCCAATCTTAATGGCAGCCCTTGATGTTACTTTTCATTTTATACCAAACACGACAAGGTTCTGACAACTTTATGCAAAAAACAAAAGACGATCGAGCTGTCAAATTTTTGACATTTCTGCATGACAGCCCTTGACGTTACCTATCATTTGATACCAAACACGACATGGTTCTGACAACTTTAAGCAAAAAACAAAAACCAATCGAACAGTCAAATTTTTGACATTTCTGCATGACAGCCCTTGACGTTACCTATCATTTGATACCAAACACGACATGGTTCTGACAACTTTAAGCAAAAAACAAAAGCCAATCGAACAGTCAAATTTTTGACATTTCTGCATGACAGCCCTTGACGTTACCTTTCATTTGATACCAAACACAACATGGTTCTGACAACTTTAAGCAAAAAACAAAAGCCGATCGAGCTGTTAAATTTTTGACATTTCTGCATGACAGCCCTTGACGTTACCTTTCATTTGATACCAAACACGACATGATTCTAACAACTTTAGGCAAAAAACAAAAGCCGAACGAGCTATCAAATATTTTACATTTCTGCATGACAGCCCTTGACGATACCTCTTATTTGATACCAAACTCGACATGATTCTAACAACTTTAAAGCAAAAAACAAAAGCCGATGGAGCTGTCAAATTTTTGACATTTCTGCATAGCAGCCCTTGACGAACCCTCTCATTTGATTCCAAACACGACATGGTTCTAACAACTTTATGCAAAAAACAAAGGCCGGGCGAGCTGTCAAATTTTTAACATTACTGCATGGCAGCCCTTGACGTTACCTATCATTTGATACCAAACACGACATGGTTCTGACAACTTTAAACAAAAAACAAAAGCCGATCGAGCTGTCAAATTTTTGACATTTCTGCATGACAGCCCTTGACGTTACCTTTCATTTGATACCAAACACGACATGGTTCTGACAACTTTAAGCAAAAAACAAAAGCCGATCGAGCTGTCAAATTTTTGACATTTCTGCATGACAGCCCTTGACGTTACCTTTCATTTGATACCAAACACGACATGGTTCTGACAACTTTAAGCTAAAAACAAAAGACGATGGGGCTTTGAAATTCCTGACATTGGAATATTTGTTTTTTACTTAGTTATTTATGGGATGTTTGGCAACACTTTGGAAATGTACATGAATCACGGACATGAACCTTCAAAAATTTTAATTTTTAAATATAATGTTTTAGGTCTTTAAAACTACTATGGAATAACCGCCCATTGCCATATTGTATGTTTATGAATTTAACTTTTTTCAAAATGTCCTTATTTTATAAATAATTCCATTTAAATTTTCTGATTGACATGTCAGAGAAACGTTCTTCGTCTTAAATTTTTCAAAGACTAAATTTTTGATTTCAAATTGTTTCAAAAAGCCAAAATACGACCTTTAAAAATATTTTACTCAAAAACTATGCACCGTACAGAAAAATGACGTATTACCAGGAAATCAAGTTGAGTTATTCTCTACGTCCCAGAAAAATTTTCATTATAATCACTCGCACCGTTTAAGCTGTAGAGACGAATAAAATTTTCGCGATCGTCGTGATGAATTCAATATAGAATTAATTAATGAATTCATTAATGTTTAAGCTGTAGAGACGAATAAAATTTTCGCGATCGTCGTGATGAATTCAATATAGAATGGTCCATGGTGCAAATATACAAGGTGATTTACTGCGCATAATGTCCGCCGCTACCAATAAGAAATGCCCGTAAATGTTCGCGCTAAATTCAAATCAAGTATGATAATTATTTTTACCTCCCGTCATACCGAAGGTAAAGCCTCATTTCCACCGAATGTCTTAATGCTTAATACATAAGGCTTAATGAATTATAACAATTTACTAGGATACCATTTCCAGCTATTTTGTTTAGTGACAATTCAACAGAAATGTCATATCTTTTTTCCGAATTACTTGTTGTTTAGTAGACTGCCATTGCAGCAGCAATTCTTCTTTTTTTAATATGTTACACCTATACACAATTTCCTGTATTTATATCGATACCGAAAAATTAATTAAAAGTTAATAATTATAAAATAGACTGAGAGTTGACAGTTCAGGTTAGAATTTTTCAATCATTTGTTTTTACGCATTGCTCTTAGTTCTTAAGCATTAAGCCTTATGCAAAGCTGGAAATGGTAGTAAACGTTGTCATATGATAAACATTTTTACGCATTGCGCTTAGTTATTAATTATTGCTCTTACGCATTAGGACAATCGGTGGAAATGAGGCTTAAGAGAGGTAATGTTTTCGGTCCAAAAATTCGGTAGTGAGTTTTGACTGAATAAGAACGAATTGGGGTTGCCACAACACGTTTTTACTATTTTTACGATGATGTCTGTGTGTGTGTGTGCTGTGTGTGCGTGACGACTTTTTCGTCCACAATAACTTCCAAAAATTTCCCTTTCCCGCATTTAAGCTTTCTGTATTCATATAAAGAGTTGGTTAGATTTTGGGTAAAATTGGACAACCGGAGGTGATACTTTACTTGAAGATCTGAACAGATTATCATGAAAAATATAATATGAAATATTCCAAAACTTTTCAAATTTTGAATTTAAGACTTTCATATGAAGAGGAACAATATATTAGGTTTTGGCTAAAATTGATAAATCGGAAGTGATACTTTACTTGAATCTTTGACCAGATTTTCGTAAAAAATAAATTATAATGTAATCCAAAACTTTTCAAACTTGGTATTTCAGAGTTTTATATAAAGGGAAACAACATATTAGATTTTGGCTAAAATTTATAAACCTGAAGTGATACTTTACTTGAAGCTCTGGAACAATTTAAACGCAAAGTCCTAACGCTAAGAGTCTTTCAAAATATTTTTTTCCCGCCCACCCAAACAGCCCACGCAACCTGCCCACTCAAAATGCTCACGCAACCCGCCCACCCAAGATGCCCACCCAAACGGCTCACCCAAACTGCCCACGCAATCTGCCCACCCAAAATGCCCACGTAACCTGCCCACCCAAAATGCCAACGCAACCTGCCCACGCAACCTGCCCACCCAAACTAGCGCACGCAACCTGCCCACCCAATCTTAATGGCAGCCCTTGATGTTACTTTTCATTTTATACCAAACACGACAAGGTTCTGACAACTTTATGCAAAAAACAAAAGACAATCGAGCTGTCAAATTTTTGACATTTCTGCATGACAGCCCTTGACGTTACCTATCATTTGATACCAAACACGACATGGTTCTGACAACTTTAAGCAAAAAACAAAAGCCAATCGAACTGTCAAATTTTTGACATTTCTGCATGACAGCCCTTGACGTTATCTTTCATTTAATACCAAACACGACATGGTTCTGACAACTTTAAGCAAAAAACAAAAGCCGATCGAGCTGTTAAATTTTTGACATTTCTGCATGACAGCCCTTGACGTTACCTTTCATTTGATACCAAACACGACATGATTCTAACAACTTTAGGCAAAAAACAAAAGCCGATCGAGCTATCAAATATTTTACATTTCTGCATGACAGCCCTTGACGATACCTCTTATTTGATACCAAACTCGACATGATTCTAACAACTTTAAAGCAAAAAACAAAAGCCGATGGAGCTGTCAAATTTTTGACATTTCTGCATAGCAGCCCTTGACGAACCCTCTCATTTGATACCAAACACGACATGGTTCTAACAACTTTATGCAAAAAACAAAAGCCGAGCGATCTGTCAAATTTTTAACATTACTGCATGGCAGCCCTTGACGTTACCTATCATTTGATACCAAACACGACATGGTTCTCACAACTTTAAACAAAAAACAAAAGCCGATCGAGCTGTCAAATTTTTGACATTTCTGCATGACAGCCCTTGACGTTACCTTTCATTTGATACCAAACACGACATGGTTCTGACAACTTTAAGCAAAAAACAAAAGCCGATCGAGCTGTCAAATTTTTGACATTTCTGCATGACAGCCCTTGACCAGGACCATTCTATATTGAATTCATCACGACGATCGCGAAAATTTTATTCGTCTCTACAGCTTAAACGGTGCGAGTGATTATAATGAAAATTTATCTGGGACGTAGAGAATAACTCAACTTGATTTCCTGGTAATAGGTCATTTTTCTGTACGGTGCATAGTTTTTGAGTAAAATATTTTTAAAGGTCGTATTTTGTACTCCCTAGGGCTCCGCCGATAGTGTTTTTTAAAAGTTTTACGTACGTCCAATCCATCTAGGAACATTTTAAACGTAAAGTGCTAACGCTATGAGTCTTTCAAAATATTTTTTTCACGCCCATCCAAACAGCCCACGCAACCTGCCCACCCAAAATGCCCACGCAACCTGCCCACCCAAACTGCCCACGCAACCTGCCCACCCAAACTGCCCACGTAACCTGCCCACCCAAAATGCCCACGCAGCAAGCCCACCCAACCTGCCCACCTAAAATGCCCACGCAACCTGCTGACCCAACCTGCCCACCCAAAATGCCCACGCAACCTGCCCACTCAAACTACCCACGCAACCTGTTTTGACATTTCTGCATGACAGCCCTTGACGTTACCTTTCATTAAAACAACAAATACCAAACACGACATGGGTCTGACAACTTTAAGCAAAAAACAAAAGACGATGGGGCTGTGAAATTTTTCACATTTCTGCATGACAGCCCTTGACGTTAGCTTTTAGTTGATACCAAACACGACATTGTTCTGACAACTTTAAGAAAAAAAAAGCCGATCGAGCTGTCAAATTTTTGACATTTCTGCATGACAGCCCTTGACGTTACTTTTCATTTGATACCAAACACGACATGATTCTAACAACTTTAAGCAAAAAACAAAAGCCGATCGAGCTTTCTATTATTTGATATTTCTGCATGACAGCCCTTGACGATAATAATAATAATAATAATAATAATAATAATAATAATAATAATAATAATAATAATAATAATAATAGTAGCCTATTGCGTGCCCTCCTGGACAAAGGCCTCCTCCTTCATTTTCCAGTTAGTGCGATCTTGAGCATCTCTCATCCATAAAGTTCCCGAAGTACGACGAATCTCATCCTCCCAGCGTGTGTACTGTCCACCTCTTGACCTTTTCTTATCCCTTGGTATCCAATTTGTTAATCTGCTTGTCCAACGGTCATCATTCAGCCTGGCAACGTGGCCTGCCCATCGCCACTTCAGCTTTTTGTAGCTCTGAGCGACATTAGCGACCGAAGTTCTTCTTCTTATGTCTGTATTTGGGATTTTGTTTTTGAGAGTGATTCCCAACATTAGCCTTTCCATTTTCCTTTGAGTTATTTGTAATTTTTGTAAATGTTTTTTATTTAAAGCCCAAGTTTGACAACCATATAATAATGTCGGAGCTACACATGTATCGTAGATTTTGGACTTTAGATTTTGTGAGAAATTTCCTTTTAAAATATGTTTCAGGCTCCAAAACTTTTTCCATGCTTTGTTTATTCTGTTCTGAATTTCTTTGCTCGTTGTATTTGAGAAGCTAATTGTTTGTCCTAGATAGTTTGTCTCTTCTGCGTATTCGATGTTGACATTATCTAGTAGTATTTCAGTATGTAGGCCGTTACATAGTATTTTTGTTTTGGATGTATTGATGATTAGGCCTGCTTTTGTGCTGACATGCTGTAATTCGCCTATCATTGTTTGCAGTTCTTCAGCACTGCTTGCCACTATCGCTACATCGTCCGCAAACCTCATGTTGTTCAGTATTTTTCCATCGATGTATATGCCTTTGGTTTCCCAATCAATTTCTCTGAATGTGGACTCTAAGACACAGTTGAATAAAGTTGGAGATAAAGGATCTCCCTGTCTCACGCCTCTTGTGATCTTAAATGGTTGACCTTCTTTGTGTAATTTAAGTTGTGCTTGTATACCTTTGTAGATTTCTGCGATTAGTCTCACATATTCATATTGTATACCTTGGTCTTCCATTGCTTTTAGTAGGAACTCGTGGTTGACAGTGTCGAATGCTTTTCTAAAATCTATGAAAGCAATATATACTGTTAAATTATATTCTTTTACCTTTTGAATTAGCTGGTTTATGCTGTGTAGATGGTCGACTGTAGAGAATTTTTTTCTAAAACCTGCTTGGTTCAATGACTGCTGAAAATTAAACGTTGGTTTTAGTCTATTTAAGATTATCGTTGCAAAGAGTTTGTAGATATTGGAAATTAACGAAATCGGTCTGTAGTTTTCTATGTTGGTTGGATCGCCTTTCTTGAATAGTAGTATTATTTTCGAAATTTTCCATTGTTCTGGAATGTAACATTTGTTTATGATGTGGTTAAAAAGTTTCTGTAACAAACTGATTCCTTCCTCAGGCAATTCTTTCAGCATTTCATTTGTAATATAATCGGGACCTGGACTCCTTTCTTTCTTACAGTTTTTCAGAGCCCATTCTATTTCCTCCGTCATTATTTCTGGTATTTTATCTGTCTCAGTGTGTTTATCTGTGAACATAGTTTGCTGTATGTCGTAGTTAGTGAATAGCTGTTGGTAAAATTTGGTTGCTATTGATAATATTTCTGTGAGGGAGGTTGTTTCTTTATTTGTAGTGGGTTGTTTTAGTTTGTTAATTAGTTTTCGGTCTGTGTACAGTTTTTTATGTAGATCTTTGGTTGAATAATGCGTCTCTGGTAACTCATTTATAAGTTTTGTTTCGTAGTCGTAAATATCTTTTCTTATTCTCTTCTTAACTAATTTTCTTACTTCTGTATATTCTTCTTTTTCTTCTCTTGTTTTGTTGTTAATTTTTCTTAATATTTCTCGTGTTTGTATTAGTTTGGTTGTTTCCTTCGATAGTTTCGGCGATCTTATGCTTCTGCTTTCTAAAGCACAGTTTTTGCTAATTGAAATGCATTTATCGGAAAAATTATCGTATAATTTTTGCAGTTCGTGATTCGTTTTTATCACTGTTTCTATTATTGGAATTAGCTCGTCCTTCATTTCTTTTTTAAAGGTATTTTTATCCATTTCGTAGTGCAGGGTTGTGCTTGTTTTATTTTTGAACAGTTGATATCTAATTTTTGCATTATTTATCTCCAGTTTGCTTCGAATCATTCTATGATCGCTCTCAAAATCTAAGTTATTAATCGTTTCGTATTTACGATGGATACTTAAATTGTTGATAAGCATATAATCGATTTCGTTTTTAGTAACCCAGTCTGGTGATTTCCATGTCCATCTTTTTCCCTGGCGCATATGGTAGAACGAATTTATTATCTTCAAGTTGTAATTTGTTGCCAAATCTACCAATTTCTGGCCGTTCGGATTTCTGTTTCCCCTTGTGTGTGGTCCCATTATTTGTTGTTCTCCCAAGAAACGTTCGCCAACCTTAGCGTTAAAATCGCCCATTATTAGGAGATTTGTTTTAGAAGAGTTATGTTTGAGAATTATATCTTCTAGCGAGTTGTAGAATTTTTCTACTTCTTCCTCCTCTGCTGCTGATGTTGGTGCATAAACTTGAATTATTATCAACTTTTGTTTGGACATAAGCAATTCCAGTACTGCTAGCCTTTCAGATAGCCCTTGAAACTGAGTAACATGTGGAACAATTAATTTGTTGATCATGAAACCTATACCTCCATAGCCTTTTGATTTGCTATGATACGCCAGCATGTTGCCGTTTTTCCTTATTATAACATCTGTTCCAAATCTTCTTACTTCGCTAATGCCGATTATATCCCATTTGATTTTCTCTATTGCTTGTTCAAATTCTATTAGTCTTTCGTTAGACAGTAGAGTCTTGACATTTACTGAGCATATGTTTAAAATGTTTGAGTTTTTATCGTATTGGAGTTTCGTTTTGTGTCGATCTTGAGAGATGCTTTGGTTGATTTTTGTTGTTATTTGTACTTGAATTTCCAGTTTTTGATGAGTTATTTACATTTGTTATTTCTTGGCAGTTTGTTGTATTAGATTTGTTTGTGTTCTTTAGTGTAGAAAGTGATGAAGGGGGGGAATGGTCTGAGTAATCCCTGGTGACCAGCCTTCTGGGATCCTTTTGGGTAGTTGAGTTATATGTTTAGCGTTGTATTTTTAATTTTCAAATCGTTGACCGGGTGACTAGCCGTGATTTTGGGGAAATGTGACTTGTTTTGTAACGAAGTTAATTGCTATGCCTTCTTGGCTTCACCCTGTATATCCTCTGTACCTGATGTAGCTGATGTGGCTGAAGAGGCTGTCATGACGATTTTTCTCTTGAGTTGTGGATGTGTTAGAATTGGAGCGAGTTCTTCGTATGAAATTTAGTAGTCCTTCGTTCGAAGCTTTTATTTTCTTTGTGTCGGGTGTATTGGAACTATTGATAGGCTTTTTCTCATCACTCGTTTCTTCGTTCGACTTCTTGATTTGTAATTTATTTGAAATTGATTGAAGATCTTCCTCAGATAATGGTGCCCCGTTTACGTATAATTTGTTAGTTTTTATAATCGTGTGTTTGCCTTCTTCTCTGAATGCAACCATTGCTGGAATTAATTTCTTTCTTTGTTCGATAACTTCTTTTGGCATATCTTCAAAGATCGTAATATTTGTTTCTCTTAGTTGCTTCCTATTTGCCAAAATGGATCTTGCTGTGATAGTCGAAACTAATTTTACCTGTATGGGTCTGTTCTTGCCCTCTCTGCGTTGACCCAACCTTCTTATTTGGTCTATTTCTTTTAATGATACTTCTGTTTTCATTTTATCATTGAAGAAATTGAGAATTATATCTTTTAAAGTGATAAAAGTTTCCATTTCGCCTTCTATAATACCATGAACAATTAAGGATCTCATTCTTCTTTCTTTCTCCAAAAAATCTATTTTATTTTGTTGAAGATCTAATTTCTCTTCGTACTCTTTCATTTTAGTTTCCATTGCATTAGATTGTTTCTTAAATTCGTTTTTAACATCGGATATTTCGCCGCTTAGAGTTGAGAATTTGTTTTCTATTTTTTTCTCTATACTACCAAAGCGATTCTCAATTCTACTACCTAGCTTATTAATCGCTGCAATATATGGATCATCTTTGTTAGGGTGTTTAATTGCAGAGGAGTTAGCATCTTTTTTGTCTTTGTCGCCCATTGCCACGCCAGCTGAGTGCGGATGTGCAGATATTCTTTTAATCGATAGATAAGGATGGAAAGTCGCCTTGGGATATGTTGCCCGTCGTGCCGGATTAGTAGTTGGATGAAAGTCGCCTTGTGGTATGTTGCCCGTCGTGTCGGAACGTTGCTTGGTTTTTAGGCTTTTACCGTTGATCCTCAATAGATGGCGTTGGTTGTCCAACAGCGATGTGAATTTTGCTAAGGATTTGACCCGGAGAATTTATAGGTTATGTGTTTGAATTTTTTAAAGGATACTTTTGCAAAAAGGATACTTGTTCTTCTTTTTGGATAATAGTTTCCGGTGTTCAGCTCGTATTAGTCTCTTTGATTCCTTGCTTTTAAATTTATTCACTGTACTATTTTCAAAACACTAGCAAAAATAACGGAACCTTTTGACCTCTGCAGCCGATCAGTCACCTTCATATTAATAAAAGACGATCGAGCTGTCAAATTTTTGACATTTCTGCATGACAGCCCTTGACGTTACCTATCATTTGATACCAAACACGACATGGTTCTGACAACTTTAAGCAAAAAACAAAAGCCAATCGAGCTGTCAAATTTTTGACATTTCTGCATAGCAGCCCTTGACGATACCTCTCATTTGATACCAAACACGACATGGTTCTGACAACTTTAAGCGAAAAACAAAAGCCGATCGAGCTGTTAAATTTTTGACATTTCTGCATGACAGCCCTTGACGTTACCTTTCATTTGATACCAAACACGACGTGGTTCTAATAACTTTAAGCAAAAAACAAAAGCCGAGCGAGCTGTCAAATTTTTGACATTTCTGCATGACAGTCCTTGACGTTACCTTTCATTTGATACCAAACACGACATGGGTCTGACAACTTTAAGCAAAAAACAAAAGCTGATCGAGCTGTCAAATTTTTGACATTTCTGCATGACAGCCCTTGACGTTACCTTTCATTTGATACCAAACACGACATGGTTCTGACAACTTTAAGCTAAAAACAAAAGACGATGGGCTTTGAAATTCCTAACATTGGAATATTTGTTTTTTACTTAGTTATTTATGGGATGTTTGGCAACACTTTGGAAATGTACATGAATCACGGACATGAACCTTCAAAAATTTTAATTTTTAAATATAATGTTTTAGGTCTTTAAAACTACTATGGAATAACCGCCCATTGCCATAATGTATGTTTATGAATTTAACTTTTTTCAAAAAGTCCTTATTTTATAAATAATTATATATATATATATATATATATATATATATATATATATATATATATATATATATATATACCAAATTTCATCCAAATCGTATAAAGCGTTCTGTTATTATAAGCAAAATTAATTTTTTTTCGAAGAACTTTTGCAGAATTCTGGCTAAATGGTATACTTTCCGGTAGAAGCAAGTTTGGTTAAATCGTCTTATTTTAGCCTCAGGAATCTGTGGTTGAGCCATGTCCCCCTATTTAACAGACACCCTGTATATATATATATATATATATATATATATATAGATAGTGAATTAAATTATTATTTAGTATAAAAGATAGTAGAATTCTTGATATTTGAATTTTGGATAATCCATTTGTTATATTACTGGCCAATTTACCGTGCATAGCAGATGCAGCGATAGAACATCTGAAAAACGTTTATTTACAAGTGCCGTTGTGGCTAGGTAATTATTTTTCACCGGTTGAATGGGGGTGGAAGCTTACAAGTTTTTAAATACCAAACCCCATGGACCAGCCCTCTGCTCCGGAGCAGATATTGAAGATAACATTCTGCAGATGTAAATCTGATTGTACTGGGAATTGTGGGTGCGGAAAAACCGGGCTGTTCTGAATGTCCGCTTGTACAGAATACAGCAGTGAAATTTGCAAAAATTGTCCTCCACCACCAATGACTACAGATAAGAAATACAGAAATATAAGACAATGTACAAAATAATTAAAAATATTTTTAAAATGTATTTTGCAATAAATTTCAATTGACGAATTAAAGTAGTCATCATTTTTAGCTGCATTACACTCATTACTTCGATCATTGAAGACTAGTTAATATAATAAACGTATTTTTAAAATATATTTTATTTTTAATTTATTTTTTCAACAGGAATATTACAAAAAAAAAAAAAAAATTCTAAAAGTTTTGACTTTTTCAAATTTTGAAAATTTTTTTGGCTAGAGCGTCAATTTTTAACCTATAAAGGTTAAAGTATTTTTAATTACGGACATTTAAAAAAATATATTAAAATCGGAGCTGTTTTGACCGGTTCCGAGACAATGCACTTTTTTGAGCTAACTCCTATATAGTAAATTAGAAAAGTGTAATATACCTTAGCTTAAAAATTATTTATCATCATTGAAGACATAATTTTAAAAGACGTTTAAATCTTGCCATATTATGATGAAATAATAAACAATGTTCAGAATATCTGTTGTAAAGAACGTGTAATCGATTTAATGGAGCATTGATTGCCAAATGATACCTAATAAGTGCAAATAAAATATCACCAACTTAAAGAAAATATCTAAACTATGAATTTGGCGCCACTTTCGCTGTTTTAATTATAATTCAAATATTAAAACAGTATGTTAATTAAAGACATTTATAAAAATCATTTGAATTTGTAGACTCATATAATATAAAAATTTCTTTCTGGAGTAATATCGAAGAAAATAAATTTAATCAAAATATCCAAGTAAATTGTTGAATTGCAATGTAAAATACTTTCGTGCGTAGCAGAATGCATAAGTTAACACGTCAACAGTAAATCCATTCTCCCACCAGTTTAGGTTCGAATTTCGAATGTTCAGTTGAACATTCGCTTGCTTTACCATCGTCACAAAATCAGTGGCGTTCCCAGGATTTTGGTCTAGGGGGGGCGACTAACTAATTTCATGTACTTATTTTCTCATATTTATATTTTATAATAAAAAGATATTTTAAGGTAGGAAGGTTAACCTTAAAATATAAGAAACGTTAAACAAGAAAACAAAATATTTTAAATAAAAACATGAACAAAAAATATTATTTTATATTATTATATAGATGACAAGAGACTATATTACGAAATTTAATTTACGATTGTATCTTTTTGCGAAACGTTCTATTACTTTTCCAACTATATTAATATTTCGATGAATGTGTAGAGGTGCTAAACCTGTTAACCTCTCTTCATCCATTTTATTTCGTAAATACGTCTTTAATCGGCGAGATGTTGAAAAACTCCTTTTTGGCGACGCTGTTCTAACAGGCAATGTTAATTTTACTTTAAATACTTAAAATTGAAACGACGACAAAAGCAGAAATGATTGTTAACCCTTGATCTAAAGTGAATACAAATTGAACACCCATATTTAATAAAACTAAAGACCGAGCAATATTTAAAATCTCCACAAATGATTATCAATCTTTATTAGTGGGCTATATTTGGGTGTCATATTGTCATTTTTTATTTCTTGTATATCAAGAATTTCCAACACAAATATGAAAAACAGAGTGTACATACTTTTTAAATACAAAACTTTTTCGGCGTTTCCCTAATTGTGTGTGTATACATAAAAAAATATGTAGGACTAGGGGGGGCGATCGCCCCCCTCGCCCCCTCTCTGTGTACGCCACTGCACAAAATATACATCATAACGTCAACAGAAGCGACGCTGTTGTATGTATTGCCGTCCGTGTGCTCATGGCTATGTGTGCGTGAACTTAGACCAGGGAGGGGTAATGCAAGTTGAATGGGCGTACTCCAATACGTCCGGCTGTGCCAGTTCATCGCAAGAATATCACAACTACCAGACTAGACTGTTAGACATAATGCCGGGTGTTATATATTGCTGCGTAAAAGGCTTTAAATGTTTAAGTTTTATAGTATTAACATTGATATCAAAATAAATAATCTTTCTTCCTAGACACCTAGGCAGATATCACGTACGCCGTAGCTAGCGCGCAAAGGTTGCGTAAAGCGAGCCTGTTGAAGGTCACAAGACTCAAATACACACGTACACGGTAGTGTTGTACCCTCAGACCAAACATAAATTAGACGCCGTATTCCCTATACTGCGCAATGGTTTTTTTGCGAAGCCATTCCTTCGTGGGTGAGGGGTTAGATGGGAATAGGAGGGAAAGAGGTGTTTGTTTTGTATAGCGTGTTGCTTGCCTAGTTTGTTATTATTTTACGTGCGAGGTGATTTTGTAAGGTTAGGTGCGGTGAAATATAAATATTTGATAACGTCATTGTAAATATAATTTTTCTTTTTCAAATCACTTAATAGGTTACAAAATGACAGTTGCTGTCACTTTGAGGTCACTTTCAAAATATTGCAAATGCAACCCGCATTTCATGAACGCTGCTAGCTAGCTCGGCACGCCCATTTAAGTTCGTGCTTCACAACAAATGGTTGTATGCGGCGTCTAATTTATACCATTCGTACCAGTGCCAGCGTAGTGTATCCCCACCGTGATATTCGCCGCCCGCTCCCTGCATGTCTTTATGTTAGCTAGACTGGTCGTCAGAATTTCTCCTGAACCTAGCTCTGCGTTTACTATACTTATAAGGCGTTCTTAAAATAAAAACGAAATATCTCTGTAATGTTTTCTATTTAAAATGTGCCAGTATAAAATGCATATAAATAAAAAAGATGTTTACTTTATTTTTTCACCTCTGGGTGTGCGGATAACACCTTGAACACTATGACGCTACGCCACTGCTACAAATATATGTATTTAATATATAATCAAATATAAAAGAAATAATAAGCTGTTATGCTAAACTTTATCTTGTATACCTACTTGCAGTTTTTAACATTTTTTTCTTCAGATGAAGCGAGAAAGTATATACTAAGGGCCGGAAAAGGATCATTTCATAAATTTTAATCATATAAAAACTGCAAAAATAGTTATTTATGTATTAAGGGAGAAATAATATAGATTCTGGCCCAAGGAGCAATATTTAAAGCCCGACGAGAAGCAAAAAGAACGTTTCAAATCAAAGTAGAAGCACAATCGGATGTTCTTTTAATCAGTTGCTGCGGCAATGAAACAAAATCAGAAACAACAAAGAGAAAAATTTAAATGTCATTGATTTCAACGAAATATTTGCACATATTAGTGGAAATAGTGAAAATGGAAGATATTGAAAATACTGCGAAAAGAGCAGTGCAAGATTTACTTCCCCAGAAGTCCAAAGTTTTATATGAAAAAGCCTATGAAGAATTTTTAAAATGGTGCGATCAGAAATTTTTTAATAATTATACAAAAAGTATACTTTTAGCATATTTTGCTGAAAGATCGGAAACTTATAAACCTTCTACTCTATGAAGTCACTATTCTTTGGTGAGGGCAAGTCTTGCAATTAATAAGAACATTTTGATCAATACATTTCCAAAACTAATTGCATTCTTGAAAAGAAATTCTAATGGTTTCAAACCGAAGAAATCTAAAATTCTCCGTAGAGCCGATATAAACAAGTTTATAAAAGGGGCGCCAGATGGATCATATTTAATGATCAAAGTAAGAATTTGATTTGTTATATATTTTCGTTTTCTAATTTATTTATTTTTTTTTGTTTAAAGTTAGCTTTAATTCTGGGAGTGGCAGGAGCATGTCGAAGGGAAGAATTATGCATGTTAGTTACGTCAGACATTGAAGATACGGGAAACGTTTTAATAATAAAATTAAGAGAAACAAAAGCAAACACCGTCAGAAAATTCACAGTAATAATAATAATAATAATAATAATAATAATAATTTATTTGTTTAGAGAATAAACTCATACAAAGAAAATGGTAACATAACATAACAATATATAATAAGTACAGTGTATAAATTGAGAAATATTTACATAAATAAATAGATATGTAAGACATTTAAGCGTTCAAAATAAATGCACGCAGCTTGAGGGCAGAAATACAGTAATTATAGATGTCAAATATTTTTTCCTGGGAGATGTCGGCTAATAAGTCCTTGTTGGCATTGTCGAGGTGGCTGTAAGAAATGTATTTAGCTAGATGTACGCTTCGAAGAGGATTGTAGATGGGACATTTGAAAAGGAAGTGATTGATGTTATTTTCTTCATATAAATTGCAGATATTGCAGATTTCTTCTTCGTTAAAAATATGACGGAAACCGTTAAGGTAGAAGGAACATATTTTGATATTGGATGTTCTAAGTTTAGAAACAAGTTTTAGGAGCCTAAATGGGACATCAAGGGAGAGGTAGTTGTATCTTGTTAGGTATACTCGATAGTTTGGGTTATATGAAGAGAGAAGTATTCTTTTTGTATCCAAATCATACAGCAGCTCATTATAAGCAGTGACTATATTGTTGAATTCTGCATTAAGTAAAATTGGGTTTTGACTTTCCCATACTTCTTTGAAGTTAGCCTTACATAGTAGTAGCTGAAGGTTATGTACCCAGTTGTATTTCTCTTGTTTTTCATTCGAGATACGAGATGATGGCTTGGCGTTTAATATGATTAGTTTGTCATAGCATATTTTGACATATCTGTTATCCAGCATAAGTAAGATTTTGTACCAGAATCTTAACATTTTTTCCAAAATTAAGACCTTAAAATTCCTCGTTCCAGTTTCTCTTCTAATTATATATTGTGGAGTGGTCATTTGCCAAGAGAAAATATTTTTAAAATATTGAGCTGCACCTCTATCTACGGCTTCACACTGCGAAAAACCCCAAACTTCAGAACCATATAGAAGAGTTGGGACAAGAACCGAGTTAAATAGTTTTGTATTTGTATTCCAGCAAAATGATTTTGCTTTTAACATGGTACTTCTTATTGCCCCAGTAGTTCTATTTGCCTTGCTTAAAACTTCTTTCGAGTTCTCGGAGAATAGGCCAGATGTCGTGAATGTAATACCGAGGTATTTATACTTTTTTTCAAATTTTATAATCTTGTTTTGGCAAGTGTGAGTCATGATTCGTTTAGGTGGTCTGCCTAAATGAAAATGTACGATATTGGTTTTATCCTCGTTTACTTCAAGTCCATGTAGATTGCAGTACTCTGTAAGGGCATCTAGCTTTCTTTGAATATCTGGTTGGGAGTATTCGAAGACAGCTATATCATCCGCATACTGTAGAGAAAGGATGTCTGTTTCTTGATTGATGAAGTATCCTTCAAGAGTTTTTCTTGTAATGTACGATTCTAGGTCTGAGATGTAAAGTGCGAATAGAAGTGGGCTTAAACAATCTCCTTGTAAGACGCCTTTGGTTATTTTAATTTCGTTTGATAGTTCGTTATTTACACTGACTCGTAATGTAGCCCCATCGTATATATTTTTCAAAGTTCTAGTGATTTTTCCACTTATTCCTAAATGATAAATCTTTGACCAAAGAGTGTCGTGTGGCACAGAATCAAAAGCCTTCTGAAAATCTATGAATATGACGTAGACACCATTCTTACTTGTTAGAAATGAAGACTGTATTACTGAGTTAATAACAAATAAATTATCTGTACAAGATCGACGTTTTCGGAAACCTGATTGAGACTCAGGAAGTAGGTTTTTACTTTCGGCCCAGGTCTGCAGTCTGTTGTTTAGGATGTAAGTGAATAATTTAGTTATAGCATTTATAACTACAATACCACGATAATTATTTTTGTTCAGACGATCACCTTTCTTGTGAATCAGTGTTAGCTTTATTGTTAGTAACTCATGTGGTAAATTTTCTTCTTTAAGGAAAGAATTTAAAAGAATGTTAAGATATCTGTTCCACTCAGACGGTAAGTGTTGAAGTTGTTCATATATTAATCCGTCACAACCAGGACTTTTATTCGATTTTAGGTTTTTGAGTGCTTGGTTTAATTCCGCAGAAGTTATGTCATCGTCAAGGTACGGGTGGTGAACATCGAAGTAAATTTCTTTGAGAGTTATTTTGTTGTTGTACCATTCCTGGAAAAACTGTGTCCATTCTTTCAGATTTATTGGATTCACGGTGTAATTTGAAAAGTTCAGTGATCTTATTGTCGTCCAAAACTGTTTCTGATCTGATACATTTTCTAACTTGTTTCTTATTTCTGAGTTGTATTTTTTCTTTTCATCCTGAATACTTTGTATTGTTTTTTTGATTGTAAATATATGTTGACTTTTTCTTTTTTAAAACCATCTCTCTTACAGTCTTTTAGATGTTTTCTGGTAAGCTTTTTTAAATTTTTACATTTTTCTGTGAACCATGGTTTGCTTTGTGGTTTATTTTGTCCATTAAGTACTATTTTAGTTTCATGTATTATATCAATATTCTTGGATATGTGTCCTATTTCGTTTCTAATAATTTCGTATTGTTGAGGCGCTTCTAGAATAGTGAAATCACAAAATTTTCTTTTAAAATCATTTTGATAGAGATCCATTTTCGTGGAGTCCCATCTTGTTTTTTTGATATCAATTACCACATTTGCTGTTAGTTTTTGGTTATGAGTTAAATTTACTATTTCAAGTGAACATGCAAGATGATCAGAAATACAAATCTCTTTGATAACTGTAAAGTCAGATACTAATTGTAGTGTACTTACGTTCACCCATATTAAATCAATCGTACTTTTTCCATTTGGTCCAATATAAGTATAATATGCGGGGATGTCACTCCGTGATCGGCCGTTTAGCACAAGTAAATTTTCTTTTTCGAATATTTGTGTTAAATCGTTACCTTTCTTATTAATTATGGTGTCATTTGCTGCTCTAAAGGTGGACCAATTGTTATTAATAAACCCTTCTTCTTCAATTTGATTCATGTTCCCAATTCGAGCATTAAAATCTCCGCCTACAATAAATGAATGGTTTGGAAATTGAGTTAGTAAGGTTTCTAGGCTTTCTGAACATAGTTCAAGTAAGACATTGTAGTCATATGAAGGAGAGAAGTAGATTACTCCGAATATAATATTATATAAGTTGCTATGGAAGTTCAAAAATATCCAATGAGGCTCTCTTTCAATTACTGTGATGATTTCGGAGGGATATTTCGAAAAGATTAGAATACCTCCAATAGCTCGACCTGAACTGGTTTCTTTTAGGGCTAGTTGCTCGTAGCTTTTATAGTTTTTGAGAAATACAGGATTTTCATTTAGTTTACAGTTCAGCCAAGTTTCTGTTAGGCAGATTATTTCATGCTTCAAAAGAAATCGTTCTTCATCAGGGGTTAAGTTAAATATATTTTTGAATCCTTGAATATTCCAGAATAATATGTTGTTAAATCTTTTTGGAGAGAAATTTGTTTGATTTCTTAGTTTTTTGGAGTAGTTTGAGTATAAGAACGCAGATGACGGTCTAAAGGGCCTGTTTTTTGTTGATCGTTGTTCGCTGTTTTTTTAAATTTATTTTTTTGGAGTAGGTTTTGACTTTATTTCTGGTTCAGTTCTTAGTTCCGAGATAATGGATTGACTTGCTACTAAATTTTCTGGTTCAGATTCTAGTTCCGAGTTAATGGGTTGACTCGCTGTTAAATTGATGTATTCATTTTCTAGGTTTCTCAGAGATTGCGTCGATGTAGATAATCGTCTTATATTAGGATTCGCATTACTTACTATTGTACTTTCAACTTCAGCAGTGTTGTTACTATCCGTATTTTCATTCACTATGAAATCTTTTGTAGTATATTTTTCGTCGTTTATATATAACATGTTATAATATAAGCCTATGAAGAATTTTTAAAATGGTGCGATCAGAAATTTTTTAATAATTATACAAAAAGTATACTTTTAGCATATTTTGCTGAAAGATCGGAAACTTATAAACCTTCTACTCTATGAAGTCACTATTCTTTGGTGAGGGCAAGTCTTGCAATTAATAAGAACATTTTGATCAATACATTTCCAAAACTAATTGCATTCTTGAAAAGAAATTCTAATGGTTTCAAACCGAAGAAATCTAAAATTCTCCGTAGAGCCGATATAAACAAGTTTATAAAAGGGGCGCCAGATGGATCATATTTAATGATCAAAGTAAGAATTTGATTTGTTATATATTTTCGTTTTCTAATTTTTTTTTTTGTTTAAAGTTAGCTTTAATTCTGGGAGTGGCAGGAGCATGTCGAAGGGAAGAATTATGCATGTTAGTTACGTCAGACATTGAAGATACAGGAAACGTTTTAATAATAAAATTAAGAGAAACAAAAGCAAACACCGTCAGAAAATTCACAGTAATAAAAGACGCGGAAAATTCATTAAATTATGTAAAAATTTATAGAAAATATGCCAATTTGCGACCAAAACATGTTACCCATCAACGATTTTTTTATGTTACAAAAATGGGAAGTGTTCAACGCAACCAGTTGGAAAAAATTCGTTCGGCTCATTTTCCATGATAATAGCACATTTTTTGCAACTTCCTGAAGCTGAAACTTATACTGGCCATTGCTTCAGGCGAACATCAGCAAAGCTACTTGCTGATAAAGGAGGTGATATTTTAACTTTGAAACGCCATGGCGGATGGCAGTCATCTAAAATTGCTGAGAGTTACGTTGAAGACTCTGTAAATAATAAAATTGAAATTGCCAAAAAAGTGTTATTAGCTGCAACTGAATGTTGTAAGAGTGGCGGTCAAAGTGATAGTACACAAAATGTGATTTCCACGAATGGTATTAAAATTGTGTGACACCATGAAAACATGATATATATATATGTGTTTCCATGACAACGTTGACATAAAATTCGCATATTTATAGTTGACATAATTCAAATACGTGTAATCTTTTAAGTTTATTAAAACCTATTAATTTCTGGTTAATCACTCTATTATTACTAATATCAATTTAATAAACTTAAAATAATAAAATGGAAAGATATTTTCGTCCAGAACGATTTGATATTGTATCGACACCTTGTTCAAATAGTTCGTCTCCTCAATGGATACATTGGATAAAAACGTTCGAGAATTTTCTAAAACAAGTTGAAAGAAGTAGAAACAACGATCAACCTCCTCTTGATGAATCCATGAAATATGGGCTCCTAGTAAATTTTCTTTCACCTGAAATATACTGTCATATCGAAGACTGCACCGAGTATACTTCGGCAATTTCAAAGTTAGATAAAATCTACATAAAACCAAGTAACGAGATATTTGCAAGACACAAACTCGCCAAAAGGACACAACAATCTGGTGAAACTATTGACACATATATTCAATCCCTAGAAATCTTGTCAAAAGACTGCCAGTTTAAATCTGTGACAGCTGAGCACAATCGTGAATATTTTATCAGAAACGCCTTTATCGCTGGGATTCAGAAATTCGGCAAAGGTTATTAGAAAATGATACTCTGAGTTTAGCACAAGCTTATAGCAAGGCACGTGTTCTAGAAATGGCTCATATTCACAGTGAGAATTATAGTATTCCTAATGAAATAAATATTGCATCTACATCTAAAACTGTGCATCAAAGTGGATAAGTAATAAAGACTTATGTTATTTCTGTGGCAATAGAAGACATCCTCGAAGTAATTGTCCTGCGTTTCGGGCTACTACTTGCTTGAATTGTGGCAAGAGGGGACATTTTGCTAAAGTGTGTAACAGCAAGCTTCGCGACAATACAAGTGCAGCTACAAGTACATACAGGGATGCTGATCCTGTGAAAGAACAGCACGTCTCTAATGAACCACACAATCTTTCGTCTATCTTATGTGCGTCTGGCCTTAAAAATACTATTCTACCAATAATAATTAATGGAAAAATATTACAGGCATTGATTGATACAGAAAGTACCTCTAGTTTTATAGACAGTCGTGTAGCAAACAAACTTAAACTGGAGCAAAAGCCTCATTCACAAACTGTGACAATGGCTACTTCTTCATTATCTTCTCACGTTAATAGCTTCTGTTCTGTTATTATGGAAATACAATGTCATAAATTTGAAGCAAAGTTGCTAGTATTAAAAGATCTCTGTACAGACGTTATAATTGGACATGATATTCTGATAGAACATTCTTCACTAGAAGTACGTTTCGGAGGATCGAGATCTCCTCTTATTTTGTGTAGTACTTTCGGCGAAGCAAAAGTAAATCCTCCACGATTGTTTGCAAATCTGTTAAACATTCGTATGAAGATGAAAAATTTATCGAAATAGAAGTAAGAAAACTCCTAGCTGAAGAAATAATAGAAGAAAGTAACTCCCCATGGAGAGCACACGTACTTGTTACGCGTAACCAAAATCACAAAAGAAGAATGGTAATTGACTACTCACGTACTATAAATCGATATACTTTACTTGACGCTTATCCACTTCCTCTATAGAAAATTTAATTTCAAAAGTTTCGAAGCATAAAGTATTTAGTAAAATTGATTTAAAAAGCGCATATCACCAAATACCTATTCCCTTACAAGAAAAACCATACAATGCGTTTGAAGCTTGTGGAAATTTATTCCAATTTCTGAGGATTCCATTCGGCGTAACAAATGGGGTTGCCTGTTTTCAAAGAGTTATTAATGATATTATTCGAAAAGAAAAATTAGAAGGAGTGTATGCTTATCTTGATGATATTGTATGTGAACTGAATCAAGAAGATCATGATCAAAAATTATCAAAATTCCTACAAGTATCTGAAAAATACAACCTCACAATTAATAAAGAAAAGAGTGAATTCTCAATAACAGAAATTAATCTCCTAGGGTATAATATAACCAACGGAATAATTAGACCTGATCCGGACCGTCTGAAACCCCTTTTAAATCTAAATCCTCCGACTGATTCCGCTTCGTTACGCAGAATAATAGGTATGTTTGCACATTTTCTAAATGGTTGGCTAAATTTTTCAGAACAAATAAAATTCCTCACGCAAACAGAATCGTTTCCACTATCCCATGATGCTATAAAATGCTTCGAAAATATTAAAAAGGAAATATTAAAATCTGCAATCAGTGCAATTAACGACAAAATTCCATTTATTGTAGAGACAGACGCATCTGATCATTCAATCGCTGGTACACTCTCACAAGAAGGCAGACCTGTAGCTTTCTTTTCAAGGTCTTTATCTGATAGTGAACGGAAACATTCAGTAGTAGAAAAAGAAGCGTACGCCATCGTAGAACGTCTAAGAAAGTGGCGACAATTTCTTATTGGGCGTCCTTTTAAATTAATAACGGATCAGAAATCTGTTTCATTTATGTTCAATCAGCAACATTCTTCAAAAATTAAAAATGACTAAATAGAACGCTGGCGACTTGAATTGTCGAATTACTATTTTGAAATTATGTACCGTCCAGGAAAAGAAAATACTGTAGCCGATACACTGACCAGAACTTCTTGTAATGCTACTTTACCAAGTCAGAAACACTCTTTGTCTAAGCTCCTTCAACTTCATCAATGCCTTTGTCATCCTGGCGTCACTCGAATGGCACACTGGATTAAAACAAAGAATCTACCATATTCAATTGAAGACATTAAATGCGTTATATCCTCTTGTTCATCCTGTGCTGAAATAAAACCCAGATTCATTCGACAGCAAGGAACACTTATAAAAGCTACATCCCCTTTTGAAAGACTTGCTATAGATTTTAAAGGACCATTGCCAAGCGTAACAAGAAATCGTTATTTATTAACAATAATAGATGAATATTCAATATTCCCTTTTGCTTGTTCATGCCCCGATCTTAGTACTGAAACAGTGAAGAAACATCTGACTCATTTATTTTCAATCTTCGGAATGCCTTCTTATATTCATTCGGACAGAGGAACCTCATTCATATCATTTGATTTTAAATCTTTTCTTAATAATATGGGTATCGCAATCAGTCACTTGGCTCCATATAAACCCCAATGTAACGGGCAAGTCAAAAGGCTAAATGGAACACTCTGGCAAACCATCAAGCTTGCCCTGAAAACTAAAAATCTGCAAATAACTCAATGGGACACAGTGCTAACTCAATCACTTCACAGTATTCGCTCACTCTTATGTAAAGCAACAAATACTACTCCTCATGAAAGAATGTTCAACCATACACGGAGTTCTTCTAATGGACTTTCTCTACCAACTTGGCTCCAACCTAGGAAAATAGTATTAAAAAGACATAGACGAACGAGTAAGTACGATCCAATTGTGGAGGAAGTAGAACTTATTGAATCTAATCCGACGTATTCATTTATACGATTCCCTGATGGAAGAAAAATGACAGTATCGAACAGACATTTAGCTCCACCACCCGAAACTTTTGCAGAGCTATTTCCAGATAAAAATTCGCTATTAGAATCACCGCAGCCGATCCTTGAAACCCCCATTATGCCTGACTCACCACAGCCTATCCTCGAAACTCCTACCACGTCTCAATCGGAAATGATATCTCTTAATACTTCACCACCTACACCTTCCACTCCACCCCAGGAATTACCTACAGAGCCAAGACGTTCTGGAAGAATAATCCAACGACCTAAATATTTAAATGATTATATTTTATATTAGCCCGGAAGAATGTGATATAATGTTTCCATGATAACATGATATATGTGCTTCCATGACAACGTTGACATATAATTCGCATATTTATAGTTGACATAATTCAAATACATGTAATCTTTTAAGTTTATTAAAACCTATTAATTTCTGGTTAATCACTCTATTATTACTAATATCAAATTGAGAATTGTATTAATTGTAATATAACATTAAATATTAATAAAATGTCATGTATTGCATTTATTGTATATATTTTTTATTGTTGACCGGGCGGAAAAGTGCAAGAGTATCATTATAAACGTCAAACAGAGTCAATAAAGTGACAATTACGCCCGGTTGTGCAAAAAAATATATTTTATTCAATTTTGCCTTATCAAGTCATGCTTATTTCCTTGATACGGACCATTAAAGTTGTTGTTTTATAAACAATTTTATTCCGCTAGCGTTTTAAAGAATTTTTTCACTACTAGCCTAGGAACCCACTATTATTTAGTTTTATTTGACATGAGAAATTGTTTTTGACTACCGCTTGCTTGTAACCATGGTAACCGTGGTCAATAATAATTTATTATTAACCTTGGTCTATAATGCAAACTGTCACTTTTCAATTAAACTCAAGCCTCCAAATCCAAATATTATTTAACTCGTTAAACTCAAGAAAGGTGTTAAGCATAATTTAAATTTGCCACTATAATTTTAAATTGATCTACGTTGCCGCCTCGCCTGGCCACTGTGCTGTTTTGGTGAAAATGTGAAATATTTGTAGATGTAGGATTGAACAAGTCACTATTTTTTTGTATTTGTAGGTAAGTACATTTCAATAGATTTATTTAAAAATAATAATAATAAACTAATAAGGCTGCTGACTGTAACAGCACAAAGGGTTTTTATTAAATAATTAAATCAAATACAAATCAAGGCCCATAAGTGAGGTTATCAAACCAGCGAAATGAGCAAAACGTCAGATAAAAACAAATGCAGCCTACTTTGTTTTAGTGAATATTAACAAATAAGTAACGTTATTATTCATGTCAAAATTATTGTTATTATCAATAAAAAAAAAATCAAAGAGAATTTATGTGCTAGTAGTGAAAAAAATAGTATATAAACCACGGTTGAGATCATTATTGACCAGGCGCCTTATATCCCTCGGGTTTCGCCCTCGGGTTACAATAGGCGCTGGGTCAATAATGATTATCTTCTCAACCTTGGCGTATAATATACTATTATTTCACTAGCGATTTAAAAATGTCAAATGTCAACCAAAATGGTAGAATAAATTCAAATATTCAACGTATTTCGGCCATTTCGCCACAAGAAGTATAAGAATGTTACAATTTTTTTAGACGACCATTGTGATAAGTATGACATATCAACGTAGTATCCTAACACTGATAGTTGAACTTATGACATTAGTGTTCCGATATATTTCATATCGTAATAGTTGACATGCTTGCTAGGTTACTATATCATTATTTTCTGGCTATATGTATACATTATTCATTTGTCAGCTGTCCGTACGTTTGAACCTAAATTTCAGTTTTGTAAAAAAAGTAAAATATATTTTAGCTCGTCTAAAAAATAATGTTCATAACTTGTATGAAATACAAATATCTTAGCTCGTGTATATTGACTTGCACTCCGCTACGCGTCGTGCGTCAATTTACACTCGCATGATATTTGGTATTTTTCATAACTTGTTATGAAAATAACTATATTATAAGGTATGTCGTTGATTATTGGAATAAACTATTTGTCATATTGACATGTTAACCTCTAAAAAACAGTTTTAGAATCATTTATTTCAAAGTCTATTATAATAAAGGAATTATATTCATAATTAAATTTATTAAATAATTATTATACATTAAATAAAGGTATTCAACAATTTAAGAACAATAGTTATTTATTATACAAGCGATGGGTTGACTTGTTTACAGGAAAATAATATAAATTGGAACGAAAATAGAGAAAGACAGTGATGTCCACAGCATTCATGGCTACTTCATTTATTATAGTGAACACGCGAGGTTTACTAGTTTTTGAGTCTGGTAGACTTACAACTAAGCCATTTCCTCGATCGTCGACATCGTCAATTTTCATGTTTACCAGTTCACGATGTTGAATATTTTAAATAATAATTTTTAATTTGATTTTGACGCTACAAGTACAGCGACATCTATGTAGTTGTTTTTGTGATGTAAGAAGAAGAAGAGAATATATAAGTTCGCGCGTTTTTTTTCAACACAATAAATATGTTTATATTAGATTTAAAAGAGAGTTTTATTTACTAATATATATACCTAAAAAGGTAATAAATAACAGGTTATGGGCCCAGGCCTCCTGTTAGGAAAAGTAAAAGATAATAAAGAAGCGTACAAAAACAGCAAAATTGCGAGGAGGTGATTTTGTGGTTATGCTAATAAGCAAGAAACAAAAATAAAAAAGAAAATGGATAATACCCATAATATATTAAAGCTTAACAACACAAACTATCAGCTTTGGAGTCATCAAGTAAGATTATTATTAAAAGCAAAGAAGGTATGGACTACAATAGAAAATACTATACCGAAAAGAGCGGGAAATGATGCAACCAACGATGTCAAAATTGGGAGACAAAAAGAAATTGATGAGTATGAAGAGAAAAGTATCATAGCCGCATCAATACTACTATCAACATTGGAACCTGAGCAAGCTCAGTAGGTATTGAATCTTGATGAAGGAAGAGATATCTGGTATAAAATGAAACAAATACATGAAGGTAAAGTTTCGTCAAGAAGAGTTGACTTAAGAATGGAATTAAGTACCATCAAGAAACGAAATGATGAAAAAATTGAAAAGTATTTGGCCAGAGGACAGTTCATCAGAGACCAGTTAGTACAATGCGGTGCAAAAATAGAAAATGAGGAATACTTTGGCTTATTATTAAACAGTTTACCCAAATCATATAACATGATTAGACTGCAGATGAAAGCTACAGGCTTAGAGAAACTAAACAATGAGGAATTCATTTCCGGATTAAAGGCCCAAGAAGACGAACTAGAAATAGAAGATATAGAAGAAAAATTGGAAACTGCGTGCGTAATTAAACAAACAAAACCAGCAAATAAAAATGAATTGAAGAAAAACCGAGCATGCTATGTGTGTGGAAGAACCAATCATTATGCACGTGATTGCTATTACAGAAAAGACACACATAATAAAAACCGACACGAAGAAGAAAACAAAACATATGAAAATAAAAAGACAAATACCAATTATTCACGATATACCAAACCTAAAGAAGAAGTTAAACTGATGAAAACTCCTAAAACGAAAAGAAAAGAAAACGAAAGATCGAATTGTGAAGGTGAATACGAACAAGAATTTACTTTAAGAGCACAAGCAACCAGCCATATGACTTATAACAAAAACCTATTTACTTATTTGGAACAGGCCGAGCCAAATTTTGTAAAATTACCAGATGGCAAATATATAAAAATTTGTGGAAAAGATACCATAAGAATTCAACTAACAGATGTAAATTGTAAGTACAAATTTATTGAACTATTAAATGTACTGCGGGTGCCTGAGATTACAGAAAATTTAATTTCTATAAGTACCTTAGAAAAGAAAGGGTGTAATATTTCATTTAAGAACGGAAAATGTGAAATAGTAAATGAAGATGGAACATTATTAATTACTGGAACGAGAGTCAACGATCTTTATGAAATGAATGTTGCTAATAAAATAGAGAATGATGAAATTGTTCAGCTTGTGCAAAATATTGATATAGAACAATGGCACAAGAGATTCGGACACCAAAATACACAAACACTAATTGAGATGAAAAACAAAAACATCGTTGATGGCCTGAAGTTTACAAACAATAAATATAAAAACTGTAATCATTGTATAATGGGGAAGACATCGAGAAACTCATTTCACAAAAGGAATGAAATAAGAAGTAAAAATATTCTCGAATTAATACATATAGATTTATGTGGCCCGTTACCCGTAACATCTCTAGCAGGCTCCAAATATATGTTTTTACTTTGTGATGATTATTCAAGAAAATTGTTTGTTTATTTTTTAAAATCAAAAAGTGAAGCCGTATCATATTTCAAGAAATTCAAAAGGGAAATTGAAAAACAAACAAACAAATCAATCAAAAGGGTTCGTAGCGATAACGGGAAAGAATTTCAAAACGAAGAATTTAAGAAGTTTTTCGTAGAAAATGGAAGTTTACAGCGCCATATACCCCTCAAGAAAACGGTATTGTCGAAAGAAATAACCGAACCATAATTGAAATGACAAGAACAATGTTATCCGACTCACAATTACCGAATTATTTTTGGGCCGAAGCGGCAAATTATGCCGTGTACTTAAAAAACCCTACTCTGTGCAAGATAATTGGAGCAACTCCCAACGAAAAGTTTTTTAACAGAAAACAAAACGTTAGTCATTTAAAAATTTTTGGTTCACTAACGTATTACTGGTTGGCAAAAGTGCAACGCAAAAATAAACTTTCAGATACTACAAATCAAGGTATATTTTCAGGTTTTGAACAAATGTCCACACATATGAGAATATTTTGTATCAAAAGACAACAAGTTATTATTGTAAGAGATGCTAAAGTTATTGAAGAAGAATCAGGTTCAAAATTACTGAATATTACCGATGAAATACAAACACAACTACCTACTTATATCTCATATGAAAACAACAGAAATGAAGAAGAAAGTGCTAATGATGAATCCGAAGAAAATGAAGAACAAAATAATGAAAATATGAATGAAAACATAGAAAATAATAACAATGAAGAAAATGAAGATTCAAGTGAAACCTCCTCTGACAGTACGAGCGAATATGTAAGCGATCTAGAAGATGGAAGAGATGATGGTGAAAAGGACACAACGGGAGTAGATCCAAACTTTCACTCAAATTTCAACCACAACACGATCAACAACCAAGTTAGAAGATCGGAAAGAATTAAAGCAAAAGTTAAGAATCAAGCAAATTTAGCACAAAAAGTGGAATGCCCTAATACGTATAAAGAAGCAATACAAACATCAAACAAGACTGAATGGATTCAAGCAATCAAGAGCGAAATAGACTCACACATGAAAAATGAAACATGGACAATCGTTGACAAACCGAAAAATAAAACTATTTTAGATTCTAAATGGATTTTCAAAGTAAAGGAAAACGTAGATGGTACAACACAAAAGTTTAAAGCGAGATTAGTGGCACGTGGTTTTAATCAAAAGCCCGGTATAGATTTTAATGAAACTTTTTCGCCGGTGATTCGTTTAAATACCCTCCGAATGATATTAGCCCTGGCAGTGGAAGAAGATTTAGAATTAAACCAATACGACTTCACAACAGCTTACCTAAATGGTAATTTAAAAGAAGAGATTTATATGCAGATTCCCGAAGGTATACAAGAAGACAAGACAACTAAAGTATGTAAACTTCAAAAAGGCATTTACGGTCTAAAACAAAGTGCTGCAACGTGGTTTGCAACTTTAAAAGAAAAATTGATTGAAATAGGATTTACAGAGTTATATTCAGAATCCTGTGTATTCATTTATAAAGAAAATGATGATTTTCTAATATTTTGTGTGTATGTTGATGATATTTTGACAGCATCCAATTCAAAAGAACTAAATAGCAGAATCATGAATAAAATAAAATCTAAATTCGACATTAAGTATATGGGAGAAGTAAAATACTTACTAGGCATGAACATTGAAAGAAACAGGGAAGAAAAGAAGATGCATATATCACAAACAAGTTATATAAATAAATTATTAACAAAATTCAACATGAATGAATGTAGAAGCGTAGCCATTCCCATGGAACCAAAACCAAACCCACAGATAAATAACGAAGAAGATACTAATAATTTACCGTACCAAGAACTAATAGGAAGTCTGTTATATTTATCACAAGGGACAAGACCAGACATCAGCTATGTAGTGACTTATTTAAGTCAGTTTTGTTCAAATTTTACTACGGAACATTGGAAACAAGCCAAACACGTATTGAGGTACCTACAAGGAACGAAAGATACAGGAATCACATACGAAGCAACAAACAATGTTTTAACCGGATATAGTGACGCTAGTTGGAACAACACCCTAGACGGTAAAGGATACTCTGGTTACGTATTTACTTTAGCAAATGGTGCAGTAAGCTAGCTTTGTAAGAAACAAGAGTCAGTAGCACTGAGCACTTGTGAAAGTGAATTTCTGTCTATAACTGAAGCAATAAAAGAAATAATATGGATCAAGAAGTTATTGGAAGAATTGAATTTTGAAAAATACCTAAATGAACAAATTTATTTACACGCTGATAATCAGGCTGCAATTCAACTTTGCAATAATAATATATATCATGCCAGAACAAAACACATACAAAGAAAATATTTCTTTCTGAGAGACGAAATCGAGAAAAATAATATAGTTATTAAATACATCGAATCCAAAAGGATGTTGGCAGATTTTCTTACAAAACCTTTATCAAAGACATTGCTGAAAAACTGTCTTGACAACATTGGTATTAGAAGAAAGAAAGAGAAATAATATAATAATAAAATCATTTATTGTAATTACTTTGTAAGTATTTGTATCGTCAAAATGGGGGGAATGTTGAATATTTTAAATAATAATTTTTAATTTGATTTTGACGCTACAAGTACAGCGACATCTATGTAGTTGTTTTTGTGATGTAAGAAGAAGAAGAGAATATATAAGTTCGCGCGTTTTTTATTGTAGAAGATGGTGGAATAGTGTGATAATTTTTCAACACAATAAATATGTTTATATTAGATTTAAAAGAGAGTTTTATTTAGTAATATATATCTAAAAAGGTAATAAATAACACACGAGTTTACCAATGCGGCATCCACCTGCTATACCCATGACAAGTACGGTCTACAATGGAGTAAAAAATTGTTTCACTTATTACGTTTTCATTTTTAAAGAATTAACTCTCTGAGAAATCGTAAAAGGTCATCACGGCTCAGGACTTTAGATTTTTTGCTCCTGAAACCTCTTGAATTTTGTTTTAACAGAGTTTTCACTTTAGGGAATCTTCATAACAATAATGTAAATATTTACAATCTGGTCTCTAAAAACACATTTTTCTCTAGTTACCTCCCAATATCCACATTTTCGAACGTAATGAGACAAGCTTTTAACATGAAGCAATAACTCCAGAGTGACGTTGGCTTCAGATTCTTGGAATGTTCCGCCATAATGTAATATAATTTAAAATAACAGCTGCAGAAACTTCCCTTGAATCTTTCTGTGTTCTCCAGGAGCAAAATTTTTGTTTTTTTTTTTTTGTATCTTTCGATTTCTTGGGTAACAAGTTTTCCATAATTGCATCTTCTTCCACTTTCAATTTCTACACACAGATACACGGTATAAATTTCATTGACAGCCTAAATAATTATTATTTTTAGTAGAGAAAATTTCAATTTTCAGTTTAATTTGAACAGCTCACCTATTTCTTTCATTTTATATTGTCAGCAGTAGCGTAGCTATCACAGAGCAATTCGGGCAAATGCCCGAAACTCCCAAGTTTTAGGGGCCCCGATTAAATATAATAAACGATATATTAAAAATAATCAATTTTCAATTTCGGAAAAATAATACACAAATCAAAATTTTAATAATGATTAATTTTTTATTTGATGCATTTAATGCCTAAATAATTGTAATTTCTATCATTCCGTATCGAAAAGAAATTTTAAATATAAGACTATATAACAAAAAAAAATTCGCGTGCACTAATAATTATGCCGCTAAATATCAAAAGTACAGGTTTACTGTCCGACACGTACGTGTCACTACTCTCTATGGTTCTAGCCACGAGCCATCTAGCGTGTTTTGTTGAAAGGATGAAAGGGTCTGTTCAGTTTTCACTTTCACTGATTATTATGCCTGAAAAAGATAGTTCCACACGGTATAAGCGCATAAGCGAACTTGGGACTTCCCCGAGATTTCTGTCTAGAATCTAGAATAGACGCATGGTGATAATTATGTCTTATTGGTCGTATAGTAAGTCAAATAATCGAAAACTGCAGTAAATATTATATCTCTGAATTGTGAGCAGGTGAGTCATGTCAGTAATTCATTTTATTGAAGATAATTAATATAAAGTATAAAATTAAAACTGCTAACTAAATTTTCACATGATGCAATAACTCAAAAAGCATTTAATCGATTAATTTTGTTTTTAAACAAACTATAATGTCTCATTTAATTTTTTTAAAGAAGGTCATTATTTTCCTATCCTTGCCATTAGGCGTATTGAACAATTTGATACATTGAAGAAATTTCTTCGTTAGCTGTCTTAATTTATACTATTTTCCGCGGAATAAGTAGAATTTGTTACTTTGGTATTTCAGTTTAATTACAATGGAAGATAAACGAAATTACCAAAGTGGTTCTCAAAAAAGAAAACTGAGAAAAATTAAGCTGGAAAATATTTAAAAACTTCCAAAAATCGACCAGTATATGAATATTATAAAACACCACACAACAATTCAATCAGAAGCTTCGACAAGTACTGATACAAGACATATGGAAAATTTGTCATTACTAGAATCTCTTTCAGAGAATGTGGTAGACATAAAGAATCCTGAAATAAAAAAAAGAAGATATTGTGTAAACAGATCTTGGACATTACAAGGACAAAAATATTACGGATCAAACAAGAAGACTAATTGTAAGTTTGCAGTCTAATAGACCAAAAGGACCCTTTCCAATGGATTCGAGTCAAAACAACAGGAGTTTTAACGAATCGTATTATTCCTCTATGACAAAATATGGTCCTGTTCCTCGTCTGTGGCTATGCTATTCAAGCATTCTAGATGCAGTATACTGTGAACCATGTTGGTTGTTTTCCGATGGAATAAATGCTTTCAGAACTGGATTTAGAGATTGGAAACATCTAGCAACACGTGTTAATGAACATAGTAAATCTACTAATCACATTAAAGCATGTGCAGTTCTTGAACTGTGGAAAAAAAATCTACTGCGGATAGAGAGCTAGAAAAAGAAGTGTTGTTTCAATGTTCTTTCTGGAAAATGGTCCTTCAGTGTTTATTTAAAATAACATTATTTCTGGCTAAAAATAATTTAGCATTTCGTGGTCATCGAGAAAATCTTCATAATTATAGTGGTAACTTTTTATCTGCAGTAAAATTACTTGCCGATTATGATGAAATAATGAAACAAGTTTTGGAAATGCCTTCTGGTTCAGTTAAGTATTTAAGCCCTACAATACAAAATGAGTTGATAGCCTGTCTATCGCAAAAACTTACTGAAAAGCTTACTGTTGATATCAATTCTTGATAATACACAAGACATTTCAAAAGCAGATCAACTTAGCATTACAATTAGAACAGTTCACATTATACGAGATGAAAAAATTATTCTAATATCTTTTGAAATAAAAGTGTAAGCTCCACTTTCAAAATAATAACACCATTTAATCCCAAAAACAAATAACAATTTATTCTCAAATATATGTAGCAATTAAAGTATTCGTACATAAATAAACAATAGCAAGTTAAAGGAAAATATTCTAGATGACCGTTCACTTCAACGTGCGACGTCTCACTGCCCATATCCATTGGCTCGTTGTCTCATAGCCCAGAGTGTCATGTAATGCCCAGGGGCTCGATTCTTGAGCGTTCGTAATCGCCAAGGTCGTTCGCTTTCGCACGAAAGCGAACAAAATTTGTATAACTGTATTCTCGACCCTTCGCTTCGTTACGAATTCGTGGAATACTGTTCGTATTGCAGCGAGTGGGTAAAACCATTCGCTTTCGTGTTGAGTCATTCGCTTTCATGTACTTGAGTTTTATGGACGTTGTTTCAGTAAGGAAAATGGACGAATTACAAAATGACGAATTAAATGAAGAAAATCAAAATGTAATAGTAAGAAATCCGATAATCTAAACTATCGGATAATATGTTTCATAAACTATTTCGTGTTGATAAGAGACTTTTTGAATTTTTATTGGATATTGTAAGACCTTTTATGGAACCAAAGAAAAAACCGACTGATCTTGATATATCTTTAAAAGTAAGTTTTGTATTATTTTGTTATCATATAATAAGAATATTTTACACTTTTTAATATATTCTACCAGTATTTTCCTTTGGCTTTCGGATATTTTGCAACTATTCTTGCTTAATTCCATATTCAATTAATAAATTTCTACCTGACACTCAACCTTCTTCCACACTCAAATTGACAAAATGTAATGTCAAAATATGTGTGAAGTTGTCTAGCTGTCTTATGCAACGTTGCCAAATATTGCACTTCGTGTATTCGTGTTCGAACGACACGCGAAGCGAAGAGTTGTCGAGAATACGGTTTAGAGTTTCTGTTCGCATTGGAGCTTCGCTTCGCTTTCGCATGAATACGAAAGATGTCGAGAATCGCGCCCCAGGGCGTCACGTAACTATCTTAATTATTGTTCTGTACGTAATCGCAATTATTGTATCAGTGACTACAGTCGGCCATTCTGAAATTTTTCACGTCCCCGTGAAGCCAAACTTATCTAAAACAAACTTTTAAGATTAGAAACTGTGCTGGTATACAGCACGCTGTCTATGTCTATGAGTACTACGTCTAGGTAGTACTTTCGAAACCACTGGTAGTCCTGAACCTTCATGAAGTTCAATGACAACTTCTGAGGGTGATATTTGCATTGCCTTCTAATGACTTAGATTGGATTCTCCGCAAGAATTACCATTACGATTCATTTCACCTTGTTCGTCTGAATCATTACCATCAGTACTACTCTCATTGATCATCATCAGTGACTACAAAAGAGACATTTTTAGGATTTTTTGAAATAATTGATCATTCAGCTCAAGGCTTGACCAACCGAATACAATCCATCTTAAACACATTAAATATTCCACTTGAGAAATGTTACGGGCAAGGATACGATGGAGCAAGTGTCATAAGTGGCGCATATAATAGCGTACAGACCAAAATTAAGGAAATTTAAAAAAAATGCTGAGTATGTACACTGCGCCACTCATAATCTTAATTTAGTCATAAATGCCGCTGTTTCGAGCTGTACTAAAGTTTCCAATTTTTTTAGTACTTTACAAAACATCTATTCTTTCTTTGGAAACAGTATTAAACGATAGGACCTTTTACACTCTTTTTCAGGAGAATCAGAGATTTTATTAAAGAAATTAAATCCCACTCGTTGATCTGGTAGGATATCATCTTTATTAGCAGTAAAACTTCATTTTTTTGATATAATAAAATTTCTCACAGAAGTTGAACTAAAATCCAAGAAAAAGGACGAGAGAGACGAAGCTTTATCGATATGATATGAAATCATTTGAATTTATCTTTATTACTGTTATTTTACACAAAGTTTTATTTGAGGTTAATTTTGCTTCGAAAGTGCTACAAAAAAAGATATTGATTTATGTGAAGTAGCCTTAATCTTAAAAAGAGTTAAAGAAAATATTATTTCTTTATTAGAGAATTAAAATTCGAAAGCAACAAAATGGAAAATAGAAGCTGCTTTCAAGATAAAAGGCAATCTAAACGTAAAGGGCATTTTGATGAACTGATAGACGATCACATATTTGATAATCGTGAACAATATTTTAAAGTAAACGTCTTTAACTATGTTGTTGTTTGGTATGTCTACAATGCCACCCGCACAATAAACACACTGGTTCATAAATAAAAGGAAAACTTTATTATAACAAAACAAATGAAATCGGCGATTACACAAAACTCAAACACATAAACAAATTTCTGACTGACTGACTATGCCCTGTGCTGTCTGGGCTAAACAAAGAAGACCCATGTTGCCAAGTCTCACGCGCTGTTGCAAGAATGTTACAATTATAAACAATAAATATATTCTAATATTTCGACTTCGGCCTTTAGAAATCGCATCAGTCTTTCCAGACGGTTCTTCAAAGTTGAATCTGGCTTATCGGAGTATTCAGTCGTCCTCTGTCAAGCACGCAACATCTCTTCCGGTAGAGATGACTCCACAAGCGGGTACAACATTGCCGAACAAGCGTCGGTATTCACACCCAGCGTCTCTAAAGCTCGGAGTTGAGTCTCTATTTTATCATACCGTGTCAAAATATCGTCTTTTAATTGATTTGACATCGCATTGTGTAGTACTAGCTTCAAAAGTTCCTGCACATGTACCTCTGCTAGAATGTCTTCTCTTCCAAACCGGGACTTGAGACTCTCGATTACCTTGTCGTAATTTTCCGCTGTAGACGGAAAGCTTTCCACTAACTCTCTTGAATTGTAGCCAGTAATAAATACTGTATTTTGTCTTCAGGCGCGACATCAGTTGCTTCGTGGATCTTTTCGAATTGACTCCAAAACGGCAGCCAATCCTTCAGCTCACCACCGAATTTTGTGAGCTCAATTTTAGGTAATTTGAATTGTCTATTATTAGAAACCGCGTTTTGACTAGTTCCACTCAACGTTTCATCACGTTTTGACACTACGTCACTTTTAGCAAAAGTTACTTGGTTGTAGCGACTTCTTAAACACGTAAACCGTATGACGTATTCATGACACGACTTTACTTCCGCCGATAAGTCTTCTTCACTCACGTTTTCAGTCATCATTAAGGGTATATTCCAAAAATAAAATATAATAACCAAAACCATTGTTTCGGTTACCGACTGGTTCTAATCACGTGACTATTATTATTGAAACAGTTCGGTTTCATTCGCGGGTGATTCGCGGAAACTCTAAAATTTTCTTTCAAAACATTACGTCTGTCGTCTTTGATAATCCTAAATTATGGAGTGGAAAATTAAAATATGTACAATATAAACTGTAGAAAACAGATGCAAACATCAAAGGGTCAATAAATAGTATCTAACCACACTAACCTATAAAATCTGACATCTTATGAAAAAGGACAGAAGATGTTAACCGGCAAAACCGAGGAAAAATCATGGTTGCGTTGGTGCGCTTCGGTTGCAACCATTTTAACCGGAACCATATTTCATAAATGTACAATTTTTACCATTTGATATTATTGGAACACTTTCGGTTAACCACGGTTAAAATTTGTTATTTTTGGAATATACCCTAAGTTAAACACTTCATCGTCAATGATTTTTAACGCATCACACTTTTGTTGAGCAACTTCCATCAGTGCTTCCATTTCAGCGACATCAATTGGATCCGCACTTAATCCCTGATCAAACTGGTTAAACACGCGTGTGACCGCACTAAGGTAAACCGCTTTTTTAACGCATCCATAGCTCAAAGATCACGTATTTTAACACTTTTGCTCAAAAAATTAAAACTTCAATACAAAACGTCTTTTTGTTATCAAACCTTCCTTTCGCGCGAAACGTAGCGTGATTGCTGCTCGCTGTAACCACGCGCACACAGAACTTCATTACTTGAACACTTCGCACGTCCTGTCACGGTCGTCAAATGTTGTTGTTTGGTATGTCTACAATGCTACCCGCACAATAAACACACTGGTTCATAAATTAAAGGAAAGCTTTATTATAACAAAACAAATGAAATCGGCGATTACACAAAACTCAAACACATAAACAAATTTCTAGCTTGTGAGATCCAACACGTGTTTTCTCGACTACTGCTCACACTAGACTGCAGGCTAGACTGACTGACTATGCCCTGTGCTGTCTGGGTTAAACAAAGAAGACCGATGTTGCCAAGTCTCACGCGCTGTTGCAAGAATGTTACAATTATAAACAATAAATATATTCTAATATTTAGATTGACATCGTCTTTTCTCCACATATGTAATAGATCAAGTTAGTTCGCAATTGACACAAAGCTTTAATGGTATGGAAAATGTCCAAAAATATTTTGACTTGTTAGTTCCAAAGATAATTCTTCAAATAACTGAAGATGAAATGATTGATAAATGTAAAAAAAAAATCAGATAAAATATTCTGAAATAATATCCTTTACCTTTACAGATCAATATATTCACATTTATAATTTAGTTAAAAATGATTTGACTAATACTATGAGTACACGAAATTATTTTAAATTAATAATAAAAAAGTATGGCACACTTGAGAGCGACATACCTGATATCTACATGGCGTTTTTATTATTTTTTACACTGGCAGTTATGGTTGTAAATGTAGAGCGCTCATTTAGTAAACTCAAGCTAATTAAAAATTATTTAAGATGTGAAAGAGAGATTAAGCCAATTGGCTTTACTATCTATTGAAGCGAATAATGCTTCGAAAATATATTTAACAGAAATTATAAAAAACTTTGCTATTTCCAAAGCACGAAAAAGAGAGTTTTAATAAGCAACAACTACAATATTCATTATACTTTTATGCTACTTTTAGTAGTAGATAGTGTAGTAAAAGTGTCAATTTTGTTTTATTATAAATGGGCTATAGATCTCGTCAGTCGTCTTTTTGGTTTGTATTAATTTATGTAATTTTTAATTATATTTTCTGTACTTTAAAAAATAAATAAATTTTCATTTTCGAACATACATATTCTTATATTAGTATTACCTAGGGGGGCCCAAATATTTTTTTGCCCCGGAGCCCATGGACAAATACAATATTCATAACGCGCATTGAATTTTGACGTCAACAAAACAATAAATTTATACGATAATGATTTAGAATACCAATTCGTTACGATATGGTATAGAAATAGAAAACAATAATTGTATATGAAACAACATTGTGTACAAACCAATGGTCACCTGAATATTATTTTCTCTAACACTACTATGGAAATCACATTGTTACAGAGTATTATTCTCTTACGGGTAATCAAAGCCCACTAGTTTTCAATTCACCCATTTGTAAAATACATGGGAAAACACAATAACGAGCGTATTCTGTAACTCAGCGGATAATTTTTAACAACTGGTTAAAAAGTCAAGTATGTTGATATATAACAAAAAATTGGAATCTTAGTTGTCAAATCAACCTCTATTCGATATTTTTTAACCAGGTCACAGAATAGACATATACAGAAGCAACACTCCTTGTTTACACCATTGTTGTTGCGATTTGATATTTATGACCTTGAACTTTAAATTTGTTGGCAAATTTACGCGCGAAATTTAAATTGTTTTATATGGTAAAAGAAAAATTAGAACACAAAAGTACTAAAATTTTAATTTTATTAACTAATTAAGAAGAAATTATAAAATAAACACATAATTATGTTTTTATTGAACAAATACGTGAATTTTACAAATTCAATACAATGCAGAATTTTCTGTATCTTTGACGTGGGAAACACAAACGTCAGATTCAATGAATATGTCCCGAATATCCTTCTCCATCAAATCTTCTCTTCCTCAGGCCTTGGCCACATTTTACACCTATATTTATTAAGTGAATATACATTTTGCATGATATAGAAGTCGTTTTGCATTACTTACATTTATGGATCTTTCGGAAACGAAAAAAACTTACATTTCGCTTTCTCCATTTTTTAAATCTCCTTATACAATCTTTATATGAACAAACAAGTCCTCCCGATTCTACCTTCTTCGTTTTTTCCATTTTATTAGAAACTAACACCACTTCTAAAATTCACAAACGGTTCACAAAATGACATATGTCAAAAGTGAGAAGACGTGTTTGGTTTGCTTGAATTAGCCATAACCCTAAAATACATGGGCGTGACAAGCTGAGACAACAGTTCCTCCAGAATATGTGAAATATAATGATTTTCCTTATGATAACGATTTTTCCTATCGTTTTTTGAAAATATAACATATTTGTTCTTATTAGAAATCAATTTGTGTGTCTCAATATACTTTTATTATTGACCCCTGACGGAAAATGTTCACGTCGAGATAATGAAAAGAACAAAGAATCGTAAGATACGAAGATATGCCGAAGCAATCCGATTTTATCCGATTAGCCCTTTAAATTTGTTGGCATACTCTTTCTCTCTCTAATTTTCGTTTCTCTCTCTGACTGTCGCTTCTGTATGAATGTCTATTCTGTGACCAGGTGTTAAAAAATAACCACTTTGTTACAGAATAGGCCTGTCAATGTTTTCAAAATCAAACAGGCTGTGCCTGGTACGCTGTTACTTTAATTTCGTCACCTCATCTGCCTCATCTGTCAAATTATTTTTAAAAAATACGCTTTTTATGCTTTTTACTTAATGGGTAAATTAAATAACAAATTATTGGTTTTGTAACATACCAATAATATTTTATTATTTTTAGCAAAAATGTCAAGTGATGAGGGAAATATATTTTTAAATAGTTTTAGAGAAAGTATAGTCTAAAACTCGTATGGAATAGTATTTCTGCCAATCGCGTAAACGCAGACCTAGACTACGGTTCGGCCCAAAAACTTTTCGCTCGCACGGAAATTATCTATTCCACACTAGTTACGGAATATACAATTACAAAATTATTAAATAGAATAATGGCATGTTATACAATATTGTATTCAATATCATGATCACCAGAATAGAGCTGATTGGGGTTTACAAGATGATCACCAGAATACCAAATTATTACAATGTCTTGAAAGACCGTTCAATCGTAATTATACAATTTATATTGTATCGAATACAACAGTCACAACCACGAGAATAAGGTTGTTTATATGAAACTAGCCCTCCCACGCTGTAAAGGGCAAATTTTATGTACAATTAACTTTCTTGATAACAGAATTATTTATTTTTATATGGATTGATGATATGTTGTACCTAATAAATACACCCTCACATCAATCTGTTTAGAGCTTCCAGTAAAGTACCACTTCTGGTTTATCAATTTCAGCAAAAATCAAATATGTCGTTCTCATTAATACAAAGTCTTAAATACCTAGTTTGAAAAATTTGGACTATATCATAAAATCTAATATGTTGTTCCTCTTGGTGAACGTCTTAAAGAAGAAAATTGAAAAGCTTTGGAATGTATTTTAATATTATTTCTCATTAAAAACTGTCAATGTCCAATATGTTGTTTCAAATTATATACGAATTTTTTAATACCAAATTTGAGAAATAATATTTTAACATATTTTTTTTAAGTATATCTGTTTAAATTCTCTAATAAAATACGACTTCGGGTTATTCAATTTTAACAAAACATAACTTATTGCACACAGAAGTAGTGTAACTTTCTATGAATGAAAGAATATTCAGAATCGGATCACTAGTTCCAGAGATTACGTCCAATAAACATACAAATTTTACATGTTTATAACAGTATAGATACAAGAACATATACCGGTATCTACTTGAAATCTGTTATATAAGGAATACGTTTTTTTTTTTTTTTTTTTTTTCTGTAGTTAGCTACGTATTAATTTTAGTGGAAAATGTTTCAAATAATTGTTAAATTTATTTATAATTTTGTGTCAATACCATGGTATCACCATAAATGTGTAAGATTCATTAAATTCCAAATTCTATTTTATAGCTTACAAAACGTGCAAAACAAAATCTGATTAGTGATTTAGGTGTAGAATTTTATTATCAACAAGCTTTATTTGAAACATTTTTGTCTAAAGTTAATAGGTAACTAACGTAAAATTAAAAAATATAACCTTGTGTTCCCGATACCGAGTGTTTCCTTTTCAGGTGTACATAAAAGATTATCACGGGAAATCAGTTTTTTCACAATATCGCTAATTCGAGGCATTTTTTTTACTTCGATTCGACAATTCAATTTTGGACAGTTCAAATTGACAAATGCCATAATTGTAAAGCAAAATTCAAGTTTACTTGATTTTTCGACTTGTCCTATTTTTTCTGCCCACCACTGCACATACGTACTGTAAAGTAAGTACTTAAATATTCTTTTTGTTTTCAATAATATGTGGTATAAATAATTCATGATCCCTAAATCTGAACAAAATTTAAACTTAAATTTCTTGTATTTACGTTCTTATTAAATATAACAACATCGTAACAAGTTAAATTCCATGTTCTTGTAAAATATGACATGAATGTAAATGAAAAGACATCAGATACATTTCAATTTCTGAATACTGTTGACAGTGTTGACAACTAGATAAAAGCAAATCATTTAATAATTCAACAAAGTGAAGGACTTAAATCTTATATATAAAACACAAATCATTTTTCACCATCGCAAAAATGCAACCTTTAACTGTAAATATCCGCTTACTAAAAGCATTAGCCGTGTGGCCTGAAGAAGGAGCCACAATGATTATATTTTACATAAAACATATTTCGATTCTTTTAATTACACTACTGAGTGCCTTTACTTCAGTTTTAGGAGCAATAAAGCAATTTCAACATCTGGAAGATATCACGATTTTAATTGATTTGCTGATAGGACTTTGTGCGTTATCCGCATGTATCTATATGTGTGAATGTTTGATAAGCTCCGTGCAGAAGGTGAGAGATTTGACTGATGAAATCTCTAACTTTGGAGTTCAATTTAACGCACAAGAAGTACTAAATGATACTGAACATAAAATTCAACTGTTCACAAAGGTAAAGTATAAAGTATTATGCCTCATAACTATTTACTGCAAATACTCAAATGTTAATTAAATTTTAATTCAATATCGCAGTAAAAGTCAAAGTTATCTGATAAAAATAATATTGTTGGTAATATTAGCATTAAATTACTTTTTTTACGTCTGTTAAAAAAGTACACATTTTTTCATCAAAATGGATTTATAAAGTGTATGTCTTTTTAATACAATAAGAGTGTGAAAAAGGTGCACTTTTATAACGCAAACGCGTAAAATTATTTATAAACGCCAAATAAAGAACAGAGAATTTTTAACTGTTTTACTTGAAACTACATTAAGCTTAAGATTAATAAAATCGGATTATTTTATAATCCCGTCTGCGGTCTGTAAAGCATTTCCAATCCTAGTCCTAGTTAATAATAATAAGGCACATCCCGTTTCCGCTATCATTCTCGATAGAAGTAGTAGTGGTGAATTTCTAAAAACGATGTCACTGGAGAGACGAAAATTAAAATTTCATTTTATTTGTTTCATTTCTTTTAAAACTCTAAAGACAGCTTGAAAATGGAAATAATAAAAAATCAGTGAACATTGTCATTGGAAATAGCATGAAAATTCCATAATTATCCATACTTAGATTTCCAAATTATTTCATTTGTAAATATAAAAATAAGAGCAAAATTTTATTTTATATATATATATATCTGATGACCTATACATATTACGGCAAAAAAAATCCTTAATATAGACCGGGAATGGAACAACAAATACTACCTTATATTTCCTTTATAATAAAAGTTAACATTTGGTTTATAGAATATCCGGATTGCACCTATTGGGATCCCGAAAACTATAAGAGATACGACTTTGATTAAATGTTAAATGGGACATGTGGTGCACTTTTCGAGTCCATCTTAAATGTGCTTTTGTTTTGCCAAAAATTGTCATAGGTTACTAGATGGGGGAAAACTGGATATGGTCGATTTTTTCATTTTGAAATTACTTCTAAACTATCAGTAATTGAGAAAAATGTTTCAAATATAAAAGTTAGATATATTGTCTATCCAGTGGCCTACGAAATTAATTTTCTATCTGTAAACTTTTAGTTTTGAATTTTACTTTAAAAAACACTTTTTTTCTCTTCCGATAAATATACTGTTTATTGTATTTTAAATTCGTTTTTCTTACATTTTTCGATATTTTTCATGAAATTTCTTATTTTCTTCCACAATTATCTAGTAATCTGTCCGAATTTTTGGCAAGCACATCTATGACGGCCACCCAAAGACGCACCACATTTCTCATATAAACGAAGTCGTATATCTTATAGTTTCCAAGATCCCAATGCTGGCTTTCAAAATGCGGACATTCTGTATAGGGAGTAAAGAGCATATTATGTATGTAAATATTATTGAGTATTACTTGTATTGTACTGTCGAAGGAAAAATTGACGGTATTCCAAATATTTGCTGACATCTACTTAATAATATTGATATATTCTGTATTAAAAACGAATAAATAAAAAAAAAATATACCGGACGAAATTAGTTATTTTTATATCAAGGTCGCGAACTTACTCTAGCGTTCCTAGAGAAAAATTGTCGCCGAGGCACGACAATCTCCAGGGCGCTAAAGGATTTCGTGGACAAGATGTACTTTTGTACTTACACACTATTTTTGTGCAACAGTTAAAAATATGTAACTGCAAAATTTTATTGTATTTAAATAGCTTAATTTATTGAAAAATATCGTTGAAAAGAAGAAAAAGTTATTTCTAAAATAACTACTCGTATTTTACAATACTTATTGTACATATTTTAAAAAACAAACTAAGAAACTTATTGGTCGCGTTCAGGCGCACCTAGCAGTTATTATCGGTTTCAAAAGTAAAGTCTCCTGGGTTTGAAATGTAATAACTTTCATTACAATGGGCAAAATATAATGAAACAAAATTTCTACGAAAGCTAAAACATATTTTTGTAATATATCAAAAAAATCAGTATGGGTTACAGAACATAGTTTTGTATAAATAAACAAAATGTAAATTGGAAGCATGAAATTTCCATGTTTTCCTCGTTAGCACATATTCTATCCTGAATTAATCAGAAGTTATTCAATAATACAAAATCATGCTTCTGAAACAATGTAAACTGGACTTAACTTTTTATAAAACTATAATTTGAAGTATGTCGAATTTGTGGTTTTCTATTAATTAAATAAAAAGTAACAGAAAAGTATATCGATTAATATTATTCTTTAACAAATTTTGTTTCGATATTCTGTTAGAAATAAATATTTTAAGCGTATTTATTAAAAAATAAATAAAAAACAAATTATAGAATGCCAAAATATAAACATTACAATTTCAAAAATTCTCTGCCTTCGCTTGAGCGAATACGTATTCTGCGCAGAGCAAAGCGGCACACGTGTATTTCGGCATTACAAATGGAAGAAAATTTTTGTTATATTTTAAATATTCACTCTATCGCTATTTAACAAATTTATTATTATACATACTGTTATCGACTAGTGGTATAAATAAAACACACAGTTTTATTAATAACGCTACGGCTTTATTACATTTAACGGGAAAACAATGAACAACACAAAAAGACACGCAGCTCTATCCTTCTTGCTGTACACCACGACTGTACTCCGTACACGTACTCAGTGTTGCCAACCTTAATTTTTCTAAATTCCCTTTTTTATGCCAAAAATTCCCTTTTCCATGTCAAAATTCCCTTTTCCTTTAAGTACGAAATTTTAAAATATTTTGTTAAACATCTAAATCTAAGATGAGTCGATGAGCGCAAGCGCATAGCCTTGGGAACGTTAGGAACAATGCCAGGGGAATATCTATTCGGTTTATTTCGCCACATATCACGTCCGTTCGATTCTTATAATGAAAAGTTTAATGTCAAGAGTAATATTTGCTAAAATAAAACAATTATATTAATCTTATTTGTTTATTAAATAAGAAATAATCAGAAATGACTTCAAAACACTAAAAATTCCCTAATCTTTGTAAAAATTCCCTTTTTCCCATTTCAGGCCGAAAATTCCCTTAAAAGGGAAAATTCCCACGAGTTGGCAACACTGCACGTACTCTGCCGCGTCCACCGCTTCCCACCCTCCGCCAGCGCGTCTCGGAAACCCGTCGAGGCTACAGGGTGATGACGACTGGGTTCGAGATTTTGGCGGGATTTTCAACAATACTTCACATTAAATAAATGAAAAATTTGCTTATTTATTATGAAATAAAAATAAATGATTAAGAACAAGGATAAAGTAATAAATAGAGATTATTTAAAATAAATGTCGGATATGCATAGTTTTTTGCGGTACAGTATTATTTACTAAGAACAATATCTTTGTGTTAATATTCTTCAAAAGAAGTCCGAAAAGGGATTAAGATGGTTAATTAAAGGAACCTAGAAAAATTATTTTTGTTCATGTTCATAATGACTTTTTTGTGTTTGCATATATTCTGAGAAGTTCATTTAAGCTATTTACCCCTTTGACATTCATGAACAATATCTTTGATTTAATATTCTTCAATTTCAAAAGAAATCCGAAAAGAGATTAAAACGGTTACCTGTTACCTATAAATATTTATATATGAAAATTAATCGATAAATAATAGAATTATGTGTTTAGTATGTGAATAATAAAAGTTTCTTTTTATCATATTATTTTTCTTTTTTTTTCTGTTACATATACGTATTTGTGTACTAAAATTGTAGTCAAATAAATTATATAAACTTTTATTTAAATTATTGTTTCAAATATTTTATGACACACACCCAGTCGTAAACTAATAAATTAAACATTTGACATTCTTGTAGTTACAAATATTATAATTATAATTCCGGAACAAACGTGCAATAATTTTAATAGTAAATCTTGCCGCTCTATACTCTATACACTTTGGGATCTTTGATTCACAACGATAATAGACGAATGTACACGAAGTTTGTATGCCAGTACCCTCTCTGACCCCGAGGGGGTGATGAATAGTATAATTGAAAAACTGGAAAAGGGTTTTTTCTTGGCTGGAAATGGTGATATAAATAGGTAAAGGAATTTCTGGATATCAGCCACTATATTTTATTCACTCTCGACCGTTTCGACCCCACATGGGCCTTCCTCAGGAGATGAACGTTTTAAAAATGTAACAATACATAATAGTATGTAATGAAGGTAATAAATAAATAATTAATAAATAAATAAATTGACATAGAAAGTTATATGAATAAAAATGTTAAACATGATATTCAAGACAGTCGTCAAAAAATTAAATGTATACATATAAAAATATGAGAATTCTAACATATAAAAATTTTAAAAAATATGAAAATAGATGTGCCACACCCTAACTGACAACTTAGACTGTCAGTCTAAGTTTCCCGTATAAATAGTTGTTTAATAATAATAAATCACCTGAATAAATAGTATATTCCATACTAATATAATAAATGCGAAAGTACCTCTGTCTGTCGGTCTGTCTGTCTGTTACGTTTTCACGCCTAAACCGCTGAACCAAGTTTAATGAATTTTGGTATAGAGATAGATTGGACCTTGAAAAGGACATAGGCTACCTTTTGTCGCGAAAATAAAACTTGGAGGGGGTGAAATTGGGGATGAAAATTTGTATGGAGAACCCATCATTTCTCCCGCTGAACCAATTTTGATGAATTTTGTATAGAGATAGATTGGGACATGGAGAAGCACATAGGCCTCCTTTTGTCGCGAAAATAAAACTTGAAGAGGATGAAATAGTGGATGAAAGTTTGTATGGAGAACCATCATTTCTCAAGTTAGGGATATATAAATTCTTATTTATGCTTTTGATGAGAAATAAAGTGTGTTTTAGCGTTTTTAAAAAATCATCCCTCAAGGCGGTACAATAGGGGATGATTTCAATTATTTTTTATCTTTGTATCTATAGTTACATTTTAACCGTTAGTAGATGTTCTATATTTGTCGGAGAGATAGCTTGCATCATATGTACATAAGTAAAAGTACCCGAGACATGTTCAGAAAAAGGCGCTGTTAGGTGAGGCGCGGGGATCGGGAAGGCAGTGGGCGGAGCCTGTTACATGTACGATGCAAGGCAGGTTGCCGGCTCCTTACGCAGCGCATGTCTCCGAAGTAAATGTGAAAAATTACCGGTACACGTGTAGCTAATCGTTATTCTAGCTGCCCGTGTGAAGCTGGGGCGGATCAGCTAGTGTAAGTATAATAGATGAAATATACACTAGCTTGCAAAAAAAAAAAACATACACTTATTTTTTGCTGCATCGGTCTTGAATTTAAACTTGGCATAGTGTCAATTTAGATGCCAAAGTTAACAGAAAACGAGGAATATTTCCTTAATTGTTTTTTAATTTTTCTAGAAAATACCTATACATACATATAATGTAATTTAATAGTAACCTTACAGAAATAATGTCTGACTGATTAATATCTGAATAATTGATGACTTAAAAGTATGCATGCTTTGTTTTTCTTATATGGTTTTAAAATGTTGGCTTCCCTGCAATTTGACGATTACAATATCGTATTTATTACCCTAACTCTACTATACGATTATCATGTATACACCGGAATACCAAATCTTTACAATATCTTATAGCACAATGTAATCGTAATGGTATAGATTATAATATCGTATTCTATACAATGGTCACCAGAATCAGGCTGATTGTCTAAAAAGCAATATTTTTTTCCAACCACGGTAGGAGACGAACGTGTATAACTGAGCTTAGTAGTGAATGTGTAATGCGGGATTCCAGCTCAATCGAATTAAAGGAAAATAGTAAAAAAAATACGAATGTATATGCTAAATGACGAATATTAATAAAAAAATTAAATGGTATAATTGAGATATTTCGGATATAAGGGGTTTTTTGTTATAGCGCTTCGACACGTGTATGAAATCTATATATATATATATATTTATTTTGATTGGCGACCGAAAGACCGCCTATACATGCATAACAAATAGCGTGTTAGGAGGTAGGGGTTACTACCAATGGAAGTTAAGATATTCAAATTCGAAAGGAGGGGCTAACATTCCTGTACGGCAGTTTTCAAACAGTTTTTATTTTAACATAAATTTCTTGCATTAAACTTAATAATTTAAATATACCTGTAATTATAAAGTATGTAGACTTATACAGTGTTAAAATATTCATTTATTTTATGTAAATATAACTTAAAATAGCATATATTTCAAGAACATTTAGGTCCATGATGAAAACAGTTTGATATAAAAACACATAAGCGTGACGTCACGTCAATCTTTTCAAAATTTTTTTCACCGGATTTTCATCAATAGTCTTAGTTTTCCTAATATTTTCAAATGAAATTATAAAAAAAAAATGGTGGAATCCCCCATTTCATTATATTAATAAGTGACGCGAAGTGAAAATATTAATAATAAATACATATAATAATATATCACGGAATTATGAAGGACCTGGCCGAAATAAATAATTTTAGATGAAGATTCTAGCAAATAACATAGTACAGAATAGAGTTCATTTCCAGAAGGTGAATAAAAATTGGATAATAGAATAAAAAAACATTTCCCCTTAACATGAAGGAATTGAAATGATCGACATTAAATTCAACTACATAAATAATGACAACAATAAACTTAATAATGTAAGTTATTTTATCTACATAGTCCTTTCAAGAATTTTTTCACTTTCTTATATTAATTGTCTTTTTTGGTTTACTATCTAATAATTGTACGGAAAGAAATCAGCAACAATGCAAAACCGAAGGAGCACACCAAAAATAAGAAATAAGAGTAACAATTCTGAAATAAAACTGGAAACCATGTGGATGTCAAAGGAAAATAATAATAATAATAATAATAATAATAACAATAATTCTTTATTGTATTCAACTTCTACAGACTTATTCCAATTGATAAATAGGGATGTCAGTTTTTCCGTATAATTTTATATCTTTATACATATTACCGTTGCGTTAATGATGAAAGGACATAATAAAAATCGGGGATTCGAATTTTGAATCCTTGGGTCGTGAGTCGACTATGTTGCCCACTACACCACCGAGGTGTATGATCAAAGGAAACTTTCAAATTAAAATAAAAAAGAGACATCCTATATATATATATATAGGGTGTCTCTTAAATATGGGGACATGGCTTAACCACAGATTCCTGAGGCTAAAATAAGACGATATAACTATAAACTTGCTTCTACCGGAAAGTGTACCATTTAGCCAGAATTCTGCTACAAAGTTCTTCGAAAAAAATTTAATTTTGCTTATAATAACAGAACGCTTTACACGATTTGGATGAAATTTGTTACGACAGTTCATATGGTTATGTCATCATTTAAGGTGATACTTGTTATTAGTGAACCACTAGTGTATGAAACTTAGGTGTCCCAACATTAATTAGACCGTAAATTTTTAATGGCCACGGCGATAACACAAAATTATTTTTTTTCAGAAAGATACATTCAATAGTCAAGTTTTCTCTCTCTGTTTAATTTGTAATATCTATTACGGTTCAGACAGAAAAAATAAAACCTGAGTGACTGCATCGTGAATTTTTATAAAATAAATTTAATCTAGCAGTCTATCCAAATATCAAACACCTAATTTTTAATGACAGTAACGAGTTGTCAATCTTCTCAACTTATTTAGGAGTAAGCTAACATATTTATTCGTGTTATTTATAATTATGGTAGTAAAATACTATTAGGCCGAATAAACGGATGTTACTAGTTTCTGAATATTGCGAAGGAATGACTTATAACCATATGAACTGTCATACCAAATTTCATCCAAATCGTATAAAGCGTTCTGTTATTATAAGCAAAGTACACTTTCCGGTAGAAGCAAGTTTAGTTAAATCGTCTTATTTTAGCCTCAGAAATCTGTGGTTAAGCCATGCCCCCCTATTTAAGAGACATATACAGATATCATTACGGTATATTAGCCATTGCTGGGTGTGCCAATCTGGTTTGAATCCAGATTTCGATAATGATAATGACATCAATTTTAAGGACAATAAATGCAGTGGCGTGCGGTGCGTTTCTGTGTTGGGTGTGCAGATTTTTTTAAAAAAAACTAATGTGTAGGTAGAATCTTCTAGAAAATGGTTTCTTCAGTAAATCCGCAATTAGTAATTCACGTGCAATTTAAATTCTATAAATTTTCATAAATACAAATATAAGTTAAATAAATAATATATAAATTATACACCAAATACCTAAAATTAATAATTAATTGTTTGTCTGAACTTGTTTATGCTTGTGAATACTACCAAAAGTAATTTTACGGCGATACGTGCACAAATTATGCTGCACGCTGGAGAGTGCGATGGGGCGATACGTATTTATAATATTTTATCCTTGTCTGCGCAAATACACTGTTCCTATACCATCCCTGTGTAAAAACATGCGCACCGAGTGCAGTGCGGAGACTGCACTTGCCCGGCAATTCACACATTCGCTGGTAGGCAACCAAACACGCTACTGTTTGTTATTGTCCCATAATTGTATTAATATTTTTATATTTTGTATATCATATATTAAGATCAAATCAATTAAATAATTTACATTTTAATGCAATAAATTTTGAAATTATTCGCAGGATGTGCAGTGCACACCTTGCACATATGGACTGCACGCCACTGAATAAATGGAACCAAGGAACTTATTGTTGTCGTATTTTAGAAACGTCACGGTCATTGTCATATTATTCGTCATGTCAATTGTCAAGTATGAAAGTGATTTTAGGATACATCCAATTTTGCGGATTTTACCGTAACAACTGCCGCGAAATTGGATTTCGTCTACAAATTGTTTGGTTCGCGCCCGGTTGCACAAAAAATATATTATGAAATAGATAATGTCAGAAATAAATTATTAACATGGAAGCTGGTAAAATGGAGCAATTGCTACATATTTATTTGGAAATTTATTACACCGTGTTAAGTAGCTTGTATAGTCAGTGACAAGATATTTGGTTAATCCATTAAGTTTGGTAATGGATACAGTTTAAACTTACAACGGGTATAAATATGTAGGAGTAGTATTACGAAACATTTTATAATCCTATAACTGACACTAAAATATATTACAATACATTCATGAAAACACTAACTAAATGTTTAAATATGTTTCCATTTTTTTTTTCATGAAAACATTTTACTACCTTTGAAACGCTGCCAAATTTGTGACGTAAAGGCCCGGGACGGTTTTACAGTTTAGTAGTAATAGATGACAGCACATTCAAATTGTAACATACATTTAAAAGTATTTGAGGTGAATAGTTATTTTAAACTAATTAAAATTGTAAATACAATTTTTATTGTTTACCTTATCGTATATTAGTGAAGCATTTTCTATATTTTATAGACTTTTGTATCTCGGCCATCTATTGAGCGTTAGCAGAAAATTGGCGGGAGCGTACGCAATCATTGTGGCGGTAAAAATTAGCCGTTTAAACGAGATATGAAAAATACTGTTTTCAAAAAATTTTTACACAAAACCTGTTATAATAAAAATGTTTTCTTTATTCTAATATATATAACTTTTCATGAAGAATAACATACAAAAAAATTTAAAATTAGTGGAAACCCCTATTGCTCGAATAAGTGGAAGACGTTTTCACGTAAGTGGTTTGTACAATATTTTTTATACGAGCACTGGTACTTAAAGAAAACATTATTAATTCAAAATATTTATTTTAAAGCGAAAATAAAAATAAGTAGGCAATTACCATTTGTTTTACTAGAAATATTTGTTTCATTTGACTTTTGTATTTATTGGAAGAAATTTATTAATTTACTCCTATTTATTTAACTTTTAATAAAGGAAAATTCATTTGTATTTCATAGACTAAATTAATAATAAAATAATTATTATTAAGACCGATTTATTTTAGAATACCCCAAAGGGTCAATGTTTTTTGCAACTTTTATTTTCGTGTCGATCGGGAAGCAGTTGTACCTGTTCGAGAGTTGCTTGCAAGATGTCATTTTGAAGATTACGAATACAAAAAAAAAAAATTTGCCGGTTCATTTAGGATAGATTGCTTTCTATTTTGTTTTAAATTTACTGTAACGGTAGGTACAAATACAAATAGACTTTTAATATTTGTTCAGTTGTAATACGTTAGTGATGTGAAATTTAAAAGTAAATGCCGATATTATAGAGACGGTAGCACGAAGACAATGAAATGGAACAAGAAACTAAAGATATGTTCGGGAATGACGAAGAAAGTAAGTAGTAATGTTTCACGAGTGCATTTATCGAATGACGCCAGGCAAATAGTACTAAATGTATTTGAAACAAAATGAAAAAGTAAAAAAGCGTATTGTGATGGAATTAACAAAAGTGCCACTCAACAGTTCACAGAACACTGGTATCGTGTGTTGAAATCAGTGAACTGATAAAAGTAAAATGAAAGTGATACGTGATTTTGAACAAGACATAATAAGAAGAAAAGTATAGATACTGTATGAAGAAAAGATTGTACCTACGTATATTGTGTAGTTGTACGAATTATATTATTATGTAAAAATAAAAACTTTCTTTGACTGTGTATTGTAGATATGTATAATTTTTAAAAGAGTGCATTTTTGTACCATAGTAGGAGGTGTGTAAATCCAATTACCAAATATCTTGTCACGGACTATATCAACAGCGATAAAATTCTTTAAACAGTACGAAATAACAATAATATAGACTGCCAGCAAACACGTGACTCAAGCGACCTTGAAGTGCTTGAAATCAGGTGATTTATATGCACTTGTCACTTTGACAAGAACAATGTTTTGACTTATTTTGATTTTGAAATGCTAAGAAGTTATTTTACAATTTTCATGCAGTAAAATTTTTACTGCCTGAAAATTGTAAAATAATAACTTTTAGCAGTTCACAATCAAAATAAGTCAAAACATTGTTCTTGTCAAAGTGGCATTAATCTTGTCAAAGAGATATTTACAAATAATTCACTTATATGTTGTTTTTAAATATACAAACGAATAAACTCATACACTAGCGACGAAACGACAACTATGTATCTGCTAAGGATATGCTCATCAGTATAAAATAAAATGATTGTAAGATTTTTTTGTTTAAGTTAATCAATATATCAATTTGTTATATTAATTTGGTTTTTATTCAAAAATAGATATTTACACACCAAGTGAACTAAGGTAATGTTTATTCATGAGAAGAAAGTTTAGCTCACGAGCCCGTAAGGGCGAGAGAGTTAATTTCTTCGAGTGTATAAACATTCTTAACTCACGTGGTTTGTACAATATTTTATTCAATTTTGACGAAACAATAATAAAAACCATTATAATATTTAATTTTGACAAAATAAAAAACTGATCAGTTAGTAAGCTGAGCATGACAGTCGTCGCTGATAATCTATGATCTATTTAAAATGCTTTATTGGCTGTCATTTGTACCGTGAAAAATAATGAAAAGGGTTGACAATGTCTTATAAATAATGTGGTGAGTGTTATTTTCGTTCTTGATGTTATTTATAATGTATTTTTTGTTGCAGAGAGAGTTAAAATATTGTGAGAGTGATTTAATTTTTTTTAATTCACTTGTGAATAAAATGTTACTTGTAGTTGTTGCTATGGAGTTAATAATGACAGTTTGAAACGTCAAAATTGAATAATAGTATATTATACGCCAAGGTTGAGAAGATAATCATTATTGACCCAGCGCGTATTGTAACCCGAGGGCGAAGCCCGAGGAATATAAGGCGCCTGGTCAATAATGATCTTCTCAACCGTGGTTTATATACTATTTTTTTCACTACTAGCATATAAATTCTCTTTGAATTTTTTTTTTATTGATAATAATAATTTGGACATGAATAATAACGTTACTTATTTGTTAATATTCACAAAAAAAAGTAGGCTGCATTTGTTTTTATCTGACGTTTTGCTCATTTCGCTGGTTGATAACCTCACTTATGGGCCTTGATTTGTATTTGATTTAATTATTTAATAAAAACACTTTGTGCTGTTACAGTCAGCAGCCTTATTAGTTTATTATTATTATTTTTAAATAAATCTATTGAAATGTACTTACCTACAAATACAAAAAAAATAGTGATTTGTTCAATCCTACATCTACAAATATTTCACATTTTCACCAAAACAGCATAGTGGCCAAGCGAGGCGGCAGCGTAGATCAATTTAAAATTATAGTGGCAAATTTAAATTATATGCTTCACACCTTTCTTGACTTTAATGAGTTATATAATATTTGGATTTGGAGGCTTGAGTTTGATTGAAAAGTGACAGTTTGCATTATAGACCAAGGTTAATAATAAATTATTATTGACCTAGGTTACCATGGTTACAAGCAAGCGGTAGTGAAAAACAATTTCTCATGTCAAATAAAGGTAAATAATAGTGGGTTCCTAGGCTAGTAGTGAAAAAAATATTTTTTATTATACATGCATCATAATCGCTCTTTAAAACGCAAAAGCGTGCGTAAATCGACCATTAAAACACGCTAAATTTTTTAGTTACCTAGGTAACGAAAAATGACAATAAATATGAATAACAACTAAAACAATGAAAAAAAAAATATTGACCTGTTGACTTAACGTAAACAATACCAATCATTGCCAACTGTCTCCTTGGAAACGCTCAAACTCACTAGATATAAAATCAAAAGCGTATGATTTGCAATAATTTTCAGTTTTAAATGGTTATGGTGCATTTTTAATAAAAAAAAAATAGCGTATGACACACGTGTATAGCTAGCCTTTAAAGCACTACGACATTAAAACCACTCCGCTACGCTTCCTGGATTTAAAATTGTCGTGCGTGCTTTAAAAGCTAGCTTATACACTTGTATCATAATATACTATTATATACTACCAGTAAATAATGTAACTTTATTCTTATCAAAATCAGCTTAATGTGCTTCATTATTTATCGAGGAAAATAAAGTACTCTCTAGGGAAATAAGGTACTCCCTTGGGAAATAAAGTCCTTTGTTAATTGAAATAGATTAACAAATAAGGAATAATATTAATTATATTTGGAAAAAATATAGACCGGTAGTATTTACTCAAAATTTTAGTCACCCTGACTAACTAATTACCATGACTACCATTTGGGTGTTTAAAAAACAGCTGAATTTGTTACTTTAGTCAACGCTTAATCACCCCTGTTTAAGAGTAAATACTACCGGTCATAATGATTTTTGTAAAATTAAATTTAAAATAAATAGTTTTTCTTCGTTTATAGAAATGTGCTCCATTCTTCTACTTTTCCGTTTGTACATAAAATATTGTATATTACATGGGAGTAAAGTGTCATTATTTGCATTATTCGCTCTCGACAAATAATGACGAATTTTACTCCCTTGAAATATGAACTACTATTATTTATATATTATGTTATACGGGTGATGACAAATTCATACAAGGGTCATGCTAGAATTATTAAGAATAAGACATAATTCATATTTTTTAGAATGTTATTTTAAGGACGAGTATGTTTAAAGTAGTTCCTTTCAAAAATTATATATATATATATATATATATTCGCCATTTTTTAGAAGCACCCAACCAATCTTCTAATTCTAAGTTGTGGAAGCCTTAAAAACTATCAAAGTTTTTTAAGACGATTGTGCAAATTTTCCACGGCCTATCTGATTTTATTATTTTTAATAATTATATAATATTATATAATAACTATTATGCTTGTTACAGGTAATCATTATATACGGTATTATTGGAAATATATGTTACGGAATTTTCCCTCTTTTTACTATAAATAAATGCGAGGAAGAGCGAAATTTACCCGAAATTTACAATAAACATGATCCGTGTGGGTTCATTCTCCATTGTTGGTATCCCATGGATGTATCAGAATTTCCATTATTTTATCTTGCGTTTTTCATACAAATATATACATGTAATATTTCAACTGTCCTAGTGCTAGCAATAACCATGTTGCTTGTTGGATTGCTAATGTATGCTGTAGCATTATTAAAACATTGCGGAGAATACATCCATAATTGTTGTGAGGTAGAGACTCCTGAGGAAATGGATAAAAATGTTAAATTTTGTATTAGATATCACACCGCAATTATCTTGTAAGTACATTTTATAATAATTTCAGAAACTGTTAAATTTATATAATTTACTATCAATTAAATAACTATACTGTGCTACACTACATAGTACCACATAGTACATTAAACTTTCATAATTTTTACACAATGTACGACAATAGTTTCAATATATGTATAAGTATTACGAGCCCTGCGCCAAAAGAAATCGCCCACATCTATTTATTATAATTATTCATATAAAAGGAAATTGTTTACACTTATTCAATTATTATTCCTAAACCTACTTTTATGTTATTAAAGTTAATTAATTGCTTACATAAAATGCGCTATCATAATTAATAAATGTGTAGCTACCTTGTAAAGAGAAGGGATGTAGGCGAATTCTTTTGGCGCAGGGCTCGTATATACAGGTGTAACACGTACACCGACCACCGCCATTATTACCTTTATTATTATAGTTACAAAAAAATACTATAGAACAAAGTTGTAGGGGACCAAAGGGGACATCCTTTCAGAGAAGAAAAATTTTTTTTAAATCAGTGGTTCTCAAGTTACAACACAAAGTTATATTTTTTCAAATGGGATTCTACATATTTTTTATGCTTATTCGATAGCATATTTTTTCTGAATTTAACCATGTATTAGTTTTATATCTTTACATAATAAAAATATTGAAAAAAATGCGATTGTAATTTAAATAAATTTTTATTTTTAATATTATTGTACAGTAGGCTATGAATGAAAAATAATAACAGAAGAACAAAATGTGTGTGTGCCAAGTGTCCCAAGCAAACCCAACAAACCTTGACATAGGCATTTAACATGGGAAAACAGATTACCTCTTGTACGTTATTTATTATTCATTACTTTATTATCATTGCATAAATTAAAGAAAATTATAAATATTTGTAAAGAAATATTAATACATTTTATTTTAAATTTAGATTACAATAATCAAGAATCATTTAAATTCAACAAACATTTTAATACAACAAACATTTAAATTCTATAATTAAATCGTTTGTTGAATTAAAATGTTTGATGAATTAAAATGTTTGACTTAAAATTATCAACAAACATTTTAATTGGGCGCTGCGAATTGTGGTGGTCTAAAGTACTACATCATTGATTTAAAACAGCAGAAGTATCTTTTATTATTGTTTCTGATTCAAAGCAGTGCAACCTATAAAATTAATAAGTAAAGAAATATCGCCAAAATGATATTTATCATTGAATATCATACGTTCGGTATAAAAAGTAGACATCACATATAAAACAAAATAATATGAAGTAAGGACTGCAACTGTTATGCACATAAAATACATGATGAGTTAAAATATATAAATATAAAATAATCTCATAACCTCCTAACACTTTACAACAAAAATGATATTGCTCAAAATGACAGCAATAACTTTGCCAATGCTACAAGGTCGGGATTCAAGTTACTTAAATACTCCCTCCATATTATTCCTTCCTCCAAGGCTGAAATTATCCGCAGTTGTCCTTTTTTTCGTCAACTTTCTCCCTCTCCCAAAAACGGCGCAAAAATTAAAAGTTTTTTAACATCACCTTATTTGTTCTAGAAAAGGCACCACATTTAACACTTTTTAAATAATAATAGATTAATATTACGAAACAAATAAAATATCAATTCTTTACTTACGCAATCTAAGTAATGCATGCAAAAGCACTGGACATGTATTAAGATAATCACAGAAATAAAATATGAATGAAATATTATACCATTTTTTCTATTTTCTACTAGGTTCTTACATTCAAATAATAATAATCACCCATATTCTGTAACTCAATCGATAACTTTTATCGATCGATAATAAATTGTAGCCAATAATTACAGCAGAGACTGAATAAAAAATGAAATTGACAGATGTTACATTTGTTTCTATTTGTCAAAAATTATTATCGGTAGACAAATATTATCGAGTGAGTTACAGAATAATTAATAATAATTAATAATAATAATAGTAATAATAATAGTAATAATAATAATAATAATAGTAATAACAGTAATAATAGTAATAGTAATAGTAACAGTAATAGTAATAATAATAGTATTAGTAATAGTAATAGTAATAATAATAATAATAATAATAATAATAATAATAATAATAATATTGCACATTAGATCCGAAGTAGAAAAAAAAATGTTATCTCTTGTCATATTTTGATATTAAACATATCCTTATATTTCCAATTTTAAATGGCACAAAAGTGACCCCTGTGGTGCACTCTCCACGCCAGCTATGAGTGCCCGTGAGGTGACGCCTGGTAAACGCCGACACAGTAAAATATATCGTCATCATTACCGATGTCTACATGTGTTGTAGATACTGGCACACCCAGAAATGGGTAATATGCCGTGATGATATATTTATTTATTTATTTATTTATTTATTTATTTATTTATTTATTTATTTATTTATTTATTTATTTATTTATAGCCGAGACAGACGACAAAAATTAATGATCATTAACGGTTAGATATAGTGTGCTCACGTGAACTTGAGACTATTGGCAGATGTCAAAATTGCGTCTATTAACAAATCAGAAAATATTGAATGTAGTAAGGTCGTGCTACTTATTGTATTGTATTCATCCAGTATAAAACAATAAGTAACACGTACTTACTACAGTCAATATTTTCTAGTTTGTAAATAGACATCTATCAATAGTCTCAAGTTCACCACATGTGCATTCTATATCTAACCGCTAATGATCATTAATTTTTATCGTCTGTCTCGGGTATTAGGTGCAAATTTAATGCAGCCATCTTTTTCTGCAATGCCTTTTTTTTAGGGAAGAATAGCTCTTAAAGTTGGAGTACTTTTATCAATTTAATGATTTATGTAGATTACTGAAAACTCCACAAAAGCGTTCAAAAAATGTAGTATGAACAAAAGAGATATATATATATATATTTTATTTGGAAAAATATCCATATCAGTACTATTCTACAAATCAAATATTTTCATCTAATATTGATCAGCACTGTCTCTTGGCAAATTGAATATGTTAAATTCTAAAAGAGAATGTTGTTTTCACTCATTATCAAGAGTTGGAATATCCGATATATAATCATTTAAAATGGGTATTCTTTAAAGATTGTTTTGTTTATTGTCATCATAATTGTTCGATAATTTGATGTGCGTATTGCGAGCTTAATAGCTTGCGGACACTCACGTGACGAAGCGAATTAGCCAATCCGAACTTGGGGAGAAACTGTCAGATTGAAGGGCGGAGATTTGAAGTTTGTTTTGGTTTATAGCGTATTATGCGTTTTGTTTTCATAGTTTGGCAAAAAAATATAAAATAACTCAATACGCACTAAAAACTTCAATATGAAAACTGCGAAACTATGAAAACAAAACTCATAACCTCTGCACACGTTAGTAAAACAAACTTCAGGGTTGCGTTCCAAAACTCTACTACAGAGTACGAAATTATTCAAAATCGCCCCAAAACTAATAATCTTACTCTCAGAGGGGGCTTGGCATTGATGTTGTAATTATTAGTTTTGTTAATTTTTTAATTTTAATTTCAATTTTTTACTCCAACAAAACTCATTCTTCCAAAACACACTACACTCTTAAATTACGGTACTCTTGAATTTGGAAAGATGCCCAGCTTTCTGACCTTCAATGTGACAGTTTCTCCCCAAGTTCTGATTGGCTAATTCACTTCGTCACATGAGTGTCCGCAAGCTATATTTATGAATCCTACCCCAGATTTTTTTGGTACCCAGTTGATGCTACCAACAGCCATACATAAAATATCTTATTCATTTTACCCAGAAATTACATTTGCTGTCAATTAGGAGGCTGATTCTAAATAAATTTCCAAGTTGTAATTAAAATTTGGTCTTGGAATTGTACACGTAGCCATCTAGTGAGTTTTTACGGAACATCGATATGACGTCATGACATTACAAGATGTTGGAATTAATTTCAACATCTAGCGAGGTGTTGTTTTTACAATTGCACCTTGTTTTTCCGGTTTTTCCTGTGTTTGACGTTATACGTAAAATAACCCAAAATTTGAAGGGTGTTGAAAATATTTGTTTTATGAGAGATTTAGTAAGTATGAAACATAATAAATACAATTTTGTTTGATAAATAGCATGAAGAATATTATTTTATCTGAAATATTGATTGACATTTCTTTTATAATAATTATATAATTATATATATATATATATATATATATATATATAAATTGCCATTTAATCACTGATTTTTTTGATCCTTCAAATCCAAGTAGTTGGCTAGCTCATGTTTTATGGCCTTCCACTCCTAGAAGTTTGCCCTTTCCAAAAGATGTGTGCTCCGCCATGAAATCCATCAAGGTAGCCTTTCGTACTTCGGTTACCTTTTACCTTAACTTCGCTCATTTTATTTGGTAAAAGTAAAACCAAACAAAATTAATTAAGGAAAACTAACAAAAATAACGAAGAAAATCTAACAAAACAACTAAATTAATGAAGCAAATCTAACAAAAGTAACGAAGCAAAACTAACAAAACAAAGCTAACGAATAATAACTAATAAAATGAAACAAACTATTTAGTAAAATCAAATTCACGTATTTAACTGAACTGCCGCTCAAAGAATGAATAACTACCTCTTAAATTCAAATACATATGTAAACTCACAAACATTCAAACACCGTATTTTGATAAAATAAAAGGTTTATTTCTACGCAAAATAACAAAAATCGTCACACGTTCTTCGCTCAACTTACCTCTATATATCTTCTTCCTCTCCATATATTAGTATATCACAAAAAGTCCCTAACAACCTATTACAATCGGTTACGCGGATTTTTCAAACATTTTAAATTATATATAATTATTTCTTTACATTCGACCATTCCTGATAAGAAATCGGCCTCGATTTCAGTCATACTGCAAAAGTTAATTATTTATACAACATATAGTCTATATATTTCGGTGATATCTTCCTTGTTCTTCGTGGGCGTTCACTTTTCTTTTCTTCGTCAAAATCTTCTCCTCGGCCATCCATCTCTTCCAGTGCTTGTTCTTCCTCGCCTTCGGTTTCTTCTTGGAGTTCATGAACTTCTGGTGTCTCTTCGTCATCATCTTCACTCATGTCGTCTTCTTCTTCTTTATCTGCATTCGTATACGGTTTTAATTGTGAAATGTGCGCCGTCGTTGAAAAGAATCTCCCTGGTATTTCTTCTCGTAGTTGGGATACTTGATATGTATCACTTGGATAAATTTTGGTTACCACCAATGGCCTTCTATACTTTTGTTGTATTTTTGTGCTCATTCGAGTTGATATTGGTTTCCTTTTCATGAACACTATCTGTCCTATTGTGAGTTTTTCACCCTTCGCACGTTTTGCGTTATATGCTTCCTTCATTTTCTCTTGTTGTTGCTTTATATGTTCACGCAAGTTTTCATGCATGGCTTCTGGTTCTATCCACTGTTGTCCTCCAATTGATATTCGTCGTATTATACCGTCATGAAAGTGAGGTGTATACCCATGTAAAGCTTGAAATGGAGTTTTTCCAATACTATTATTGATAACGTTGTTTACGTTGCGTTCGACTACTTCTATATTTCTATCCCAATCTGTGTGTTCTAACTCGGTCTTCATTTCTGCCATTATAATCGGGACAATGGTTCGATTCAGGCGCTCGACTTGCCCATTTGCCTGTGGATGACTAGTTGAATTTAATGTATGTCGGATACCATTCTCTTGACAATACTTTTCGAACTCTTTTGCTGTGAAGCACGTTCCTCGGTCTGTAATCACGTGATCGGATAAACCATACTCGTTCACAAAACTTCTTATCGCTTTCAACACATGTTTCACTGTCGTTGTACGCATTGGGTAGAGCTTGGCAATTTTTTTCAAATTATCTACAACAATCATAAGATACATATTCTTCTTGTTGCTCGGTACAAAAGGCCCTAAATGATCGATATGTGTTATCGAAAATGGTCTTCTTCCGGGGGTTATGGGATTTAAAAAGCCCTGCCTTCGGCCGCCTGGTGTCTTACTAATTGCACATTCTAAACACATGCGTATATGCTGTTTCACATAGCGTCTCATCTTTGTAAACCAATAGCGTTGTCGTATTTTGGCAATTGTCCGATTTACGGAATAATGTCCTTCTAAATCATGAAATTTATGTGTGATACTTTTCCTCATGGATTTTGGCATTACAAATAGTTTCCGCGTTTCGTTTTCCGTTTTATAAATCCGGTATAACACTCCTCCATTTATTTCATAATCTTTTGCGGTGTTTTTCTCCTCTTCTCTTTCAATACTTCTACTATTTTTTTCAATTCTGGATCACTTTTCTGTATAATTGCCACATGATCATGTTCCGTAACGGTTAACATTACTTCAAAATTTGTTTCTATTACTTCTTCCATGGTATCGCTAGCTGATCCTTCTGGTGTTCTCGACAAAGCATCTTACTTGTTGCATCTTCATACCTGGCTTATGCTTTATTTCAAAATTAAACTCTTGTAAAGCATTGCCCATCGTGCTATAGTAAATTTTTTTAGGCAGAGTAGTCACGTCATCATTTCATTACAAAATGAAAAAACACTGTAGTATTGTATATGTTTAGGAAAACGAAGAAAATAAATACTATTTTTTGCATACTATAAGTACATTTTAATTAAATTTACAATTATTTTAAAGTCGAACATAATGTTTTAAATGAATTTTAATTTATTTAAAATAATTGTAGTTCATTTTTTCACCACATGTTGGTACTATTGAATTTCAATATTTAAACGTTTACATGACATGTTTCTCCCGGCATTGTCAAGCGTCTGCTGTCATTAGTTCGTTACTTTTCTGTTTTTAGTTTGTGTTAATTTTAATAATTGTAAATTGTATTATTGGAGTATTTTCAATCAAATATAAGATATTTTTTAAATGTTATTTTAATTATATTTTCAATAAATCGAATTTATAGTGCTACTCTTTACTTTTCTATAACACTACAGAATTGTAAAACTAAATAAAATCAAATCAATTGTTTTAAAAATATATTCAATGTCATTTAACATTAATTTTCTTATTTTTCATCAAGTGCTTCATTCACTCCCCGTATTCCTTCTGAAACCCGACTCGGTGTGCCCTACACCGAATTTTCAATACTATAAATTGGAAATATATTACATTTTACAATAATATTCAATTATTATTCGACTATTAAATAAATTAACTTGTTCACATAAATTAGCATCGCAGGTAAATACAATTATTTTCTAAAATTAAATTAGTGTACCATGTAAACCTACTAATTTCGTGACGTCATTATCTAGTTACAAACTTTGATGACGTGACTACTCTGCCTAAAAATTTTTACTATATCTGTGGATTCTTTGTTTTATTTGAATTTAGGTAAACGAGTGCTTGACAGTCGGTTACTACCACAAAATGTATACCTATTAGTAATGATCTCAATCGTTGTATACTCCATACAATAGCCATTAACTCAAGTCTACTGGTGTGGTATTCTGACTCTTGGCTTTTAGTCTTTTTACTTATGCAATATACCAAGTGTAATTTGCCATCTTCTGTTCGTTGTAGCAACATACCTGCAAGTCCTTCACTACTCGCATCCGTATGTAACTCAGTTGCCAACTTCGGGTCGAACAATTTCAAAACGGGCTCATCCGTGAGAATACTCTTTAACTTCTCAAACGCTGCCTGCTGATCTTTTCCCCATACAAAATTTGTTTTCTTTCGCAATAAATTCGTTATTGGTTTTGCTAGTTCAGCGTATTTTGGGACAAATCGTTAGAAGAAACTTGTCAGTCCAATGAATCTTCGTACCTCGTGAATATTTTTAGGTTCTCTAAATTCACTTATAGCCTGCACCTTTCTTTTTCCTGGTTTTATTCCCTTTTCGCTTAAAATGTACCCTAAAAATTCTACGGACTTCTTCCCAAATTCACACTTACGCAACTTTAAAGTTAACCGCGCTCGTCGAAATGCTTCAAATACCAACTCTAATCTCTTCAGCATATCCTCCCAATCTGTAGCTGGCACAAGAACATCACCAAGAAAACATTTTACAACTTTATCACGTAATGGTCCCAAAGTTAAATTCATTAAGCGTGCAAATTCACATGGCGCGTTTGTTAGGCCAAATATCATTCGTTGAAATTCACCAGTCTCATCTGGAGTGATGAACGCAGTCTTCGGCTTTGATTTTTCAGCTAGTAGCACCTGTAAGTAACCATGCGCAAGATCTAGAGTCGTAATTATGTTACAATTACTCAGATTTTCAAAAAAAAAAAAAAATGTATATCGGGAATTGGAATTTTTTTTTCTTCGTTTGCTGGTTCAATTTACGATAGTCTATAACTAACCGCGATTCACCTGTTTTTTTCGGTACTAATAACACTGGGCTTGCGTACTCGGAGTCTGTTTCACGCGTTATTCCAGTTTTCTTCCATTCACCCACAATTTCAGCAATTTTTCGTCTATCGTCAGCACTTGTTTTATATGGCTTCGCTCTCACCGGTATATTACTATCTTCAATTGCCATAGTCATTAAATTAGTTCATTAATGTTCATCGCAAACACTCCCGGTATTTATTTATTAAGTCTACCAGTTTACTTGCATCTGCTTCGCTCACATGTTCATCAATGTTTACCATATCGCGCATTATTTCACTGTACTTTACGTTTTCGATTTCATATTCTACGTTTGCACTTCCAATTAGTTCATTTTTCTTCATTAATATATCATTCGAGCTATTGTTCCAAGTCGGAATTTCTATATCGTTATCTCCATATTTCGCTTTTATCAGGTTTATACATTGACTTTTCAGTACACTCTCTTCACTTGTTCTTATTTCGTCTGTCTTCATTTCTTCTATTTCAATGTCTTTAAATGGTTGTTCATCCTTGTATCCAAATTTTAAAATATTATCAATTCGAATATAAGCTATATCTGGTGATTCTGTGTATGTTGTTCCAACAATAACACTCGGAGCTTGTGCATTATCTGGAACTACAATGAATTCAATTTTATCGATTCGAACTCCATCAACAGCTAGACTTGTTTTTATTATTTTCGTGCATGTAATTCGGTTAGCTTCACTTTCAAATCCGGTTAAAGTGACTGCTTTCTCTAGGCATTCTTCTTCCACTTGGATTTCTTTCATTGCCGACCGTTTAATGGTGATCCACTGTCAATCAATCCTATCAATTTATGTTTACCTCCTACTTCGATTTTTTTAAAGAATTTTTGGTCTCCGTCATCATTGTTGCTAATCGCACTTACTGGCTTTTCCTCTCTCTTCACCTTCACACAACTCCTTGCTATATGTCCATCTTGTTTACATGCATAACATTTCGGTACTATCTTTGGTTGTGGACAATTTCTCGCTATGTGGCCATACTTTTGACAGTTGAAGCACTTAGTTTCCCCTGCTTCATTTCTAATTGGTAACTTGTATTCGATTTCACTATCATTCTGTCGTTCTTTCGTGGCTCGAGTTCTTTATTTTCTGGTACCTTGTTCGGTAAATCAATTCTGGCTGCATCTTTCTTAAATCGGTTGCTTCTTTCCCGTGCAATTCTTTCAGCACTTAATATATCATGCAACAATTCATCTGTATCAACGTGTTTAGAAGGTAAAACCATAGTACATATTTCTCGTGATGAAATACCCGTTAATACTTGCTCTTTAATTTCTGAAAATTTCAAACTTAAATTAGTACACAGTTTTACTTTTTCATGAAAATATGCAGTTATTGACTCATCTTTTCGTTGCACTCTAGATATCATCTTTTGCCATTTCATTGAAGTACCAGTTTCGCCACAGAATGTTTTCTTAAAAGCAACTTGAAATTTTGGCTAATCTGTGAACTCATTTCTTCGAGTAGCGTACCAATGTGCTGCACCTCCAGTTAAATGTGTTCTGGCCGTTTCCAAAGCGAATGAATCAGGCCACGAATGTAATGTCTGCATGCTTGAAATACCGTTAAGCCATTCACGAGCTCTATCCATATCACCATCAAATATTTTTATATTCTTCGTTAAATCTGGCATTATGTGATACGATGGAATTTCTGTGCGGTTTGTGTTAGTGGACATGGATGACAAAGTTCTGTTTAGACTTGTCATTTCTGCATCCCTTCGTCTGTTTTCCTGCAACATTAGGACAAATAAATCGTTCACTGATATTTCTCTAGCTTCCCTTTGTAAGTTATTGTCTCGAAAAGCGCCTTCTAAACTGTCTATACTCGCTACACTTTGGACATCGTGTTCGTTTCCGTAAGCGCCATTTTCTTCACCGGGTTGTGCTCCCTTGCTCATTCTTTCATCAGCAAACATATTGATACTTTCGTTTTACACAATTGTTTTGGATTCCACTTCTGATTTTGTAAACTCACAAACATTCAAACACCGTATTTTGATAAAATAAAAGGTTTATTTCTATGCAAAATAACAAAAATCGTCATACGTTCTTCGCTCAAATTATCTCTATGTATCTTCCAAAAACTACCAATCTACTAACGTAGAAAGACTTGCCAGAACAGTAAGTGCGTTCAATGAAGCTAGCAAATCTAGCATTTGCTAACCTGCGCTAAGCTGTCAATTCACAGTCACATTGAACGGTTTGCTAACTTACTTGGCGGTTTCATGTTTGAATGCAGGGAGTACCTACCTATTTGATGTGAAATTACGTGAAAAGAAATGAATATGGACAAATTTAGTATAAAAGACTAGCGAACTCGGCTACGCCGAGTATATATGTATAGCAATTTAAGAATAATTAAACATACATATAATTGCGAAATATATTAATTCATATAATATTTTATTTTGTAGGACCTTATATACAGATATAAAGAGAAAAATATTTTTAATGAAATATTAAATAATACAGAATTTGTCAGAAATATCATTATATTATTATAATTTTCCATGTTTTCACGTGCTCCTGTTTAACATGAACTACAAGAAAATTAAAATTTAATAAATAAAATAGATATTTATATTTAAAAATATTTTTCTTTAATTATTACAGTGGCGGCTATTCGGGTGAAGAAGGTGAAGAGCAACTTCACCTGTTATTTCAGAAAACAAAAATTTTTTTAAAAAATTAATTTCACATTATTTTTATTTATTATGTACTATAAAGCCTGAAATAAATATTAATATAATTTAAAAATCAAATTATCTACTAAAAATTATATAAACTGATCGTCCGCAACCCGCATTATATGAAGAGTAATTTAAATTTTGAATAAACTCTTCACAGTTGCGCGCGCAGCTAGCGTTTATTGGCTAGATAGAATGGTTGCCATAGCAACGATGCTTCCCCCTCCGCTTACAGAAGCGAATGGTGAATACCAGATTTCGAACTCTGCACCTCGTCTCCACATTGAAATTGATGCATTGAAATGTGCTTGTTAAAACAATTTGAATAGTTATTATTTTATTTATTATAATTTTAACTTATTTGGAAGGAAATACTAATATATTTTAAGTGATAATAAATTCACATTAATATTTTATTGTTAATATTAATACTTTAACTCTAACAGTTTGCATAATGTATATTTAAATCATCAGAATGAATCTGCATAATGATATTATTATGTGGTAGCTTTTATTTGCAAAAACTTTTTTGAAGGATAGGCATATTGAGCTAATTTATAAAGTATGACAAATATAATTTTGTTTTGTTTATAAATATTTTTTGATTTAAAATATATATTTGAAATTTATCGTAAGTAATAATTACAATACCCCCCCCCCCCCCCCCTAATACCCCTCTCCCACATAAATATCTCTTCACCTATTTTTCACCTCACGAGCCGCCACTGAATTATTATGATGAAATATGAGCTATGTAATATATAAACATTTTAATTTACGCACCAAATTACAACTGAATTTTAAATAATCCCGCCTTACATGTAAATCTAGCAGAGGTAGCATATAAATTCTCGCTGCATTTGCTAGCTAGCAAATCTAGCGAACGCTAGACTAGCAGAGCGTTCAATCCGCGAAAAAATTCAAAGTAGCTGACATCTGGTGGCAAAATTTAATAGTTCCCAAGTAAGGAAAACATGTTGATGTTTACATTGAAAGAGATACGCGTTTCATTAAGAAAAAGAGTAAATGTAAAAAATATTGCTCAGTTCCACAATGTAACAATTATTCAAGTGAGAATATATCGTTACATTATTTTCCTAAAGATTTAAAGATGCGGCAAGCATGGATTCATGTATTACAAATAGGGAAAAAGGTTACAAAGTATATGAATGTATTTGTATGAACACCATGTATATCTTCATTACAATAATATTCTATCGTACTATATAACATTACTTATAAATTAATACCTGATTTTACATAAATGTTTATTCTCCACTTAAACTTATTTACATAGTAAATTTCCATCAAGTCGTCGAAATTATAATTGAATTTAAAACAGCAATGTTAAAATTAATTAAAACTATTTAAAATAATGCGCATTTATTAAAAATAAATAAATTTACTGTGGAAATAAATCTCAGAGAAGAATTTGTTTATAAAACCGGACCTAAAACTTCTAACAAATTAAATGTTAAGAGTATACATTGTTCTTCCAGGCTGCTTGAATTTTAATTAGCACATTCAATATTAATTCGAGTGAAAAAAATACCTATTATACCATTACTTGCCATCGTATCAAAAACTTTATCTTGAATTTCAGATAATTTATCTTTGGATGGAGAATTTGGATTCTTTTTCTTCACTTCGGGGTGGCAGTATTCGGAGATTTGCAAATAATTTCTTGCAATTCTTCATGCTTACAAACATATTTGTGTCTTTACGAATTATTATCAACAACATTAAACTTTTAAATGCAATTTAAATTAAATAACTACGAATCACTCATGAAAAATGTTAATCCATAATAAAATAAGTTGCATTTAGTTAATGGATATACATTTAGAGGTGCAACCATTGGGATCTCGAGAACTATAAAAGATGCGATGTCGGTTAAATGGAACTTTTTGTGCGCCTTTGGGAGGCCATCTCAGATGTGCTTTTATTTTTCCAAACATACTCATAGGACACTAGATAATGACGAAAAACTGAATATTGTTGATTTTTTCTTTTTCAAATAACTTCTAATCTATTAATAATTGAGAAAAAAGTTTCAAATATAAAAGATAGATATTTTTATTAACTAATCAGTGGCGTGCGATATAAATTTTTATATCCGTAAATTTTTGAGATATAACACAAACTTATATTTTTTTAAATTAAACCCATATCTGATTTTAGTCTCAAAAAAATAAATATTTTTTTCTCTTTTTAACAATGTAAGGGTTATTATGTTTTATATTTGTTTTGCCTTCAAAATTATTATTTTTTCCTTATTTTATATTAAATTTACAATTATTTTGAAAATATTGGTAGATTTCTATTTGGAAATACTCCTTGTATTTAAATAATTTATTTCGTCAAAAAATTTTGCTCAAAACACGTATCAAATTAATTTTTATAAAATTTTGTATCAGGTCGCCCTTGGCACATCATAGTGTAATTTGTAATTAAGTAATAAAGGCATAAAACAAATTATTTTGATAAATACAATATAATTAATAAAAATAATAATGTTTTTTTGGGAAATAATAAGAAAATTCAGGAAAATAAAGACAAAAATTAAATTTTAGGAGCAAAACAAATATAATACATAATAACCCTTACATCATTGAAAAGAGAAAAAAATAATTATTTTTTAAGACTAAAATCAGATATGGGTTCCAAAAAAAAAAATTTGTGTTATATCTCGAAAATTTACGGATATAAAAATTTATTTCGTACGCCACTGGTTAGTTAATAAAAATAGCTATCTTTTATGTTTGAAACGTTTTTCTCAATTACTAATAGTTTAGAAGTTATTTGAGAAAGAAAAAATCAACAATAATCAGTTTTTCGACATTATCTTGTGCCCTATAAGAATTTTTGGAAAAACAGAAGCACATCTGAGGTGGCGTCCCAAAGGCGCACAAAAAGTTCTATTTAACCGACATCGTATCTCTTATAGTTCTCGAAATCCCAATGGTGGCACCTCTAAATGGGACACACTGTATAGTAAATATTACTGTAATTACATTCTAATTAGTTTAGCTATTGGCATAAATTAATGTAGCAACAATTTATGTTTGCATGTACCACTTAGACCAGCTTTACAAGAGCAGGTAGCACGCCATTCGCTAACATTATTTTTTAATTTAATATTAATATTATGAGGTACACCCTTTCAATTAGAAGTTTGAAGACACAATCCTAACAATTCCTTCTCGTCGGTATCTTTCTTTAATCCACATAGCATAATGTCCCGCTATCCGCGAGAGCCACATCCTACAGATAGCAGCACTAATGACCGACTTATAGGGAAAACATTATATTTTACGTTTGTGCTAGTTGTATTTTGATGCTTTGTTTTGAGGATATTTTGTTATTTTTAAATGAAATTAAATATGTTTATCACAATGTCAAATATACAGGGGTGTAGTCGAGGGTATACGCGGGTATACGCCGTATACCCTCTGGATTTTTTAGGTGCCCGAACGTGTACCCTCTGCTTTTAAATATTTGAGACAAAAATTATAAAAATTAAATCAACTAATGAAAATTTTATCCCACAATTAATATCATTTTTTTAGAAATTATATTGAAATTATCTTTATGTTTATAAAATGTACTTTATTTGATTGGCGTCGCCATCTATTATTGAAATTTTAATTTTGATTTTTGTTATATAGAAGCCGTATACCGTTTTCAGTTTTCGCAAAATGTACGATTCGTAGTAGGCAGGTTTGCGACTTTTATACGTAAGGCAGTATTTAATTATTTTATTTTTTTCTTTGTGTTTATAGTTTTTGTATTTTGAATTTTAGTTGAAAATTTAAAAGATGACATTAACTTCGTATTAAGTCACAATGTATAATAGTCGCGCGCTTGTTGTGTTGTTGTGTTTCGATTTTAGACAGTTTATCCAGATAAATATATTCTTGTTTGTAATTTTTATACATGAAAGGGAAAAAACATGCAACTTCACATCCCTTGAAAAAATGTAATTTTCAATTATAAGGCATTTGACCTTGAATGAAAAAAAAAATATTTTTATTTAGTATCTTTTTTCTTCTTAATTATTGCCCCCCTCCCCCCCCCCTCTCTGCGTATACCCTATGTTTACAAATATATTTTCAGCGTATACCCTCTGCTAATTTTACGACTACAGCACTGCAAATATATACATTTATTTAAATGGTGCTGTGCGGCCTATGGTCGAAGGAGAAGCGATATATAAAGGTAAAATAAGATTCAAAATTGAAGTTATCTGCATGTTAACTACTTATTTAATTATTTTTAGCTGAATATACTAGTGCGGATATAAGACAGATAAACATAATAATATAGAAATAAATGGACTGTGTGTTCAAACACCTATTTTGAAAGGGGCTCCTCACTCGATCGTAATAACATTAAATACAAATGTACATCAAGTTCTTTGTTTTGCACGTCTTCCTCTTGCTCAATTTCTGGTATTTTTATAGTTTCTTCTTCTTCTCTATCTTTCCGATACACAATTTAAAATAAATATATAATTTCAAAGAATAATAGTTACTACCTACAGGTGTAACATCTGTCTATTTTTCTTCTCTGTACAGAGGTTTTGTCGAATTTTCTTTGGATAATTTTTGGCTTGGTATAGCATTTCTTCTTAATATTTTTCTTTTAATAACTACAAAAACAATCTAATAAAGTTTTGAAGCATCAAATTTTGTAAATACTTATATGGAATAAATTCGCTTAGGTAAAAAATGTTGTGAACAAACTCATGAACGGTGATATGTCTTTTCCGATTTTTAACGCAATTTTCCATTTATTTTTTAATATTTCTCTTTTTGGGGAAATAATGAACGAATATGTCAGCACTTGCATAATTATTGCACTGCAGTACAGAACAATATTTCTTCGATTTGCTGGTCATTTTTGGTTGCTGTTTACTTATAACCCTATATGACAACACAACGTTTTCCCTAATACTTATATGTTTTATTTTGCCACCAGATGTCAGACACTTTGTTGGCTCTTGCCAATAAAATATTAATAACATCATATTTACAGGTTATACTTTGTGTACCACATATATTTACCTTTAAATACAGCTTCTCCTTCTACAATCGGCCGTATTTTTCCATTTAAATATGAAAGAATATCTGCTAATGATATTTCCGTATTAGAAAATTTTAATAATCACAGATATTTATAAAAAAGTACAAAAATAACACTTAACAACACGAAACGTTCGTTTACTACAATGGTTATCTGAAGTTTGTTTTCCCCATTGCGGTAGCGATTTTGCTGCCATCTACATTTAGATTTTTTCGCGGATAGAAGATACTAACTTTGAATATATAATACCCTTATATAGAGTATTATATATTCAATGATACTAAACAGAAATGTCGGTATGGCCGAGATATTTATTTTAAATTTAAATTGAAAAAATCTGTTGTGGCCAGCACAAGACCTTCCGTCAATTCCATGTATTTTGTACAAATCCCATACCAAAAGGTCCTTGGAACAGATTCTATATAATATCATGTAAAATCGAACACGAACACATACTATTTTTTACAAATTCCATACCAAAAGTTCATTTAAAAAGGTTCTATAAATCCAATAAAATTATAACATAAACTACACTAAGTAATGTCCTTCCATCTTCTCTTTGGCCTTTCTCTGCGTGTCACTTGCGAGCAACACTATGACATACCAATTTTAGATCCTATACTTTTTTTCCATATTTGGTTTTGCACTTGCAACTGACATCTGTCAATTAAATTTTTTTGAATAATTATGTCAGCTGTTTCCATGATAAATAACAAAGCTGACTAATTTTTGAAAATTAATTTCTTTATAATGCTTTAACTCTACATCTATTGAATATGAAGGAAAATAAATAATCAAACCATATAGAGAAGAGTATTTTCTTTAATAAATATAATAACAAAATGTCAAAAAATAATATTTAACTGCGTTTTTTTAAGAAAAACTGTTAAAAACTTCAAATAAGCGTACTTCCGGTGGATCAATTATAACCAAAATCTAATCAACTCTTCATATGGATGTACAGAAGAGGAATACGAAAGAATTATAATTTTTAGAATTGTAGTATTGGAGTTATCGTCGGAGAAAAAATTGTCACACACGGACACACATACACACACACACACACACACACACGGACACACACACACACACACACACACACACACACACATACATACAGACATCATCTTAAAAATAGTAAATTCGTATTGTAGGGACCCTAAAACGTGCTTATTCATTAAAAACTCACTACCGAATTTTTTGACCAAAGACAATACCTTCCTTACCTAAAGGTGACGGAAGGTAAAAAACAGCAGAAACGATATTTTTATTAAAAATATTTATTAAGTTATAAAAAATAAATAATTATACAAAAAAATAATAGAAATAAAAATATTTACAATGGAAAACCATATCTAAATATATAATAATCTAAAATAAAAACTATATACAAAATTTATTTACAAAATTTAATAAAATAGCCTTCTACAATTTTATTTTTGATACTAAGTTCTATTTTTACCTTCCGTCACCTTTAGGTAAGGAAGGTATTGTCTTTGGTCAAAAAATTCGGTGGTGAGTTTTTAATGAATAAGCACGTTTTAGGGTCCCTACAATACGAATATACCATTTTTAAGATGATGTCTGTATGTGTGTGTGTGTGTGTGTCCGTGTGTGTGTGTGTGTGTGTGTCCGTGTGTGTGTGTGTGTGTGTGTGTGTCCGTGTGTGTGTGTGTCCGTGTGTGACAAATTTTTCTCCGACGATAACTCCAATACTACAATTCTAAAAATTATAATTCTTTCGTATTCCTCTTCTGTACGACCATATGAAGAGTTGATTAGATTTTGGTTATAATTACTCCACCGGAAGTACCCTTATTTGAAGATTTTAACAGTTTTTCCTAAAAAAACGCAGTTAAATATTATTTTTTGACATTTTGTTATTATACATATTATATACTCTTCTCTATATGGTTTTATTATACATTTTCCTTCATAATCAATAGATGTAGATTTAAAGCGTTATAAAGAAATTAATTTTGAAAAATTAGTCTGCTTTGCAATTTATCATGGAAACAGATGATATATTAAAAAATTCTAATTGACAGATGTCAGTTGGAAGTGCAAATCCAAATATGGAGCGTATAGGATCTAAAATTGATATGGCATAGTGTTCCTCGCAAGTGACATGCAGAGAAAGGCCAAAGAGAAGACGGAAGGACTGTATCGCAAAAGACTTGAGAAAGAAAGGACTGTGTGATGCGTTGGACAAGAATGAGTGGAAGAGAAGAGGAAACAGCGACCCCTAATAAAATAGGGGAAAGAAGAAATGAAGGAAGTGTCTAGTGCATTTTACCTAGTGTATATTTATGTTATAATTTTATTGGATTTATAGAACCTTTTCGAATCAACTTTTGGTATAGAATTTTTAAAAAATAGTATGTGTTCGTGATCGATTTTACATGATATTATATAGAATCTGTTCCAAGGACTTTTTGGTATGGGATTTGTACAAAATACATCGAATTGACGGAAGGTCTTGTGCTGGCCACAACAGATTTTTTTGGATAGATTGAAAACAATGTTTATGACAAATATTGTTTAAGAATTTTATAAATGTTTTACTTTCGAAAATCGATGGAGTGGTTATCAAAAAATCATGTATTGCAATTTTTGATCAATCGCCATTTTGTCATTTTAAAAAATAATTGTAAATGCCAAATATTTTAGAAAGCCTAAAGGTAAATTTGAAAGAAAAAAAATTTTCAATAGTCTTTAAAATAATGGAGTTTTTTCGAAAAACAAAAGAACTGCAATAACTACGAACTGGGGCACCAAATCAAAAATTGGAACTAAGAAAAGTTGTTTGTTTTAATGAGTTCTAACTACCATTTTCGGGTGTAACAACTTAGTATTAACAGCCTGTATATCGATATTTTTTTTCTTGTCCTATTATTATACAAATTACTAACTTATCTTTTAAAACTAATTCTATTATGTGAAATGTTTAATCAAATAAATCAACTAAATTAAACGTTATGATTATTTAAACAGATATTAGCAACGTAATAACATGTCTTGCGGGTAATACGGTTCTGCAGTTCTTACGGGTAATACAGGTCTGCTGAAATACGAATGAGCGGATTTTCTTCTGGATCCACCGGTATTTCGAGCACTAAGAAATTGTGATTAATTTTAGTCTCATATTGTGTAATTTTTAATTCTGTACAACTTTTTTATTTACAAGTTTTCTCTAATATTAATTAGTCAGAAACTAGAGCAAAATGTAAAAAATATGACATTTTGTATTCCCTATATGACGGATTCCAAGTAGACACTATACCGACCGGGTGTAACACGAAAACCGGGCCATGAGCGTTTAACTTGAGAAAACAGTTTTTCTTTGTCCAAAAGTGGCCTATTAATTTTAGACAAAAATGCTTCAAATAAAAGTCATTTTAGATGTGCTTTCGTTTTTCAAAAAAAAAAAACTTTAGTTTTCGGTCCAAAAATTCGATAGTGAGTTTTTAGTGAATAAGCATGAATTAGGGTCCCTCCAACACTTTCTTACTATTTTTACAATGATGTCTGTATGTGTGTGTGCGTGAGTGTGTGTGTGTGTATATCTGTGTTTATATGTGTTTGTGTGTGTGTGTGTGTGTGTGTGTGTGTGTGTATGGTAGAAATGAAATGGCAGAAGACTTACGTCATCAAAAAATATCCCTAAAGTAATGACGTCATATACTACTAAGTTTACATGGGATACAAATTTATAAGGCGCGAGCAGTCATGTGACTTTGTTGGTCTTTCTTGACAAGCAGATATGGGAACCTGTGACAGAATGACAGCTCGTAGTTGTATATATGAATAACAAACGTCATCATTTTTCATTCCAAATTTCATTATTTTCCAATTTCAGGTGGTTTATCTTCTAACTAATGATTCGAGTTTGCGCAGTTATACGATTTTGGTCAGCTGTTTTGTTAAAAAGTAACCTTGTAACTTGGAAGTGAAAGCGTAATTTTCTGTTATGTTGACGAATTTTCATTTGAAGAGTTGTATGAATCGGGGGAATTTTCTTCTAGTGATGAAGACAATCTGGAAATGTTTGGCGAAAATCCGAGGTCAAAAAATGAAATTTATTTAGAAGAAACAGTAATAGTAATCATGCACATACATAAATGTCAGTCATTATTTTTCATTCCAAATTTCATGATTTTCCAATTTCATGTGATTTATTTAACTCGCCAAGTAAAGTCAACACAACTGGTGACAAAGAAACCACGTGAACTTACAAATTATTGAAATTTTGAATTAAAATTTATGACATGACATTTGGAAGTTATGTACATCTTAGAGTATAGAATAGGACTAGAGAGAGCGTAAAGTACAGATGTGGACAGAGTTTTTGTCGCCATGAGACGGAAGGGGAATCTCGTGGCCGCCATCTTGGGACGATCAACGTTATAATGTATTTAAGCGCGCTTTCTTCAGTTTTGTTACAAAAATACAATAACGTAACAGAAATTGAAGCTATTTGTAATTAGCAAGCTTTAATTCAGTAAGAAATGTATTAAAATTAATTAAATTTAAATTTGAAAGAACCAAAAAATTGTAAAAATCTTCAATTTGAAGTGTATTGCGATTAAACTTTAATAAAATATTTTTTATAGAAATTAAACTGTTCGAATTTTATGACAATTGTAATAATTGAGATAGAAACTTACAAAAACTAGGTACCGAATAGGCAAATAATTTGAGGCTAGAAATTTCATATAAAAATATATATTTATGATGTTTACAATACAAATAAATACGAAGTACAAACATATTTATTACAAAAAATAAGTTAATATTTTTACATGAAATATGTAAAAAAATACAATAAATTATATGAACTAAACATTAATAATATGTATAAGTAAAATAATACTTACTTGTGAATTGTCATCGCTTTTTCCTTTTCTTTTTCTTGTTTTAAAGTTTTTACGGACATTCGGTTATTACAACCGAAGGCACAAGTCGTTGACATGTAATTACAAACGTTTCACATTCAAATAACACAAATTAAAATCGATTATTAACGTAAAATAATCAAATAACCAGAGAACGCTTATATACACTTGATCTTCCCAAGATGGCCGCCGTACAAACACAAGCTTACCCCGCATGACATCAGCTTTGAGTGTTTAGGCGCCCTCTATGTGTATATATATTTTATAACTCTATGATGTACATCATTCTGACACGGGTGCCCATATTTGCTTGTCAAGATTTGCTTATTTGCAGGGCATCTGTTCCTCTCTAAAAATACAAAATTTAAAGATTGATAACAAAATAATAGTTGAAAAAAAAATATCTTTTGAACGGCTGTTAACGGAATTAATGGCCCACAATTCCCCTTCGAAATAATTCATAATTAGTTTTTAAAATTGTTTTTAAGCTTTATGCATTATTGTGGATGTAAACTGACAACCAATTGACAATAGTGACAGGATGTATATTCGATCGATATAAAATTTAATGTAAACATTGTCATGCCAACGTTTAGAATAAAAATAAACTACAATTATTTGAAATAATTTCAAATTCGGTAAAAGGTAGAGAGATTGACTTAGAAATACTTGTAAATTTCATTAATATATACTTTTCTTAATACTAGTATTTTTCTTTTTTCTGTATTTAAAAGTAAATAATTTGTACAAGTTATATTTCGTTTTATAAAGTTTTTTTCAGGTCTATGACGCAAATCTTCTCGCATTTCATTTTCACTATATCTGTGTGTATATATGTGTGTGCGTGTGTGATGATTTTTTCATCCACAATACCCCTTACATCAAACTTCTAAGCTTTCTGCATTGATATAAAGAGTTCATTAGATTTTGGGTAAAATTGGACAACCGGAAGGAGCACTGCACTTGAAGCTCATAACAGTTTTTAATGAAAAACTATATTAAAATATAATCCAAAACTTTTCAATTTTAGTGTTTAACACTTTTATATTAATAAAAACCACATATTAGATTTTCGCTAAAATTGACAAACCGGAAGTGGTAGTTTACTTGAAGCTCTATACAGACTTTTTTGAAAAATATATTAAAATATGATCTCAAACTTCTCAAATTTCGTATTTAAAACTCGTATATAATTTATTTCAAACAATATATTAGATTTTTACTATAAATGATAAACCGGAAGTGGTACTTAATTTACAGCTCGTAACAGATTTTTGAGGAAAAGCAAAGCATAATAAAATATGATCCAGAATTTCGTATTACAGACTTTTCTATTTATTTGAACAACAAATTAGATTTTATTTACAACCAATCAACCGGAAGTGATACTTTACTTAAAGCTCATTGCTATTTGAAACATGGAATTGACGGGAGGTCATGTGCTGGCCACATCAGATTTCTTTATAGTCTACAATAAAATTTTTGAAAGAAGTCCGATCAAGGCCATCTACGAATTGTATCTATGAATTCATATTTTGTGCTGTCAAATTTAGTAGTGTCTTTTACTTAGTTTTTATGAGGGTATATAATATCTATAAAAACTATGTAAAATTGTAAACCATACTACTAAATTTGATAGCATAAAATCTTAATTCATAGATGCAATTCGTAGATGGCCTTGATCGGACTTCTTTCAAAAATTTTACTGTATTTACTAACATAAACAAAAGTTTGTTCGATCACTATCATTATCAATTTTTCACAACAGTGTTTTGCGACGTGTGTAAAATTCGGCATTTCAAGGGGATCTCATAGCTCAGTTGGTAGAGGGTTCGACTAGATATTGGACGGCCCAAATCCCGGTGAGATTCATGAGTTTTTCACAAATCTGTCTTGGTTATTTATAAAATTTAATTTGAACTTTCAACACATGTTCATGGTAACTGTACGTTACAGAAATTCACCGTTGAAATACATCTTATTTATATTTTGGAGTGAATGCATTTGGTGTACAAAATATTTATACAATATAAATATCTTATATCTTAAGTACTATCTCAGAAAAATGCAAATAACTATGCATTTTTAATTGACCGACATTTTATTACAATGTACGAAATATAATATATTAGGGCAAAATTGTTGTTGGTACTAAGCACCCACACTTTTACTTTCTGTGGTACCCACGTAATTTACGCCCCTGACGACGACGTCGAACAATGTTCTTCAAGATGTGATACAAATGTAACTTTTTTTTAATATGACGCTGTCATATTTGCACTGAAACTATTGCACTTGCTACAGTAGTCGGTACGATAAAATATGCACTCAGAGCAAGTAAACAGTGCACTAAGTGCAGTTTCCTATTTCATAATAAGCTGAAAATCGAGCTGAAAAAGTAGTAAGTAATGAAAAAATTCGCACTGAATTGAGAAAGAAATAGAAAACGCTATTAGTTTTTATGGGGGTACATAAATACTACTGCTATTTTGTTATTATAAAAATATATGTTACAGTAAAAACATTCAAAAATAAGTCGACTGATACGTTTATTAGCAAATGTAAAACCAAATATGTAAAAAATAAGATACTGAGTCGCACACGCTTCTTGTCTTGTCAATGCAAATGTATGCCAATTTATTAATTAATTCATGATACAGGTAACATTGATTGGACTTTTTTAATAAATTAAACTATTTATAATTTTTAGTTAAAATATGTATTTTCGTTTATAGTCTCTTCAGTGATTTAGTAAATTAACTCCAAAATTATTTTAGGTATTCATCCAATATAAACGAAGCATTTAGTTTAATGATGCTGTCCCACATAACTTTAACATCTTTCCAAGTTAGTGTACTTGGATTTCAGATAATAATGGTAAACAGCTTTACAGACTCTATTCGATTTGCCATGCATTTGTTTGGATGGCTCGTTTTATTATTCTTAATTTGTTATTATGGTCAAAATTTGATTGATGAGGTAAGTTAATATTAAATATTTTAATTAATTAATTAATAATATTAGTATTTTCAGAGTTTCGATATAGGAGTATACGCATATTCATCTTCATGGTACAAAGCGCCTTCAAATGTACAAAAAGATATACAACTTATGATATTAAGGAGTCAGAAACCTTTGACGTTATCAGCTGCATCTTTGGGAATTATGTCACTCGAGACGTTTGTAGGGGTAAACTAATTTTATAAATAAAAATAAACCCTGAAATTCTTATACATTAATATACAATTTTTAGGTAATAAGTACAGCATATTCTTACTTTACTTTACTACTGAATATAAAAGCCGACAAAAATTAGTTATATATTATTAAATAAGAAAAACTAGAAAAACGAAAAATTTAAAGGTTGATGATTACCAAATGGAATAGGTGCAATATTACTCACTATTTAATAATAATAATAAAATATTTATAATTATATGCAATATGGTGTGTTCAAAAAAGAACCTAACTCGGAGTAGGCTTTGAACAGAGAAACATATGTCTGATCGTTATTCAATTAAAATATCAAATAGTCAAAATCGATATTGAAATGTAATTTTAAAGAGAAATGATAATAAAGAAGGGAGCGAAATATTGGCATTCGCCGTTTTCTAATTTATTTTCATTTCTAAAATAAGATTCAAGAAAAAAAGCTTTGATTTCGTTAGATAACATTTTTGACAATATCTCACGACATGACGTACTATACACGCATAACTAGCCAACTAAGTTCTAATGGCCGGTTGCATCGCTGACACTTAAATTTTAAGGGTTCCTTAAATTGACAATATCGTATCAATATGAAACGTCAAATGAGTAATTGGATATTGATGTCAAAATTTCGATTTGCATTTTTTTGTTTAAACCTAGCTTAAAATTTAAGTGTCAGCGGTGCAACTGGGCCTAAAACTTTCTACCCTTTTCTATATGAACACACACATAATTACCGATCGCTGTCGCACCTATAGTATTCGTTCGGCCGCCCTTCGTTAGTACTTAGGTCAGCTCACGTCTTGAGCATATCTCCATGATGGAACCTTTTCGAATAAATCCATACACATACACAAAACAATAAATTAGATTATTTCAAATATTATGGCAGATAGCACTATCATAGATTGAAAAAATCTGATGTGGCCAACACAAAACCTCCCGCTATTTAATTTTTATTAATTTAAACACATACCTACGTATTTACTAGCGCTGCAAACTGTTCCATTGCATAAAACTATTGCTTTATTTACTATTTTCTTTTTAAAATGTGACTATTATTAATTTGAAGTGATTAGTTTTTTGACAGTGACATTTACTATCAGTTACATTCATTTGAAATATGAACTGTGTAAAAAGGAATTGTGTTTATCTTAGGCTTCGGGACTTATAAAAAAATGATTTTTAAATTTATCTGTAAAATGTACAGAAAAATGTATTCCTGTAGAAAATTCAATAGTCTTTAATTTTCATAATGACATAATGCAAAAAAAAATGGCATTTAATGGTATTTTTTTGAAGAAAAACCATTCCCAAGGAACACAGAGTTTTTATTAAGACATAACTAATAATGCTGTTATTTTGCCTTGTACACTTTATTCTAGTCTGTTAAACTACAATGCAAAGTTATGATGTGTGGTACTTATTATTTGGTCACATAATAGTTATTAAAACGTTTTATATTTAAGTTTCATTGGCGACGATTGTTTTAGTTTTATTAATGTCATTCGCACTAAAGAAACGTAATTGACAGTTTATAAATAGATTTTTACTTCCTTGTACGAAGTAAAGGAAGTATTGTAATCGCGAAAAATTTCGGTTTCCAGATTTCAACGGAAATATCCATTTTGACTATCCCTGAATCCATATTGACTAATTTCGCCGTGACGTCTGTACGTGCGTATCTTGCATAACTGAAAAACGGGAAGCCGTAGAAAGTTAAAATTTTGTATTTAGGACTGTTATAACATCTAGTTGTGCACCTCCCTTTTTGGTCATTACATAACTTTCGGAAGTGGTACTTTACTTGAATCCTATAATAGATTTTAATGAAAAACTATATTAAAATATAATCCAAAACTTTTCAAATTTGGTATATAAGACTTTTGTGTCAATGGGAATAAATTAATAGATTTTAGTTAAAATGGTCTACCCGGAAGTGGTACTTTACTTGAAGCCTATAATAGATTTTAATGAAAAACTATATTAAAATATAATCCAAAACTTTTCAAATTTGGTATATAATACTTTTATATCAATGGGAATAACATAATAGATTTTAGTTAAAATAGTCTACTAGGAAGTGATACTTTACTTGAAGCCTATTATAGATTTTAATGAAAAACTATATTAAAAATTAAAATATCCAAAACTTTTCAAATTTGGTATACAGGTGTCCCATTTAAGGTACGAATGCATTGGTATCTCGAGAACTGTAAGAGCTACGAGGTTGATTAAGTTAGACAAAAGTTGCCCCATTAGGAGGCTATTTTAATGGTGTTTTGTTATTTGCGAAAAAATGCATAGGTCACTAGATACAGGTGAAAATGTAAATTTAGCGATTTTCTTTTTTTGCGTATAACTTTGTTATATGAAATAATACGAGATTCTGGTTTGCACTTTCTTAATGCACTTTTGTATGGTGAATTTGCAGAAGTTCTCAAATTTTTTTTATATCTAACCATTTACGAGTTACTGATAGCAACTTTTATTTTTCATATGGAGGTCATATTAAGCTATGGCATTTTTAAATAGAGATTTTTTTTAGCTTTACAATGATATAAAACAATAATGATTTATTTTCATAATTAACAGAAAAATTAATAAAAATTGTTATTTATACTAAAATTAAATTGAAAAAAGTAGATCGAAAGCTGCTATGGAAACAACGAACAACGAAAGAGTGCAACAATAGGGGTTTCCAAGGCTACAGCTTTTTAAGAAAGACTTATTGGATATCAGTGTTCATCATGTATAAGTAATATTAAGATGAATATAATCGTTAATTTGCTCATTTTTATTACTCTAAAATCAAAATTAAAATTTAATGCATTTAAATTGAGTGCATAAAATTTAGTATCGGCCATCTTTGTGACGTCAACGGCACTCTGAAAATTCTGATTGGCTAATGGCTTTTCGAGCGCGCAGATCAGTTCGCGCTGTGACCTGACGTGATGTTCAAGCCAGAACATTTGTTATTTTGATGAAATTTAAGGTTACAAGAAATTTTTACTGAATTTCCTGTTAGTTTCTTTGAAGAATCTTTTGAAAAAACAAGTAAGTGAAGTTAATAACCAATAATGCTATTTATATTAAAACTGTTCATTTTCTTTAGAATATGGATCCTGAATTTGTGAAAGCAGACAGTCGAAATTTGCCGTATTTAGATAGTCATGTTGCATTTGTTTTACAAAGACAATCCTAGTTTTGTTAGTGCTGAGGTATGTAATGTTTTGTACGCAGATTTATGGAATATTTATTTAATACAACAACATTTGCAGAGCAACTAAAGAAGAGTTGAAGAGTATGGAGACGAAGCTGTTACTGTAGAAGTTGAATTCGACAAAGACTTCTGTCAACAGTTGATGGAGGAGGCAACAACATTTTGGAAAATTGCAGTATTCCCCAAATTTATGAAGTCAATAAATAGTTTCATAGTTGTTTGTTATTTTTTTGTCTTAAATAAAACATCATTTTACCAATAGTTTAATTTATTATTAATTAGAAAGTTAAACATGTGCTAATTTTATAATTTTAATGATAACAGGATAGGATAAGAATAAGGAACAGCGTTTTTACTTTCTGGCTGTAAATCGAATACACAAATAATTAAATTAGTAAATTAATTAACATGTTTAGATTTAATACCATTATAATACGGAATATTTATTTTTAGTCATTATAACTTGCACGTTTTTCTTCATTTTTTGGAACCATTACATATATTTTCTTTGGATTATTTGCTGAGGAATTATAGCAGCCCGGTACGAAACAGTATTTCACCACCACAAAAATGCTCATTATTAGAGCTGGCTATCCGCGAAAAAATCGAAATGTAGATGGCAGCAAAATCGCTTACCGTAGTTGGGAAAACAAACTTCAGATAACCATTGTGGTATATGGACGTATCGTGTTGTTAAGAGCTATTTTTGTATTTTTTTAATAAATATCTGTGATTATTTAAATTTTGTGATATGGAAATATCATTAGCAGATATCCTTTCATATTTGAATGGAAAAATAAGGCCGATTGTAGAAGGAGAAGCTGTATTTAAAGGTAAATATATGTGGTACACAAAGTATAACCTGTAAATATGATGTTATTAATATTTTATAGCGGGACATTATGTTATGTGGATTAAAGAAAGATATCGACGAGAAGGAATTGTTAGGATTGTGTCTTCAAACTTCTAATTGAAAGGGTGCACCACATAATATTAATACTAAATTAAAAAATAATGTTAGCGAATGGCGTGCTACCTGTTCTTGCAAAGCTGGTCTAAGTGGTACATGCAAACATAAATTGTCGCTATATTAATTTATGCCAATAGGTAAACTAATTAGAATGTAATTACAGTAATATTTACTATTAGGTGGATTTATGCAGCCTACTTTTTATTTTACCTTTTATTTTTCTTTTACTTTATAAAAGTTAAAGGTGTGTTAATAAATGTACTGCTTTATGTACATACTTTTAATTTTACTTTAAGAACTAAAGTTGACCAACTTTCAACTTAAGAACGTTAAAGTAAAAGAATTTCACAACTGCGCATGCGCATCACTTCACGTGACAAGCGTCAGTGTGTGGTGTATTTATTTGTTTTTGTGTAGGTTAGGTTGTACAAATTAGAAAATGTATAAAGCTGCAAGTAATACTGCATATGTACAAAATATTACATTTATGTCCATTTTGACAGGTTATAATTATTATCTGTTTACATTTATGACTACTGATATGCCAGAAAAATCACATCTGCGCATGTGTACTGAAGGCTTTAAAGTAACTGCATAAAGTACCAAACTTAAAGTAAAAGTAAAAGCGAAAAAGAAAAGAAAAAGTAAAATAAAATGTAAGCTGCATAAATCCACCTATCCATTAACTGAATGCAACTTATTTTATTATGGATTAACATTTTTCATGAGTGATTCGTAGTTATTTAATTTACATTGCATTTAAAAGTTTAATGTTGTTGATAATAATTCGTAAAGACACAAATATGTTTGTAAGCATGAAGAATTGCAAGAAATTATTTGCAAATCTCCGAATACTGCCACCCCGAAGTGAAGAAAAAAAATCCAAATTCTCCATCCAAAGATGAATTATCTGAAATTCAAGATAAAGTTTTTGATACGATGACAAGTAGTGGTATAATAGGTATTTTTTTCACTCCAATTAATATTGAATGTGCTAATTAAAATTCAAGCAGCCTGGAAGAACAATGTATACTATTACCATTTAATTTGTTAGAAGTTTTAGGTCCGGTTTTATAAACAAATTCTTCTCTGAGATTTATTTCTACAGTAAATTTATTTACTTTTAATAAATGCGCATTATTTTAAATAGTTTTAATTAATTTTAACATTGCTGTTTTAAATTCAATTATAATTTCGACGACTTGATGGAAATTTACTATGTAAATAAGTTTAAGTGGAGAATAAACATTTATGTAAAATCAGGTATTAATTTATAAGTAATGTTATATAGTACGATAGAATATTATTGTAATGAAGATATACATGGTGTTCATACAAATACATTCATATACTTTGTAACCTTTTTCCCTATTTTTAATACATGAATCCATGCTTGTCGCATCTTTAAATCTTTAGGAAAATAATGTAACAATATATTCTCACTTGAATAATTGTTACATTGTGGAACTGAGTAATATTTTTTACATTTACTCATTTTCTTTATGAAACGCGTATCTCTTTCAATGTAAACATCAACTTGTTTTCCTTACTTGGGAACTATTAAATTTTGCCACCAGATGTCAGCTACTTTGAATTTTTTCGCGGATAGCAACCAGAATAGCAAATAAAAGAAATCATCCATCTCTTAAAATAGAAAAATAATATTTAATTATCTCCAAAATTACTGTAAGTACTCAAGTTTTACCTGATTTGCATGTACAATCACAATTTCTTTAAAAATATCTTCGATAAGTATTACAAAATAAGTTGAGGAACATAATTCAACAACTTTCTTGGGTTATGTATCATTTGTTTACATGTTCATGTGCGAAACGACATACCCACCGTGTTTGTTATATATCCGTCTCACTCAGCTCTAGAAACGTATGTTCTCGCGGTGTCGATGACGTCACACGCACCGATGATTTTTTCGATCCTCATTTATAGAAACTTTAATAATTTTTTTCTGGCTTATTAGACGCTTTTCGGCGAAAATAAAAAACACGGGTCTAATATTTTTATATAGAGATTAACATATTAAAAAATGAAAAAAACTTGGAAACCCCTATTGAATTTTTAAATTTTACTTGACAATAGTAGATTATTACGAGTAATAAACGAACTTTGACAACGAATGTAACAAGTCAACATATCATATTTTTCCCAACGAGAAAAATTAATTTTTATTACTCGCAATAATCTACTATTGTCAAGTAAAATTCAGAAATTCAATTGTTGTTGTTTGTTGTTTCCATAGCAGTCTTCGATTTACTTTTTTCAATTTAATTTTAGTATAAATAACAATTTTTATTAATTTTTCTGTTAATTATAAAAATAAATTATTATTGTTTTATATCATTGTAAAGCTAAAAAAAATCTCTATTTAAAAATGCCATAGCTTAATATGACCTCCATATGAAAAATAAAAGTTGCTATCAGTAACTCGTAAATGGTTAGATATAAAAAAAATGAGTACTTGTGCAAATTCACCATACAAAAGTGCCTTAAGAAAGTGCAAACCAGAATCTCGTATTATTTCATATAACAAAGTTATAAGCAAAAAAAGAAAATCGCGAAATTTACATTTTCAACTGTATCTAGTGACCTATGCATTTTTTCGCAAATAACAAAACACCATTAAAATAGCCTCCTAATGGGGCAACTTTTGTCTAATTTAACCAACCTCGTAGCTCTTACGGTTCTCGAGATACCAATGCATTCGTACCTTAAATGGGACACTCTGTATAATACTTTTATATCAAAGGGAATAACATAACAGATTTTGGTTAAAATAGTCTAACCGGAAGTGATACTTTACTTGAAGCTGTTATGAGTTTATCTTGAAAAAAATGGTGTTATTTTGATTTTAGTAATAAATGCTTCAGAGAATTGAATTCTGCGTCGAAAACATCAAAGTATAATTAAATTAGCTCTTTGTATAAGCGAGATATATAAATTTAAAAATTATGTACTTTTTGGTGTCTGTAATTAAATTAGGACAAAAAATAACAAAAAAAAAAATAAAGAATTTAATGTCAATGTCAAATTATGTCAAATACGTGCAATTTTATGATTGGGTCTGTTATAACATATATACCACTTTCCAACATGTCCGAATTTAGTGTCGTGTGTGTCAATTTCAAGAAGATTCCAACTGAATATTTTCTTTTATCTGAATATATTTAATATGTGTTTATTATTAATACATTAGTAATTATACCTAATGATGATAGTAATAAATGATTTATTTGAATCCTCTATATTTTTTTTGAAACTTCTATATTTCCAAGTTAATTCTTCTATTTTCGACACTTTGATATCTGGCAACCCTATTTATGCCGTGAAAAGGCAGCTGCAGCTGTAACCGGTGGTTCCCACGGCCTGTGATTTCACGGGCCGCATCGCGCCAAGGTCGCACCGCACCGATTTGTGCGGACGAGCTCGCCCAGAACCCTTTCCAGGGCGCATGTGGGCCCAAGGCATGATGCCTAAAGTCAGAAAAAGTGACTGTCGGGTCCTGTAATAAAACTGTTAATATCGTTATTATTTAATAAAGAAAATAATCTTACTGTTCCTTTAACATAAATGCTATTTTTGTTTGAAATAATTACTTATGAGAATAAAAATGGTAGTTTCAAAAATTATTTCAAACAAAAATAGCATTTATGTTAAAGGAATAGTAAAATTATTTTTTGTCCTCCTGAAGTGTAATGCAAACTTTACAACTGTATACTCAACAAGTGTATTTTAACATCTTCTATATTTAAAACTATACTTGCCGTCAAATAATTATGGACTGGCGATTTCTACACTGATGCCAAATTTTTTAAAAGTCTACCTTTACAAATATCTGTAATCTGTTAATGTAATTTTATATTCTGACATTTTCGTTAGTACTTGCGTGCACTTTTTATACCCAATCCTATAAATTGCATTATATTCAGACTTTTGAAAAGAAAATGAGTGAAACTCATGAATTAAATAGTCCTGGTTCTTATAAAAAACGTTTAGGAAAACATGATTTAAATGGGCAGGCAAATACACAATTATTACCAATGTACACAATTTTTTCAAAAAATTGGCGTTACATCCTAAAAAAATTATAGTTTATTAAATATTAAGAAAACTTTGGATTTGACTGCAGAAGCATGTTGTGTTGCCAGATCCACTATTCACCTAATAATCAATTATTCTTACCTTTTATTTAGATTTCACCGGTTATCGTATTTTAACGCAAACGCGACCTTAGTTTGATGTGTGGAAACTTTGGTCAAAATAGTATAAATATAAATTTTCTACAGAGACAATTTTTATATTTTATATTACGTATTACTGTCTTACCTTACTTATTTGTTATATTTTCTCCATTTACGATATATTAAAAATTTTAATTAGTATTATATGACATTTGCTTTCATTCCTGGTCATGTCAAGTTACAAGCTGCAACACCGTTTGGCCCTTAAGGGCCCATGCCTTAAACCAAGCTGTCCCGCTGTAAAATACAACTTACATGCACTCGAATGTAAATAACTATTACTGTACAGAGCACTCATAGCGGGTAGAAGTACCAGACGATGCATGTCTTCATTCCAATAGAGCGGCGCAAGTAATGGCCTGTAAAGAAATAATGAGCGATATGCCGCTTTGTCATAATTACGTTATTTGTAATTTTATTGCTGGATCCGACAGTCAATTTTTCTGACTATAGATTGGTTTGAACTTAGATCATTTAGCATATAGCTACCGAACGTTAGCTCTATGATCTAGGATTTGAGGTGTCATTCCAAAATGTCGCGAGAAGAAAGCATTGCTGTTGCTGCAGTCGCTTCTGTGTTATTCAGTGGATACCATTTACTCAACAAAGAAGAAGAAAAGACGCTGGTGGATGACGTCATTTAATAAGAGCCAGTCGAGGTAAATTATTATTGAGATGATGAATTGAACAAAAATGCCATTTATCCGATTCATACTATTAACACTTTTTTAATTTTAGATACAATACAATGGATCGAATATGTTAACTGATTTTATGAAAGAACCAAGCCAAAAATTTGAAAATTTCTGTATAATGTCCTTAGAAGATTATGAATATCTTCTAAATAAAATTGGCATTTATATTGCAAAAAATGATACAAACATGAGAAAGTGTATTCCTATTCAAGAACGATTTGCTATTACTCTCTTGCATCCGGAGACAGCTACACAAACAAGCCTTTCATATCTTTTTATAGTATCTATCCAAACAGTTTCAAGATGCGCCAATGACGAGGTTAATGATGTTTGCAAAGCGTTGATACATGAATTATCGCAAGAAATAATAGTAAGTAAATGATTAAAGTATGTATTTATTAAGTAAAAAAAAATTACACAAAATTAAGATAGGTAAACATTAATGATAAAACTAAATCTACTTAAACATATTTGCAACTTCTAATTCGCAAAACACTTTCAATTAATTTTTGAAAGCTGGTAATGTTTCTGAATCTTGAAATTGTGAATGGTTTAACTTTTGCATGTCTGGTGATGGTGAACATTGTGGAGAAGGAGATGGTTGAAAACTAGGTGAATGTTGTGAATCGTTAGGGTTTTGCATGTCTGTTGAAGGTTGTGGAGACGAAGATGGATGGACACTTGGTGACTGTTGTGAATGGTTAAGGTTTTGCATGTTTGTTGAAGGTTGTGGAGAAGAAGATGTATGGACACTTGGTGACTGTTGTGAATGGTTAAGGTTCTGCTTGTCTGGTAAAGGTTGTGGAGGAGCAGATGGATGAACACTTGCTGACTGTTGTGAATGGTTAAGGTTCTGCTTGTCTGGTGAAGATTGTGGAGGAGGAGATGGATGGACACTTGGTAACTGTGACTGTTGTGAATGATTAAAGTTTTGCACGTTTTGTGATGTTATATTAGTATGAAACTGAGGAGCAGGCGTTAATCGGAAGTGGCAATTAAAAGGCTGTAACTCAGATATTAGTACAGATGGAATTTGTGAGTGCGAAGACTGAATCAGTGTTTCGTTTTGCTTTAAATGAAAAATTAATCTATCAATTTCAAGCATCGCAATTTCGCGCGTTTTTTCCTGTAGTCTCCTCAATTTTTTACACAATAAATCTGTATACAATGAACATTCATCCTGTTCTGACTTTTGACTTGTTTGTTTTAAGTAATTAGAGTCTTCATCCACGCCTGCTTGTGTTTCATTTTTCTTTGAACGTTTCGCAAGATTTGTTGGCTTCTTAAATGTTTTGTACCGTTTCTTTTCATCTTTCTCATTATTTTCATGTTCACCTTCTTCAGATTCTTCTTTATTTTCGAAGTCCTAAAAATAATTTTAAAAATAACTTTTTGTTTCACTTTGTATTTTTTTATGTTCAACTACTTGATGACATTGTTAACCCTGCCTTCGCAGGACCCTATGGGGTCCTAGTCCTAGTCTAATGTGGGGATAACTGATTAGCATTTATTGTAAGGCCGGCACTGTTGCATTTTAGATAGTGTATTGTATAGCAAAATTTATAATGTGCTTTTGGAAAATAAAGTGAAATTTTATTTGTTTCAGATGCCTCATATATCATTTGACTGGTTGAAGATAGAGAAAGAATTAAACCAAATTTGGAATTTTCCTCATTGTCTTGGGGCACTGGATGGCAAACATGTTTTAATACACAGTCCTTCTTCATAGTGGTTCAGAATTTATCAATTATCATAGCACTTTCAGCATTGTGCTTCTAGCTTTATTTACACAGACTACAATTTCATTTTTGTGGATTGCGGGTATCAAGGAAGAATAAGTGATGGTGGCGTATACAGAAATACAGAGTTAAACAAAAAAAATTGTTGTAATGGACTAGATTTCCCTCCAGTGGATTGCTTACCACTGAAAATACGCTACTACATTATGTTTTTGTAGCACATAGCGCATTTGCTCTAAGCGAAAATATGATGAAAGAATGAAACCATGTTGGAACTGACAGTAAAGGATCAAAAGAGCACGTGTTCAATTGTCGTGTTTCACGAGCTCGAAGAATATTTGAAAACGTTTTCGGTATTATGTGTGTAGTTTTGTACTGAGAAGAACTATGCTGTTATTCCTATTACAACCAGACAATGTAAGTGACATTGTAATGACATTCTTTACTACACAACTTCTTAAGACGATCATAAAAGTTTAGATCAATATACTCTCCCATTTGGTTCTTTCGATACAGAGAAAAAAGAAGGCGTGATTCAGCCTGGTTCATGACCAAGATGGAATTACTTTACTACACCCTCTGAGAATTTTACCAAGAAGAACACCTCTCTGCTAAGGCCGTAAGAGACCATTTTGCTGAATCCCTCAACAATTGGCGTCGTTGCATGGCAAAATAATTATTAATACTAGTGTTAATGACTTTGTTTACGTAAAGTAGTGTATAGTAAAGTGTAGTAATGCAAAATATAAATAAATATGGGATCTAGGTAATTACATCACTGGGATGAACGATGTAAGATAACGATATTCCTGGATTTCACTAAACTTTATTGTCATAAGCAACTAATGTGTCTTTTTCAGGGGCTAAATTTAGAGAATAATAAAATTTTATACTAATAAAAGAACAATACGATGGCAACACTTGGTGAAACAGTTTAAATAAAATATTTAAAAAATAACACGATATGTTTCACAAAATTTCAGTCTCTAAATCAACCTCTCAGTCATTTATCAGAGATTGAAATCTTGTGAAACATAGAAAGTATTATTTATTAAATACCTATCTTAAAATTTTATACAGTAAAATACACTAAATTACATTGGTCCCTTATTTAATATTGATTACTTACATGATTTTTCTTGAAAGTTTGTAACGAATGTTGAAAATAATGAAATTGTTGTGTGATGTAAAATTACAGTACATGGAAATTGTTTTTCATAAAAAAAATTGTTGTGGCCAGTACAATACCTCTCCCCATTTGCATATTACGCTACATAAGAATTGTATTTAACATTTCTCATACACACAAAAAGTTCTAATTACATCTATTCTTTATTTTTCAATTCATTCTAAATAAATTTCCTTTTACACTTCTAAATATTCGAGATTCTTCCAATTCATTGGCGATATTCCTGAAGGATATATGATGAAATATATGTATAGCAAGCACGTGTTTAGTTGACACTAATATTGTAAATACTTTCGCTTATAAATGAATCCCCTTTCTTTTATACCAATTTTAGATGTTGACGGAGTCTTTTCTTCGTTATAACAATAGCATATTATAATTACTATTATATCTCGAATTGTCCATGTACGAATTTTAGGTTTACCTATAATTTTAAATATTTAATTGATAAGATAAGATATATTAAATGTACTTTCCAGAAAACGCCTTCAGTAATGTCTCTGGATTTTTGACACTGACATTTATGTCAATTACAAACATTTTAATTTTTCAACTGGTTTCCATGGGCTGTTTGATTCATTATACAGTGGATTATTTTATATATTTATAATTCTCTATCTCTAAATCTATAGATACAACAAAAATGTTCAATGTATTGGATAGAGAATTTTATATTCTTTAATATTTGTAATAACATAAATTTAAAAAAAAATTGAGGAATTCATAGTTAAACAGGTCTTAAGTCTTATAGTTTTTGAGGAATCGTCCTGCCAACATCCGCGCGTAACCTAACCTAACCTAACCAGTGGCGTAGAAAATAAATTTTTATATCCATAAATTTCGAGATATAACACAAACTTATATTTTTTTAAATGGAACCCATATCTTATTTTAGTCTCAAAAAAATAATTATTTTTTTCTCTTTTCAATGATGTAAGGGTTATTATATTTTATATTTGGTTTGCTCCTAAAATTTAATTTTTTTCTTTATTTTTGTGAATTTTCTTATTATTTCTCAAAAAAAATTATTATTTTTATTAATTATATTGTATTTGATCGATATTATTTATTTTATGCCTTCATTACTTAATATTTTTATTCTAGACTTATAATTACAAATTACACTATAATGTGCCAAGAGCGACCTGATACAAAATATTATAAAAATTAATTTGATACGAGTTTTGAGCTAAATTTTCTAACGAAATAAATTATTTAAATACAAGTAGTATTTCTAAATAGAAATCTACTAATATGTTCAAAATAATTGTAAATTTAATACAAAATAAGGAAAAAATAATAATTTTGAAGGCAAAACAAATATGAAACATAATAACCCTTACAACATTGAAAAGAGAAAAAAAATAGTTATTTTTTTGAGACTAAAATCAGATATGGGTTCCATTTTAAAAAAATATAAGTTTGTGTTACATCTCGAAAATTTACGGATATAAAAATTTGTTTCGTACGCCACTGGTTAGATAATAAAAATATCTATCTTTTATATTTGAAACGTTTTTCTCAATTACCAATAGTTTAGAAGTTATTTGAAAAAGAAAAAATCAACAATAATCAGTTTTTCGTCATTATCTAGTGCCCTATGAAAATTTTTGGAAAAACAAAAGCACATCTGAGATGGCATCATAAAGGCGCACAAAAAGTTCCATTTAACCGACATCTCTTATAGTTCTCGAGATCCCAATGGTGGCACTTCTAAATGGGACACGCTGTATATACAGATAGAGACATCATCGTAAAAATGTCAAAATCGGGATTGTAGAGATCTTAAATCGTGCTTAATCATGAAAATCAGAATATGCGATTTTTAGCATGAATCCAATACCTCTCTTAGCGAGAGGTAAAAAATTGTCCAAAACGAAAAATATTCTTACAGTGTTATGATAGATATTTTTTATATTATTTTATTTAATTTTGACGTTTTAAACTGTCATTATTAACTCCATAGCAACAACTACAAGTAACATTTTATTCACAAGTGAATTAAAATTTTTTAAATCACTCTCACAAAATTTTAACTCACTCTGAAACAAAAAATAAATTTAAAAATAAGATCAAGAACGAAAATAACACTCACCACACTATTTATCAGACATTATCAGCCCTTTTCATTATTTTTTACGACATAAATGACAGTCAATAAAGCTTTTTAAATAGATAACTTGACGTCTATCATCAACAATTGTCATGCACAACCTACTAACTGATTAGTTTTTTATTTTGTCGAAATTAAATATTATAATAGTTTTTATTATTATTTCGTCAAAATTGAATAAAATATTGTACAAACCACGAGAGCTAAGAATGTTTATTTGCTCGAAGAATTTAACTCACGAGCCCTTGCGGGCTCGTGAGCTAAACTTTCTTCTCATGAATAAACATTACCTTAGCTCACTTGGTGTATAAATATCTATTATGTAAAGTGTACAAATTAAATAAGGAACTAATGTAAATAATTTACTGTATAAAATTTTCCTTTTCTGTAAATTTAGCCCCTGAAAATGACATGTGTTTTCGAAACTAGTTGACTGAAATTCAAGAATATCGTTATCTTTCATAAATAAATATACTTACGTCAGAATTCTTCATTTTTCTCGGATTATACACATTATCTAAAAATGCGGACATGATACTATAAAATGGCCAATCAGGCTTATAAATTTCATCTGCACTACTGCCCATTTTCATAGATACTTCAATTCTATTTCGTAACTTCCTATAAGTTGACATCAAGGTGTCCCTTTTCTTTTTTATTTCATTTATTGGAATGTTGCCATCTTTTAATTTACATTTTATTCTACTCCACGCATCGTACAGCTCGTTTTTATTTTTATGCTCTGCAGTTTTTGTGTTCCACAGAGCTGGTTCTTTTTTATATAAACTCAAAAACTCAAAAATAACCTTGTTCGACCACTGCATATTTACATACAACAACTCGAGACTACGATTGAAATAAAATGAACAAGAAATAACAACGCCCACCCAGCAACAATCCGCGCTATCACAGGCCTCCACGCACACGCTCACTTCGCGCCAGTGAAGTTACTGACTTGCAACTAGCAGCGGTTCGGGCGCGGGGCGCGCTGTGCGCAGTCACAGGTCAGGCCGCACCGCGCACCGCCACCGGTGGTTCCCTTCCCACGATCCCACGGTTTGTTGGTGAGTTGGTGCGAGGTAGCACGGCGCGACCCGCAATATAACGGGCCGTGGAAAGGCAGCTAATTACAATATTTGCATCTTGCATCCATAACTGACTGAAAGATTTGAATTATCAGAACATTCATAGGCTTTTAAATTTTGTGGAATATTTTGGTTTCCATAAATACTCTGAAAAATAACAACTTAAAGTTTGTACCAATAATTAGTTTTAACGGATGGTATTCGTAAAGAATACGACATGAATGAATGCAACCGACTTAATGCACGAATTACAATTTTTACGCCATGTTGACAGGGATGTGACAGTAGATCCACTAGAACTTTTATTTTTATAATAAATAATAATTTTATTGAAAGTTATCTCAGATCTTCTATGTCTCAGGAACGTCCATAGAAAATAGAGAGATACTGACCTTTTAAACCAGACCATTACTTTAATAGAATCCGATAGACATAGATAAATTAATAGAAGAGTTTTCTAAAATGAAAGCCCGAAAAGTAAAATGTATTGATAAGTTAATTAAAATTGATTGACTATATGACTGATTTTTAGATATAATTTTATTATGAGTTACAATTTTTTTTATACTTCCCTGCGCAGAAAGCAGCGTTAGTTCGTGGGCAAGTTTAAATATTATTTTCAGTTTCAGTTAGTCAATTAATATTTTGAGTTTTTTTAGTACAACCTGTTTGCGCAGGTCTCTGTTTTTTCTTAACGTGCTTGTACGTACACATACAGCTATGTATATAACTATACAGTTTGTCCCATTTAGAAGTGCCACCATTGGGATCTCGAGAACTATAAGAGATACGATGTCGGTTAAATGGAACTTTTTGTGCGCCTTTATGAGGCCATCTCAGATGTGCTTTTGTTTTTCCAAAAATTCTCATAGGGCACTAGATAATGACGAAAAACTGAATATTGTTAATTATTTCTTTTTCAAATAACTTCTAAACTATTGGTAATTGAGAAAAACGTTTCAAATATAAAAGATAGATATTTTTATTATCTAACCAGTGGCGTACGAAACAAATTTTTATATCCGTAAATTTTCGAGATATAACACAAACTTATATTTTTTTAAATGGAACCCATATCTGATTTTAGTCTCAAAAAAATAACTATTTTTTTCTCTTTTCAATGTTGTAAGGGTTATTATGTTTCATATTTGTTTTTCCTTCAAAATTATTATTTTTTCCTTATTTTGTATTAAATTTACAATTATTTTGAAAATATTAGTAGATTTCTATTTAGAAATATTACTTGTATTTAAATAATTTATTTCGTTAGGAAAATTTGCTCAAAACTCGTATCAAATTAATTTTTATAATATTTTGTATCAGGTCGCTCTTGGCACATTATAGTGTAATTTGTAATTATAAGTCTAGAATAAAAATATTAAGTAATAAAGGCATAAAATAAATTATATCGATCAAATACAATATAATTAATAAAAATAATAATTTTTTTTTTGAGAAATAAGAAAATTCACAAAAATAAAGAAAAAATTAAATTTTAGGAACAAAACAAATATAAAATATAATAACCCTTACATCATTGAAAAGAGAAAAAAAAATTATTTTCTTGAGACTAAAATAAGATATGGGTTCCATTTAAAAAAATATAAGTTTATGTTATATCTCGAAAATTTATGGATATAAAAATTTATTTTCTACGCCACTGGTTAGCTAATAAAAATATCTACCTTTTTATATTTGAAACGTTTTTCTCAATTACTAATAGTTTAGAAGTTATTTGCAAAAGAAAAAATCAACAATATTCAGTTTTTCGTCATTATCTAGTGCCCTATGAGAATATTTGGAAAAATAAAAGCACATCTGAGATGGCCTCCTAAACGCGCACAAAAAGTTCCATTTAACCGTCATCGTATCTCTTATAGTTCTCGAGATCCCAATGGTGGCACTTCTAAATGGGACACACTGTATATCTTTTACGTCTGTTAAAAAAAAAGTACTTTTTTATTAAAATGGATTTATGACGTATGTCTTTTTTTTAACACAATACAAGTGTGAAAAAGGTGTACTTTTTTAACGCCAACGCGTGAAATAATGAAACGTCACGGCACTTTTTCACACTTTACTGCAGGCGTAAAAAAATTGTATGCAACTCGAGTAAAAAGTGTATTTTTTCACTCATAGTATTTGACTTTCTGTTTACTCTTGTTCATAAATAACTATTAATTGATTTCATTGTTCATCTGCGTAAATCAAATTAATATAATGACAGTCTTTTACTTCCTTGTACGAAGTAAACGAAGTATTGTAATCGCGAAAAATTTCGGTTTCCAGATTTCAACGGAAATATCCATTTTGACCATCCCTGAATCCATTTTGACTAATTTCGTCGTGACGTTTGTACGTACGTACGTATGTACGCATAACTGAAAAACGGGAGGCCGTAGAAAGTTAAAATTTTGTATTTAGGACTGTTATAACATCTTGGTACTTTACTTGAAGCATAATAGATTTTAATGAAAAACTATATTAAAATATAATCCAAAACTTTTCAAATTTGGTATATAAGACTTTTATATCAATGGGAATAACATAATAGATTTTAGTTAAAATGGTCTACCCGAAAGTGGTACTTTACTTGAAGCCTATAATAGATTTTTTTGAAAAACTATATTAAAATATAATCGAAAACTTTTCAAATTTGGTATATAATACTTTTATATCAATAGGAATAACATAATAGATTTTGGTTAAAATAGTGAAACCGGAAGTGATACTTTACTTGAAGCTATTATCAGTTTTTCTTGAAAAAAATGATGTTGTTTTGATTTTAATAATAAATGCTTTAAATAAAAGTTTTAGAGAATTGAATTCTGCGTCGAAAACATCAAGTATGATTAAATTAGCTCTTTGTATAAGCGAAATATGTAAATTTAAAAATTATATACCTTTTGGTTTCTGTAATTAAGTTTGCTATGAATTAGGACCAAAAATAACAAAAAAGTAAAGAATTTAATGTCAATGTCAAATTATGTCAAATACGTTCAATTTTTTTTTTATGGGGTCGTGTAGCTGTGTACGTATAGTGTCCGGTTGTCAATCTGGTGACCCGGGTTCGATCCCGACCAGGGCAGACTTTTAATCGCACAAAAGTGATCCCTGTGGTGCACTCTCCACACCAGCTATGAGTGCCTGTGAGGTGGCGCCTGGTAAGCGCCCACACGGTAAAATCTATCATCATTACCGAATTCTACATGTGTTGTAGATAATGGCACACCCAGTAATGGGTAAAATGCCGTGATGATATATTTATTTATTTACGTGCAATTTTATGATTGGGTCTGTTATAATATATATATTTTAGCGCTTCAGGCCCTACAGGCTCATGACTTCAATAGAATTTACAATTTCCTTCCATTTCTTCCTATTTCTTGCTTGTTCTTCCCATAATTCCACTCCGATATTAATTAAGTCGGTTTTCACTGCTTCCAGCCATTTTCTTCTTGGTCTTCCTCTTCTTTTCTTGCCTCCTTCACCCGCTCTTAATAGTTTCTTGAGGATTCTGTGTTGGTCCATGCGTACCACATGTCCGAGCCATCTTGCTCTGTAGGCTTTTACCACTGGCATATTCTTCCATAATCTCTTTGTTCGTACGTCTTCTCCACTCTCCTTCATTAGTTTTAATTTCCCTGTATATTTTCTTCAGCATCTTTCTTTCCCATATTTCAATTTTCTTTTCCTCTTTTTGATTAAGAATCCAGAGCTCGGCCCCATATAATACTGTTGGGCGTATTATTGTTACGTAAATTCTTAGTTTTTCTGATCTGGATACTTGTTTCGATTTCAGTAATTCCATCATGTCTCCGGCGGCCTTACTGCCTTTCCCCAACCTCATGTCTATCTCTGGCTCTTTCATTGCTTTTGTTATTAACCGTTACACCCAGGTATTCGAACTGCTCAACTTCCTCAAAAACGTATTCCTTTTTGTCATTTATTTTCACAGTTAGTTTCTGTTCCCCGCCTTCTTTTCTTAGCATCGTCATATATTTTGTTTTGCTCTCACTTATATTCAGACCGTATTCTTTAGCATGCTTTTCTAATCGCTTGAAGATATTTATGTTATAATACATACATATTTTAATTATTAATAAAATAATGTATAGTGTAACAGGTGTACAAGGAAGTCATGTGGTGTCCACATCAGATATTTAGTTAATGATGTGACATTTGTGAGAAAATATATTTTCAGGGTGTTAATACTAAAGGTGGGTTTATGCTCGCAAAATTTAAGAATAAAAATAAGAATAAGAATAGTGATAAAGTTAAAACAGTTATAACATACGACTCGGTTTATGCTGCAGAAATAAGAATAAGGAATAAGAAATAAGAATAAGGAATAAGCCAAAGTTCGTTTACTTTTAACTTTACGCCTTATTCTTATTCCTGTAACCGAAGAGCGCATGCGTGTCAACTGTCAAATACTTCAAACAAAAAAATTGGTCATTCACATTGACGTATTATAACTAACTTTAGTTATAATACGTCAATGGTCATTCATTATTCATTCATAATAATCGATGTTGGCGAAACATAATTATGTCAAATTTAGTGATGGATTCTCTTCTTTCCCAATTAATTGAATTAGTGCAGACAAAATAATATTTTGATTGTACTTCATTTTAACAAATTAAAAAATAATAATAATAAAATTATAAATCTTATAAATGTCAAATCAACGCTGCTACCACTATGAGAATAATAAATGTAACTACTTTTCACTAACCTAAAAACTTTAATATCACTACTCTTATTCTTACGCTTATTCTTATAACTGGCAGCATAAACACCACTTATCGTTATGTTTAAAATTATTCTTAACACTATTCTTATTTTTATTCCTATTCTTAAATTTTTCAGCATAAACCCTCTGAGCAAACATTCCAACAATAAAACAAAAAATTTATCTTAAAAGTTGAATATATTGCCAAAATCGTAGCTTACTTGCATGTAATAAAAGTAAAATAAATTTTATTTTGTTTTATTGATTGAATATTTGCTCAGATTACTTAGATACAGTAGAAATAAAATACTAACTTTGAATTAATTTTTATCAAATTTTTCGCAATGTAAGGGTATAAGTCGTTACACCCGAAAACTGTAGTTAGAACTCATTAAAACAAACAACTTTTCTTAGTTCCAATTTTTTATTTGCTGCCCCGGTTTGTTGTTATTGGAGTTCTTTTGTTTTTCGAAAAATCGTCATAACTCCCTCATTTTAAAAAATGTTGAAAAACAATTGTTTTAAATTTACTTTTAGGCTCTCTAAAACATTTGGCATTTACAATAATTTTTTATTTTTTCAAATGAGAAAATGGCGAACGATAAAAAATTTCAAAACATGATTTTTTGATAACCACTCCATCGATTTTCGATAGTAAAACATTTAAAAAATCCTTAAACTATCTACTACAATATTTGTCCTAAACATTTTTTTTTAATCTAGCCAAAAAAGTCTTTATTCATTTATTTGACTTAGATAAGTGCAATGTGTTCAGAAAAAAAACCTAATTCGGAATAGGCTATGAAAACAGAAACGTATGTCTGAAGTCTGATAATTTTTCAATTGAAAAGTAAAGTTGTCACAATGGGGTCCTATGCCATAGTCATATTTTAACTTTCTTAAATAAGAAGACGAAAATATACATAAATTAATGAGTATTAGTGAAAAAATTTTCTTTAAATATTGACTAGGTCACAAACTATAAGCGATTGAAGATGATTACTAATTGGGTATGACGCGTTAGGTACTAAGAGTTTTTTTTTTTTTTTATTTATTGATTTTGGGCTTTTCAGCATCTAGGCTATTAAAGCCCGTTTACATTGTTGGTTATACATTGTTAATTACATATAGTGATTACATTATGTAAGATGTTGATTACAATTTCTTAGTTATATGTGTTGTGCTATTTTTATATCTTTTAGAAATTTTAATACATTAATATTTATGTCTTTGTTGTTTTGTAGGGCTTTCACACACGTGTGTTTGGGATGCGGTGTTTGTTTCTAGCGAGGGTGTATTGTTGGCAGTCGATTAATATGTGTTGTACGGTCAGGGGTACATTGCAGCAGGTTGGACTTGCAGTGCGTTCTAATAGATGTTTGTGCGTGATTAACGTGTGGCCTATTCTGAGTCTGGTGAGGGTGATTTGATTTCGCCTTGGTCCAGGTGTTTGCCAGTTGGTTGTTGGTTGTATCTTCTTTGATTTCCCGTAGCTTGTTATTTGTTGTGTTTATCCATTCTCGATGCTATGCTTCTTTTGTGTTATATTTTAGAATGCTTTTTGCATCCCAGATTGGTATATTATGTGTGTCTGTTTCAGTGGTTTCTTCCGCTGCTTCTTTTGCTGCTCTGTCTGCCTTTTCATTTCCTATTATACCAGTGTGTGATGGTACCCATATGAATGCTATATTCTTTTGGTTTTGCTCCGCTTTGTATAATTCTTCGTGAATTTGTTGTGTGATCTTGTCTTTTGGGTATAGCTTCGTTATTTTATGAATGGCGCTGATGGAGTCGCAGCATATTGCGTAGTTGTCGGATGTTTCTCTCTTTGTGTTTATGGAGTTGATTGCTGAATGTATTGCAATTAGTTCGGCGGTGTAGGCACTGGTGTTGGTAGGTAGATGGATCTTACTTGTATTTTGGCTTTCGATGACGGCTGCTCCAGTTTTATCTCCCATCTTGGATCCGTCGGTATATATAAATTTGAAGTTTTTGAATTTGTCTTGGATTTTAAGGAATTATGTTTGATAAATTATTGGGGGTGTATCTGGTTTTTTAAATTGTAGAAGGTCAAGAATGAGGGATGGTTTCTTAATTTCCCAAGGTGGGGTGTTGCTATAGCTTTTGGGATATATAGTAGGAAGGTTATAGTGGATTTTCTGGAAGGCAGTGATTATGTATTGTTGGGTGGGAGTTTGATTTTTTATTAATTTTGTGTTTCGATCAAATATTTGTTTGTAAGCTGGATTATTTGGATTTGTCGATAGTTTTAATATGTATGAAATTGCTATTTGATTTAATCTGAATTTAAGTGGTTGTTCTCCAGATTCGATTAGGAGGGAATTGATGGGGCTTGTAATGAAAGCGCCTGTCGCTATTCTCATTGATTGGTTTATTATTCTATCTAGATCTTTTAAATTTGTTTTGTTTGTGTTAAGAAATGCGATGCATCCATATTCTATTTTAGATCTTATAAGTGACCTGTATATTTTCAGTATTGTCTCTTTTTGTGCGCCCCATTTTTGATGTTTCAGGGTTTTTAGAAGACTAATTCGCTGTGAGCATTCTTTTTTAATATTTTGTATGTGTATTTTCCAATTTAGTTTATTTTGTAAGGTTATTCCTAAGAACTTAATAGAGTTCACATATTCTATTTCTATATTTTTACCTCCCGCTACCCTAGGTAAGGGAGGTATAGGGATCGTGCTAAAAATCGGATATAGAGATTTTAGTGAATAAGCACGTTTTGATGTCCCCAGAATCCGATTTTAACATTTTTACAATGATGTCTGTAGGTATGTATGTGTGTGTGTGTCTGTGTGTCTGTGTGTGTGTGTGGATCATGTGGACACGATTACTCAAATACTATCAATCAGAAAAATTTGAAATTTTGTATATCCATTCTATACTAATGTGGGAAGAGCTCATTAGTTTTTAGTGTATATCGGATAACCGGAAGTATCATTTATACAAGCTTTTAACAGTTTTTCTTGTAAAAAATTCATTGAATATAATTTTTTAGCAACTTTCACCAATACAAATTAAATATAATGGCACAATCTTCAATTCTACGATAATAGCATTTAGTAAATAACTTGAAATAACTTTATATTATATTATAAAATAATTTATTTTTGTACATCACTTTGCCTCTGCGTCAAACAAAAACAATACTTTAATAACAAATTTGACACATTTAAACAAATGTCACTGTCACGAAGCAGTTTTCATTAAAATTAATAATGAAACCGTGTTAAGAAGAATTTAGTAGTTTAAATATGATTCTAATGGCATTAAGGTTTGTAAAAATAATATATTTTCCATCATACATAAATATTAGATATACAAGATAATTCGATTTAAGTTTGATGTTTGCAGCATTATATATCTAACTGCTCTCAATACGAACGTCATTTCTAAGTGTCAAATAATAGTTTGCAACTACACATTTACGAAATGGATAATGTACGGCGAAGAATTTACACAGATTGCGTTTTAGAGCATAAGGAAGTTGGTGATGATTTTGACAGGAAAAACATAATAAAATATAATCCAAAATTTCGTATTACAAACCGTTCTTTTTATAGGAACAACAAAGTAGATTTTGTTTACAAACGATCAGTCGGAAGTGAAACTTTACTTAAAGCTCATTGCTATTTTAAACATGGAATTGGCGGGAGGTCATGTGCTGGCCACATCAGATTTTTTATTTTAATTGTAGGACTGTAAGGTACGTTTCGTTTTTTTGAAAAATGTACACATTTTGTTTTTGTTTGGGAGAAATTGAATCCTGTTTGGCTGGCCCAGTGTTCTAGATTATTTATGGATTGTTGCAGTTTCCTTTTAATAGCGTGTACATTTTTGTTTTTAGTGTATATGACGAGATCGTCAGCGAAGAGGGAGATATTAACTTGATCTGTTGTGCAGCTTGCAATCGCGTTTATTGCCAGTAGAAACAACGTTACACTGAGGATTTCCCCTTGTGGTATCCCGTTTATTTGTACCCTTGGTTCTGAGAGGTACCCGTTTGTTTTAACCCTAAATTTTCGATCGTTCAAGAAATTTTGGGTATACAAAAGTATATTTCCTTCTAGTCCGTATTTTTTCATGTTGTTCAGGATATTATGTTTCCATGTACTGTCGTACGCCTTCTCTATGTCAATAAAAATTGCTATTAGGTCCTGTTTGTTTTGGAATGCATATTCTATTTCCGTGGTTAGGGTTAGTATTTGGTCTTGGGTTGTTCTTTCATTTCTAAAACCGCTTTGTGCAGGGTGTATTATATTCCTGGACTCCAAGAACCATGTAAGACGTTTGTTTATTATTTTTTGTAATAATTTACTTAATGTGTTAGAGAGTGAAATGGGCCTATAATGATATGGGTTGGATTTGTCTTTTCCTGGTTTCAATATAGGAACTGTAAGTACTTCTCTCCATGCTGTTGGATATACATTTTGCATCCATATGATGTTGTACATAATCAGTATGTAGTCTATTATATTATTCGGGAGGTGTTTTATCATCTCGTATGTTATTTGGTCTGGTCCAGGGCTACTACTAGTTTTTAGATTTTCTATTGCATTTATTAGTTCGTCTTTGTTGATGGGTATGTTTATGTTTAGGTTATTATTGTTTTCTGATTCTATAGTGTTTCTTTCTTCCCGTCTCTTATGGTCTAGGAAGTTATTGTCATATATATCGTCACTGGAGTTTTTTTCGAATGCTTCTGCTAGCTTTTCTGCTATTTCTTGTGGGGATGATAATACATGGTTGTTGTATATTAGTGTTGGTGTCTGTGACTGTGATTTTAATCCTTTTATGCATCGAATTTTTCGCCATACTTCTTTAGGGTTTGTGGATTCATTAATTTCAGCTACATATTTCTGCCATGATTGTTTTTTGGCTAGTAGAATGGTTCTTCTAGCTATAGCTCTGGTTCGTTTCAGGTTAATTAGATTTTCTTGAGTTTGATGTCTTCTATATTGGTATAGTGCTTTTTTAGTATTTTTGCTGGCAATTTTGCAGTCGTCGTTCCACCACGGTACTTTTTTGTTTTTAAAAGTTGGAATTTTTTGTCCTATTGCTATTTTGGCGGCGTTGCGTATCTCTTCGGTGATATTTTGGACTATGTCGTTAATATTATCAGTAGATATTATTTCTTTCGTTTTTAATATGTCTGTGAATAGGTCCCAGTTTGCTTTAGCAGTGTTCCATGTGTGGTAGATGGGGTGGATTTCTGTGATTTCTGTTGAGAGGGAAATAATATCTATTTTAATTGGGAAATGGCCAGCATTTGATGTGTAGGGCATCACCTGCCAGTTTAGGATGGGAGCAATTTTGGGGTCACAGAGTGATAGGTCTATGTTGGAAAATGTACCGGATGCTGTGCAGAGATGTGTAGGTGATCCGTCATTTAGAATTATTATGTTATCGTCTATTATATCCTCAATCAATTTTCCTCGTGTATTTGTTTTATTGGAGCCCCATAAGGGATTGTGGCTATTAAAATCTCCTACAAGGATGAATGGTGTAGGTAGTTGTTGTATTATATTCTCTAGGTCTGTTTTTGAGGTTGGATGAAGTGGTGGAATATATATATTGCAGATAGTTATTTTTTGTGGTATGTACGTTGTTATTGCTACTACTTCTAGATTAGATTGAATGTTAATGTGTTGAGTGTGCTGTGTATTTTTAGTTAGTATAGCGACCCCGCCGCTAGCATTCAAGTCGTTTATACGATCTTTTCTATGGACAGTGTAATTTTTAATATTGGTTTTATGGTGGGTATGTAACCTAGTTTCCTGTAAGCATATGTATGTTGGATTATTATCATGTATTAGTTTTTGTATTTCAGGTAAGTGTGTATAAAGACCATTACAGTTCCACTGTAATATTGACATTATTGCTGATCTTAGTTGTTTGTTTTTTGTGCTGGATTGTCTTCCTCTAGGTATGTTGAGTCTGAAAATTCATCTTGCGATGTTGTTTGTGATAAATTGTCTAATGGGTCGTTCTGGATATCTTCGTCTGGTGTGTATTTTTTTAATTTTTTAATAAGATTAGACATTTGGTATTTTATTTTACGGCCACTTATTTTTTTGTGGAGCTCATTTAGCATGTTTATTATTTTTCCTGTTTCATGTGTGTATTCATTTATTATATTGTATGTTTGTTCGGAATTTTGACCTTTTGTGTTTTCCAATATGTCTGTGAATTGTTCGTGGTCGAGTATATAATTCGTTTGATTTTCTTGTATTAATTTTTTTATTTGTTCTAATGGGTATGCAGGTTCAGTATCAGTTAAATTTTGTGGTTCAGTTTTTTTCTTCTTCTGTGATTTTTGTTTTTCTAATTGTAATTCTTTTTCGGTATCTGAGTGCGTTATAGATGCCTGTCTTTTTTGTGTTTTTTTGGTACGTGTTAGTGGGGTTGGTATTTTGGGAAATTCATTTTCAGTAGTGTGTTGTGTGTTATGGAATATTTCTGAATTTTTGGTAGTTTCTGTTATGTTTTGTATGTTAGTATTGGTTATTTGGTATTCCATTGTCTGTGAATTTTGATATTCTGTATTAAACATGAGAGCGGATTGTGTAATTTGGGAAGGTGTTTCACTAGGCTGTGAAGCGTTTATTTCCTGAGAGGGTTGATTGTCGTTATTTAGCACAGTTTTATTTCTACATCTGTTTTCACTATGTCCTATTAAGTTGCATTTATTGCATTTCGGGATTTCTGTAGTTAGATAAATTCTATGATCTGTGTTTTCGTGATTAATTAGTAAGGATTCCGGGATTTTTTGTTTTTCCTCTTGCGATATGTAGGTTTGTCTTTTAAAACTTAATATATGGGAATATTGTGTGTCTTGAAAGCCTGCTCGTAAGTTACTGATTGGAGATAGTGTTTTAATGTTCAGTGTGTGTAGTGCTTGCATGATAATGTCATCGGGTATTGATGGGCATACGTTTGTTATAATTAATCGCGTAGATGGCGTAACGTAGCGTCTTATTTCGGTTATGTTATTTTGGACTGAAATTTTGTTATGTTTGTTAATAATTTCATCTACAAATGATTTGTTTTTGAGGTACATGCAGATCCTTTGATTAGATAGACGTGCAACATGAGTAATGTTTTCAGGGTTTATAATTTCTCCTATGGCTATTACATAATCTTTAATGGGTATTTCATTAAGTGAATTTATTATAATAGCTTGTTCTTTTTTTGGGTATGTGTTGTTTTTAGTTATGTTAGAATATGTTCGGTTCTGATTTGGATGCTCACCGATTCCTGGTGTGCTAGCTTGCGACATCTTGCGGATCGTAGAAAAACCACTGCGCTAACCATTTGCTCAAGGCAAATGGGCGGTAGTTATTCCGTCCTTCCCCGACAGGCCTGATGCTTACCAATCGATATTATCGATCATCTATTCCTAGATGGTGGGCAGCATACGCTACCCGTCAGTGGATGGCGCTCTTGCGATAGTGATTTGATAGGTTATTTTTAGTTTTTTTAAAGTATTTAATGGTGATGGGAGCTCTGAAGGGGAATATTGTTCAGGAAATCAGATTATGGAGTTAATAAGTAGGATTGTTTGTTTTTGGATATTATTGTTTCACTAATTGGGTTAATATACAAATTCTAGGTAGCCACTCTTTCACTACTAAGAGTTTGATTGGTCGCCTGATTTTAAAAAGGAGATTCACGCGTCTGTAGCGGTCACCTTTAAAGGAATATGAAATGTCATGTTGTTCCATAACCCAACAAAACATTTAACAAATTTGTGTTTGATGAATTTATTTAATTATAACATCTAGTAAAATTAACAACAATAATATATTTATATTTAAATCAATTTGTAATATTAATTAAATTAATAATAATATTAGTTAAATTAATATTGAAACTATGCTATGCAAACATGAAAAAAATTGTTCCCTCTATAACTAACAGTCTGTCCCATTGTTTGTCGATCACTTGTTAGTACCTGCTACGTCACGCACAAATTCTTAAACTTTAAAAATTCATATCTCGCTTATTACGTAAAATTTTTAAGTCGCGTTTGCACTAAAATTCTTATTTTATCCTGTTCTCACAGAAAAAAAAAATAAAAGAAAAATGGTATAGGACCCCATTGATCGTGAAATGTAATTTTAAGAAGAAAAGATAATAAAGAGGCTACAAATTATGACCATTCACCGTTTTTAATTTATTTCTATTTCTAAAATAAGGATTCAAGAGCATAGCCTACTCCGTTTTTGTTTTTTTTCTGAACACACGGCAATTTTATAAGTCAAGTGAATGGATAAAGGCTTTTTTTGGGTAGATTGAAAAAATGTTTAGAATATTGTAGTAGATATTTTAAGGATTTTATAAATGTCTTACTTACGAAAATCGATGGAGTGGTTATCAAAAAATCATGTTTTGAAATTTTTGATCGATCGCTATTTTCTTATTTGAAAAAATAAAAAATAATTGTAAATACCAAATGTTTTAGAGCGCCTAAAGGTAAATTTGAAAGAAAATTTTTTTCAATAGTCTTTAAAATAAGGGAGTTTTGGCGATTTTTCGAAAAACAAAGGAACTCCAATAACTACGAACCGGGGCACCTAATCAAAAATTGGAATCAAGAAAAGTTGTTTGTTTTAATGAGTTCTAACTACCGTTTTCGGTATTAGTATTAACACCCTGTATATATATATATATATATATATATATATATATATATATATATATATATATATATATACAGTGTGTCCCATTTAGAGGTGCCACCATTGGGATCTCGAGAACTATAAGAGATACGATGTCGGTTAAATGGAACTTTTTATGCACCTTTGGGAGGCCATCTCAGATGTGCTTTTGTTTTTCCAAATATTCTCATAGGGCACTAGATAATGACGAAAAACTGAATATTGTTGATTTTTTCTTTTGCAAATAACTTCTAAACTATTAGTAATTGAGAAAAACGTTTCAAATATAAAAGATAGATATTTTTATTAGCTAATCAGTGGCGTACAAAATAAATTTTTATATCCGTAAATTTTCGAGATATAACACAAACTTATATTTTTTTAAATAGAAACTATATCTGATTTTAGTCTCAAAAAAATCAATATTTTTTTCTCTTTTCAATGATATAAAGGTTATTATGTTTTATATTTATTTTGTCTTCAAAATTATTATTTTTTCCTTATTTTGTAGTAAATTTACAATTATTTTGAAAATATTGCTAGATTTATATTTAGAAATACTCATTGTGTTTAAATAATGTATTTCGTTACAAAATTTTGCTCAAAACTCCTATTAAATTAATTTTTATAATATTTTGTATCAGGTCGCCCTTGGCACATTATAGTGTAATTTGTAATTATGAGTCTAGAATAAAAATATTAAGTAATAAAGGCATACAATAAATTATATCGATCAAATACAATATAATTAATTAAAATAATAATGTTTTTTTGGGATATAATAAGAAAATTCAGGAAATTAAAGAGAAAAATTAAATTTTAAGAGCAAAACAAATATAAAACATAATAACTCTTATATCATTGAAAAGAGAAAAAAATAATGATTTTTTTGAGACTAAAATCAGATATGGTTTCCATTTAAAAAAATATAAGTTTGTGTTATATCTCGAAAATTTACGGATATAAAAATTTATTTCGTACGCCACTGGTTAGTTAATAAAAATATCTATCTTTTATATTTTAAACGTTTTTCTCAATTACTAATAGTTTAGAAGTTATTTGAAAAAGAAAAAATCAACAATATTTAGTTTTTCGTCATTATCTCGAGAACTATAAGAGATACAATGTCGGTTAAATGGAACTTTTTGTGCACCTTTGGAAAGCCATCTCAGATGTGCTTTTGTTTTTCCAAAAATTCTCATAGGGCACTAGATAATGACGAAAAACTGAATATTGTTGAATTTTTCTTTCTCAAATAACTTCTAAACTATTAATAATTGAGAAACAAGTTTCAAATATAAAAGATAGATATTTTTATTAACTAACCAGTGGCGTACGGAATAAATTTTTATATCCGTAAAGTATTGAGATATAACACAAACTTATATTTTTTAAATGGAACTCATATCTGATTTTAGTCTCAAAAAAATAAATATTTTTTTCTCTTTTCAACGATGTAAGGGTTATTATGTTTTACATTTGTTTTGCCTTCAAAATTATTATTTTTTCCTTATTTTGTATTAAATTTACAATTATTTTGAAAATATTGGTAAATTTCTATTTGGATATACTCCTTGTATTTAAATAATTTATTTTGTTAGAAAATTTTGCTCAAAATTCGTATCAAATTAATTTTTATAATATTTTGTATCAGGTCGCCCTTGGCTCATCATAGTGTAATTTGTAATTATGAGTCTAGAATGAAAATATTAAGTAATAAAGGCATAAAACAAATTATTTTGATCAAATACAATATAATTAATAAAAATAATAATGTTTTTTTGGAAAATAATAAGAAAATTCAGGAAAATAAGGAGAAAAATTAAATTTTAGGAGCAAAACAAATATAAAACATAATAACTCTTACATCATTGAAAAGAGAAAAAAATATTGATTTTTTTGAGACTAAAATCAGATATAGGTTCCATTTAAAAAAATATAAGTTTGTGTTATATCTCGAAAATTTACGGATATAAAAATTTATTTCGTACGCCACTGGTTAGTTAATAAAAATATCTATCTTTTATATTTGAAACGTTTTTCTCAATTACTAATAGTTTAGAAGTTATTTGCAAAAGAAAAAATCAACAATAATCAGTTTTTCGTCATTAGCTAGTGCCCTATGAGAATTTTTGGAAAAACAAAAGCACATCTGAGATGGCCTTCCAAAGGCGCACAAAAAGTTCCATTTAACCGACATTGTATCTCTTATAGTTCTCGAGATCCCAATGATGGCACTTCTAAATGGGACACACTGTATATATACAGGATGTATCAAGATAATGGAACAGTGCATTTTTTTCGTGTATGTGAAAAGATACAGAAAAAAGTGACTGAGATATTTTGTAAGGCATAGAGGGGGACACATTTTAGTATAAACTTTATTATCTTAAATCCAGTGGTATTCGAATTACAGGGCAATATTATATTTTTTTAAATGGCATTATATATATTTTATTAACTCATTAAATAGAGAATTTTGTTCTGAATTCAACGATATAATAATAGCATACTCTTACATTGCGAAAAATTTGATAAAAATTAATTCAAAATTAATATTTCATTTCTACTTTATCTAAGTAATCTGAGCAAACATTCAATCAATAAAACAAAATAAAATTTATTTCAGTTCTATTACATTCAAGTAAGCTACGATTTTGACAATAAATTCAACTTTTAAGATAATTTTTTTGTTTTATTGATTGAATGTTTGCTCAGATTACTTAGATACAGTAGAAATGAAATACTAACTTTGAATTAATTTTTATAAATTTTTTCGCAATGTAAGGGTATAATATTATTATATCGTTGAATTCAGAACAAAATTCTCTATTTAATGAGTTAATAAAATATATATAATGCCATTTAAAAAAATATAATATTGTCCTGTAGTTTGAGTACCAGTGGATTTATGATAACAAAGTTTATGCTAAAATGTGTCCCCCTCTATCCCTTACAAAATATCCTAATCACTTTTTTCTGTATCTTTTCACATACACAAATAAACGGCACTGTTCCATTATCTTGATACACCCTGTATATATATATATATATATATATATATATATACAGCGTGTCTCTTAAATAGGGCAATAGGGGGACATGGCTTAACCACAGATTCCCGAGGCTAAAATAAGACGATTTAACCAAACTTGCTTCTACCGGAAAGTGTACCATTTAGCTAGAATTCTTCTTCAAAATTTTTCGAAAAAAAATTAATTTTGCTTATAATAATCGGACACCTTATTCGATTTGGATGAAATTTGGTATGACAGTTTATATGGTTATAAGTCATCTTTTAAGGTGATACTTGTTATTATTAATGAACCACTAGTGTATGAATCTTAGGTGTCCCAACATTAATTAGACCGTAACTTTTTAATGGCAATGCCGAAAACGTGAAATTATGTTTCTACGGAAAGATACATTCAATAGTAAACTTTTCTCTCTCTGTTTAATTTTTGATATCTGTTACGGTTCAGACAGAAAAAAATAAAACTTGAGTGACTGCATCGTGAATTTTTTTAAAATAAATTTAATGTAGAAATGTATTCAAATGCCAAACAAGTAATTTTAAATGACAGTAACGAGTTGCCAATCTTCACAACCTGTTTAGGAGTAAGCTGAGATATGTAATCGTTTTATTTATAATAATGGTAGTAAAATATTATTAGGCCGAACAAACGGATGTTACTAATTTTAGAATATTGCGAAGAAAATTTTTGACAACCCTTAAAACAATTGTTACTCTCATTAAAAATTACTTGTTTGACATTTGGATAGACTGCTAGATTAAATTTATTTTAAAAATTTAGCAGTGCAGACACTCAGATTTTATTTTTTTCTGTGTGAGCCGTAACAGATATCACAAATTACACAGAGAGAGAAAAGTTTACTATTGAATGAATCTTTCCGAAAAAAAATAATTTCACGTTTTCGGCATTGCCATTAAAAAGTTACGGTCTAATTAATGTTGGGACACGTAAGTTTCATACACTAGTGGTTCACTAATAATAACAAGTAACACATTAAAAGATTACCTATAACCATATAAACTGTCATACCAAATTTCAACCAAATCAAATAAAGCGTCCGATTATTATAAGCAAAATTAATTTTATTGAAAAAAATGCGATTGAAATTTAAATAAATTTTTATTTTTAATATTATTGTACAGTAGGCCATGGAAGAGAAACAAGAGTGATAAATTTAAATTGAAAATTAATAATTGTTAATTACTCCTTATAAATAATGTTCTATTTGATTTCCATTATTTTCTAAGCATAATTCTATTCTATTTAAAACAGAAGAAGTAGCTTTTATTACAGTTTCTGGTGTCAAAGCGGCGCAAGCTTCTCTAACTCTGTCGATCAAATTCTGTTTCGTTGTCACTGGTTGTGAATATACTCTATCTTTAAGATATCCCCATAAAAAAAATCAAGGGGTGTCAAGTCCGGGGAACAAGCGGGCCATTTGTATGGCCCATTTGTTGCTATCCACCGATCTGGATACATTTCGTCGAGCCGTTCGTACACTCGACGAGTATTGTGAGCCGGCGCTCCATCTTGTTGGAACCACATATTTTGTCTTTCATTCAAGTTTAAATCTTCTAAATAATAATGTTCAGCGTTTAAATTATCTTCATAAAAATGTGGTCCAATAATTTTATTCCCAAACATTCCAAGCCATACATTAAAGCTCCATCTGTGTTGATTATTTTTTTCTCTAAATTCACGAGGATGTTCTTCAGCCCAAATGTGCTCATTATTTCTATTAAATAATCCATTATTTGAAAATTTAGATTCATCTGTCCACAGAATTTTTCTAAGAATATTATTATCGTCCTGATACTGCACCAAAACCATTCGCAAAACACTATTCTGCGTTCATTGTCATTATTATGTGTAGCATGTAATAGTTTTTATGAATATGATTTTAAATTATGCTTTTTCAAAATGCGCTATACGGCCATATTAGAAATAAAATGTTCTTGAGCAATTTCGCGTGTGGATGAATTGGGATTACGCGCAATAGAAGCTAAAACTGCGATTTCTATTTCTTCATTGTTTCTCACGGGAGGTTGCCTTTCACGTTTTTGTGAAAATGATCCATAGTTTTTCAAATTTCGTGCTAATCGCCTGATTACTGGCCTCCCTGGACGCGGTTTGTTTGGATATCTCGTGGCATAAATATTGCACGCTTGTTTGGCATTTTCATTACACTCACCATAAATTAATAATAAACGATACAAATTTTCATTTGTATAAACATCAGCCATATTGTCACAAAATAATCTCAAAACACAAAGAATAACAATTTACAACAATTAGTACGCCAATTATTATTTGACAGCAGCTAAATTTTGTTCTTTTGTTATTGTTTTTCATCCATAGCCTACTGTACAATAATATTAAAAATAAAAATTTATTAAAATTTCAATCGCATTTTTTTCAATATTTTTATTATGTAATGATATAAAACTAATACATGGTTGAATTCAGAAAAAAATATGCTATCGAATAGGCATAAAAAATATGTAGAATCCTATTTTAATAAATATAACTTTGTGTTGTAACTTGAGAACCACTGGCTTAAAAAAATATTTTCTTCTCTGAAAGAATGTCCCCCTTGGTCCCCTACAACTTTGTTCTATAGTATTTTTTTGTAACTATAATAATAAAGGTAATAATGGCAGTGGTCGGTGTACGTGTTACACCCTTTATATATATCGAGTGTAATATGAAAACCGGGCCATAGGCGTTTAACGTGGGAAAACAGTTTTTCCTTGACCAAAAGTGGCCTATTAATTTTAAACAAAAATGCTTCAAATAAATGTTATAGAGAATTACATTCTGCATGTACACCAATAGTCAATAGTCTTTTGCGTTTTTGGTAACCGACAAATATATTAAATTTTATAAAACTTCTTTTTATAGTCCATAGTATTTAAATAAAATCTCAAACAAATTTTATGACATTTTGTCTGTCAGAAATTATAAAAGATAGTTTTCATCAAAATAATACTACTCGATGATTTGTTCTCTTCCTGGGCATAATTCTCCATTTTCAATAATGATAACTCAAACAGAGCTTTTCTAACAGGTAAAATATATCACAATCTAACAGATACGTTTCTGACAGGTAAAACATGACACATTCTGACAGATACGTTCAGGCCCGGGAAACGCAAATGAAGGATACCGGGATAGCATTTTTAGTTTTGCTTTCATACACTAGATATGGCGATGTGTCTTATAAGTAGTTATTTTGTGTGAAAAAAAAACTTGTTAATATTTAAGAAGACACGAATAAAGTGTTGTGTACCAAATTATACTGCTACCGGTAAGTAAAAATATATTTTCATATAATTGTATTTTTATACCAGTAAAACATATTAGAAAATCGTATTCTAGGAATAACATACTGTAGATTTCGACATCACCGGGATTTATTTGTCAAGTGGTTGGAAGTTTTAAACATGGATGAACCGTTATTAGTATTGTATCTTTCCTAAATTAAATTACAGTGTTTTCAAAAATGCATTTTTACTCATTTTATGTAATATTTGTAAGAATGATTTGTAGTTGAAGTAGATTTTTCATAAAATACTAAGCAATGATAGTATTTTGTGAAAAAAATGCTTCCAACTTCAAATTGTACTAATTAGGGGTAATTAATAAACCGAATATAGCAATATTAATTGTAGGTAATGATTCTACCGACCAGGTTTTTAAATTTAATTTTGCTTCCATACACCAGATGGCGCTATTGATGCAGTATCGATGCTCAACATGTACGTTTCTTATCTAAAATAGTGTATATGGTCTGTGGATACGTTTCTGATAAGGTAAAATATCATTATATTTGTTTGTAATTTTACCTATCAGAAACACTATGCTTTAAGTTATCATTACTGAAAATGGAGAATTATTCACAGGAAGAGAAGATACATAGTAGTATTATTTTGATGAAAACTATATTAATTTTTGACAAGTAAATTGTCATAAAGTTCGTTTGAAATTTTATAAAATTTTAAATTAAATTTTCTCGGTTACCAAAGATGCATAAGAAAATATGACTATTGGTTTAGATGTAACATTTAGTTCCCTACAAATTGTATTTGAAGCATTTTTGTTTAAAATTAATAGGCCACTTTTGGACAAGGAAAAAACTGTTCTGTTGAGTACTACATTTGTAATTTTTTGCAATTCATTTCGATTAACACCTTAATTATGTCATCAATAGAGCATTCTACTCCTTTTATGTCTTTCAAAATGCTATACATTTTCTATCGAAATATTTCGGTAGCAGAAGTTAATCCTGATGGTAATCGCATAGTACATTTATAACGACTCCAAGATGTAAATTGATGTTCTTTCTGTTATAAGAATCTGCCAAAATCCTTTCTTGCAGTCCAATAACGTAAACCATTTAGATCCACTTTTTTCCAGTAGAGACACTGTAAAGGCCGTATCCCACGATGAAAAATACGAGCAACTTGAGTTGCCGATATCGGCAACATGACGATTATTCTATCCCACGGAATGTATGTTCCCTTAAAATCTAGGGAAATACGTTGCTTAAAGTTTCTACCAGATATAGGGAAATTTTGATATTTGATCTTTAACATCCCATAAAACTGGGTAACTTTTCATGAGGTTGATCAGTTCCTCTTTCACATGTTTATTATTTAAAATATCAGTCTTCATTGTATGTACTTAATATACGAGCACACGTACTTTTGACACATAAAAGTATGATTTTGACAAAAATGACGCCTGCGTGATCATACGATGCTTCAAACATAAGTTATTTTTGGTCGCTGCATGCTGCACATGTAATCTAGCGCATGCGCTCAAACGAGTTGCCCCTAGAAAGTTGCCGTTGTCGAAAATGTTTAGCTGCATACATCTAAACTAATTGCAGCTAAAAAGTTGCCTAGTACACGGCGTTTTATCACACATACGAGCAACTGTTGCCGTTAACTGCAATAAATTTCCGATACGTTGTATCGTGGGATACAAGCTTAAGTGTTGATTCATTTATTCGTCTATGATACCCATTTTGGTAATAATATTATCACGTCGACTCGGATTGAGTAGGCTATTCTTCGGGGTGGGTGTATGGCTAATTTAGGATTTTCTATTAATTCTATCTCATATTTATTTGAGACATTCTAGACCAAATAACACTTTTGATAAAGCATCTAGAGTAAAATTTATGAAAGAAGTCCGATCAAGGCCATCCACGAATTGTATCTATGAATTAAGATTTTATGCTGTCAAATTTAGCAGTGTCGTTTACATAGTTTTTATGAGGTACACAAGATATTATGTACTACTAAATTTGACAGCATAAAATCTTAATCCATAGATGCAATTCGTAGAACACAGGTCTCTTTACCTGGTTGTACGTTTTTTTGCACAATTAGGAGTTTAATTTTTTCTTTACGCTCTTTTAATTTCTGTGATGCATTCACCTGTAACTTTTATCTGGGTGATTTGAAAACGAGACTAATTTCTATTTTGTATTTATTTATTTTTAGATGGGCTAAAAGTGAAAGCCTGTTACTGGGTAATCTGTTGGCTTCCCATAAATAAATAAATAAATAAATTGGCAATTTTTTCTGAAATTACGTTACACTGTGCCCCAGAGTCTAATTTAAATTTTAATTCTACATCTTTAGGAAATATTAATTTACTTTTCCCTCTAACGTCAGTATAAAAAGCATTTCATTGACTGTGTTTTTGTCACGAATAGAATTGATTTCTTAAGCCCGTTTTACATTATACTATTTTCGTCTATTTTCATACTATATTTCTAGACAGATTTTTGATCGAGTTCCATTCAATTTCCATGCTATCAAGTCGTGTATAATCGGTAATCTTCGGAATGTATCGTATTTTAAATCAAAATAAATTAATACCAACCTAACAAATTTGTACAGTTAACTTTGTTTTTGAAATGGATAAAATACAAAAATAAGGAGTTACAAAAATTCATTTTAAATGTTGGCAACTGTTAATATTACGACTTCGCGCCTGCGCATTAACGATCTAGTACGAATCTCGTATAGAAATATACGGCCGGGCGTATATTTCTATACTAGAATCTCGGATGAAAATTTCTGATTTACATTATGCTAGATTTGTCTAGAAATTTCTCGGATGGATCTCGTACTAGAATCTATACAAAAAAAGTATAATGTAAAACAGACTTTAGTCTTACATCGCACAGAAAAATGTCATATTTTCTGACAAGTCTTACATTTCTTTCCGTAAACTGGGCAACTTTTTTCATTTTTTAACACTTGACTATCTTTATTTTCCTTTATATTTTGCATCTGCTTCTTCGTCTGTTCGTTTGACTTGCATATACAGCGTGTTCAAAAAATTCGGAGTAGCTATGAACATAGAATCCTATGTTTGATCGTTATTCAATTCAAATGTCAAGTTGTAAAAATTGATCATAAAATGTAATTTTAAGGGGAAAAAATAATAAAGAAGGATGCAGAATATTGAATTCACCGTTTTCTAATTTATTTCTATTTCTAAAATAAGGATTCAAGAAGAAAAGTTTTGATTTCTTTAACTAATATTTTTGATATCTCGTGTCAAAATGACATTTAATTAAATAATTTCAAATTGACATACGTTTCCCTGTTCATAGCCTACTCCGAATTGGTTTTTTTTTTTAACACTTTATTGCAGTTTCCAACGAGTTTGTCCTCCGCTAAAAGGCGTTTTCTTACGGTATTGCTTTTGATTCCAACCACTATATGATCACATATCAGGCTGTTTTCCAATTTACAGTTCTTGCATTTGCTTTTTTGTAATAGCCAGAAACTCATCAAAGCTTTCATCGTTTTTCTGTTGAACATTATTGAATTCATAAATTATATTGATCTTACCTACAATGTACTCATCAATTTTTTTCTATTAAATCTATCTTTTAAATTGAATGTATTATAAATGACAGCTGCTTTTGGACCTATTATTGTCATGAAAGTTGCGACCTAGACATCAGGTTCTATCTTTTTCATTTTAGTTGCTATCTTGTTCTTTTACCAATTATATTGTTGTGACCGCGTTTTCTAAATATTAGACATATCAGTAACATTATTTATTTGTAAGTGTTTAGGTGTAGGTGGTCTCAAGCCTGAAACGCTATCTTAGTTTTTTACCATCACTTCTATATTATTCAAATGGATTTCGGCACCATGTGTTGTATTTTATATGTAGTTTTAAATAACAACTAGTTTGTATTTAAACTCTATTTATTAATATTTATTAATGTTGCAATACATATTTTTATATGTAAAAACTTTAAACAAAAGACAACGTATCATGACTTGATTTCAAATTGATCTCCTGACATTATTGTTTTATTATTATCAATATTATTATTATTATTATCAATATTATTATTGTCAATATTATTATTATCAATATTATTATTATTATCATCAATATTATTATTATTATTAATATTAATATTATTATCAATATTATTATTATTGTTATTATTATTATCATTATTATTATTATCAATATTATTATTAATATTATTATTATTATTATTATTATTATTATTATTATCAATATTATTATTATTATTATTATTATCATCAATATTATTATTATTATCATCAATATTATTATTATTATCATCATTATTATATTTTATTGCACATTCTCGCAACACCTTTATTTTATAATAAATATATGTAGATGGGTATTATAATACATCAACATATTTTATAGTTCCGAGAAAATGGTTATCTCGTTCAGTAGGGAGGATGCATGCCGTCCTGATTAATCTCTTGCCAGCCGCATACTCTACGTATCCTGTAGCACCTATTATGATGGGTATTATGTCTACCTTTTTTTCCATATTCTTTTAACTTCTGTTGCTAGATTTTTGTACTTTGGCTGTTTATTTGCATCTCTCGTGACCAAATTCTCACCTGCTGGTATTGATATTTCAATAAAGTGTGTGCACTCTGTTGTTTTTATGACTATATCAGGCCTATTAGCGCCTATTGTCCTGTCTGTTTGTATGGGGACATTATATAATATCGTGGTTTTCTTGTCTTTTCATGAAATTAATTTTAATCACGTTTAATCTACGTTTAAACAAAAAAATGCAAATCGAAATTTTGAAGGCGACGTGCGTATTTTTAGCATCAGTGCCTCTAGCGGCAATACCGTAATAGTTGTTCTGAAAACAAACGTATAATGTATATAGGTTTAACGCTAGTGAATCGCGAACGCGAAGACATGCGTTTTTATTGTTTTTAAAATGGAAAAAGAAATTCATTTTGGTTTTTTACGAATTATTTACTAACATTACACAAGTGAGAATATAGAATAAAGAAAATGATTTCAAAAAGCGGGACATGTGATGGATTTATTTCACATTCATTTATTATTTTTGGTTGAAAATTAGTTAAGATACAACACATTAAAATTACTTTGTCCAGGTAAGGAAATAATTCTTTAGGAATTTTATCAAGAATTTTGTAAATTTTTATTATTTCTATCGATCTTTCGACAAGAATGCGGACACTTTGCCACATTATAAGTATCATCGACTTCTTCAACCGTAAGAATACCTTTGTGAACAAATGGAGGCATAACAACAACTATATTTTCTTCACATTTAATACCTGGAAATTACTTGTCCGCAAGAACTATGTCTCCCGCCTGTAACAAGTCTAAAATTCCACAGTCATTTGTTATAAATGAATCAGTTGTTCTGCCTTCATATGACTTTGTAATAAATGAAATGAATCCATGAGGTGCAATGCCAATTAAAAAATTAGCAGTAAAAGTTCCCTTGTAATTAGAATATGTAAAAATTCTATAATCTCTTTTATCAGGGCACTAAATTCTAATTTTGGTGGAGTCTATAATAACTCTGCATTTCGGGTAATGTATTTTCAATGAAGAAAGCAAAAGTGCATTAATAGCTTTGCGTTCTGCCCAAAACACTGCAGTTTTAAATTTTACTGTGAGCTGATTTAATAAATTCAAAAAAATTCTAGAGGCTGATAATCTATGTACACTAAATAATATACTGTAACGCGGCAGTGTTTTACCACCCCCTCGTACATATAGATCGTGATCGTCAATTACCCTACGTTGTGTTATGTAAACAAATAAATAAATAGTGCCCAGAATTCTTTGATTTGAAGTCGTGGTAGCGTAAGGAATAAAACAAGCAAAAAACACAGATTCAACAATAAACAACGTTTATTCATCAAGTGACATGAAAAGCTCAAATATTTATACACATGTATAATGCCTGTTACTGAGGGCCTGGGATGCCGGGAGTGTGCCCTGGGCAGGGCCGTGGCTGGCAGCGGGCTCGAACGCGTGGCGGCACCGGGCGCAGCACAGGCAACGTCTCGCAACAGCAGTGCGTACGGCGGCAGGCCGCGGTCGGTCACTGGTGCAGCGGTGCCTTGGGCGCGGGCCTTGGTCAGCCGTAGTTACGGCCGTGGACGGATCCCCCAAGTGGATGATGGGTCGAACGTATGGCTAAACGCAGACATACAAGATGTCCGAATATCCCTTTATTAGCCGTTTGACCAGTGTGCATAATATAAGTTCTCAGACACATAGAATGTCTGCTATTAAGTTTTGCTCATTTATGGTCTGTTGGTATGTATATAATAATAATAATTTGCTGTATGTGTATGTGTTACGGGGAGTAAGCAACGTTGTTGACATTGCAGCTGAACCCAATAAAGGGACGTGCACGCCTGTTATCTCGTTACCACTGACCGTTTATTGTTATTACGGGGAGCAATGAGCGTTGTTGGAAATTGCAGCTGAACCCAATAAAGGGACGTGCACACCTGTTATCTCGCCCTTACTGACCGTTTATTGATGATACGGGGAGTAAGTAACGTTGTTGACATTGCAGCTGAACCACTGTGTGGACGTGCACGCCTGTTATCTCGCTACTCACTGACCGTAATAATGTGTAATTGATGAAGGTGACAGCAATAATAATGTATACCACCAATGCCAAAGCCTCCAGGTATTTATTAATATCAGTATATGGACCATAGAGGCTGAGCAACTCTCTGGTATTATATTTATATTATACACTAGTATTAATACCAGAGAGTGATCCTGGCCGAAACCAAGATGCCTTTCCGAGTGCTGGGCACCCAGTTTTAAACACACAAGCGCCACCCCTAGAAATGGGTGGTGGTAATGATAGAAGATTAGATGTCCATAGGTGAAACTGCAACAGACAGAACTTTCTAAGAAATCATCTTAATACTTCGCATCTCATTTGCTGATGTCCTGACGTAGTAGGGTAGTTTCGGCATATGAAAATTATAAGTTGGACGGAGACAGCTTATAATTGTTGATCCCAATTCGTCCGTACTCATAAACATCTGTACTCTGAGTAAAAGACAAGGATGCCACGAGGTAGTGGTGAATTTTACCCCTACTTAGACAGAGACGCCTTTAAACCTCGGCCTGATGCGTGGGACAGAGATGGACTGCTGTAGCACTGGTTTTAACTCCCACTTCTTTTAAATATTCATCCAACTCTCGGTTTACCTAAATTGTTGATATTCACACAATATGACAATATTTAAACAAATATAAAATGTTTACCTACATCAGTAATGAACCTGTAAACCATTTATTTAATTATTTTGCTCATCGTTGAGATTTTTACCTACTCTTTTATATTTCAATTTCCTATACCAGGGCCGGATTCTACGAAAACTTATTCTGTTTAGTTACTAATATACTTTTACATGATTTTCCGTGCTGTTACTATTATAAATAAATTAGTTAATGTTAGTCAGTCATGTTAGTTGTTTATTAATTGTCAAACATGCTAAACATTACTGTAAATTTTTATATTCATTCGAACTGTAAACATTCCCACGCTAACTTCATGCCTACCCTGGCGATACCCTTACGTTGGGATTGTCCCAGACATTGTATTGACACGAGACGCCTGTAGTAATTTATGACACCCTTGAAAAGGCCTGCCAAATATCATCGACACTATTCTAATCGCTTCATAGGAGGTCTGCATATGCGTTTTGTTTTTGTATACGTGAGAAAACACAATATTAAAGATTAATAAAAATAATAATAATACACTCCGTATTCCGTCGCGTTTCAATACCTATGGCACTCTATGACAGACCTAATTTCAGTTTCATTAAAAATAAAAGCAGTAGATTTTGTATCGAAAGTTTTCAGTTTTTGTATGCGAACTCTGTACGAGTACTAGATAAAAGTAATGCAAATTTGCCATTATTGCATCACAAATGGTATTAATCTGATTTTAGTGATCCATAACAATAAAATCCTTCACAATGTACTTCTCCAGTATTCTATTCCCAACAAATTTATCATTATTATAGTAGATTTCAATGTCGAAAATGTAGGGATATTGGCTTGTGTTGATATTTCATTATTATCTTTGTTAAAAAGAGATACAAAAATAAAATTATTATCAAAGTTTAACTGCTGACTAAAATCAATAGATAACATTTCTGGCAGTTCCTGTTCTATATTTAGTAAATCTGCCTCTTCTCTTTTTGAAAATTCCTTATTTATGTTTGTTCAAGATGCAGCAGCGTTTTTGATGAATCTCTTCATCTTAAGAATCACTGTGATTTTAAGCTAAAGTTTAATATTTTTTGTTTTTAAACAAATATACTTTTGAAAAAATAGTACGAAGGACTTAGAATCGTCAGATTTTTCATTTTCTACGAAATGTACACTGTACACTTTGTTATTTCTTCGGTTACCAGGGCTTTTTACCAAGTCTTATTTATTTCATACCTAGGGTTCCTACTTTACAAAATTACAGAAAAGGACATTTTTCGGCCATCTTTTTCTGAATTGTGTGTAGGATTTAAAACTTGAAAATTTTCAAGGTCAAAGGTGTTTTAATGCAAGAAAATACAGAATTTCTTTACAATAAAGCAAATTTAATGAATTTAATAAAAATTTAAATCAATATTTTATGAAGAAAACAGTAAAACACAATAAGATATCTATCCTTAAAATTTTAACTGCCAATATCTAATTTTACAATTTAATTTTTTAAACTGACAAAGCAGTTATTTAGCGTTAATTAATTATAATAAAATAATAACGAGGAGGAGAGCAACAATTAACAAATTTGACAAGTCAACACTAGTTAACCCTACATCAATAATTCAAAAAATCTATCAATATTTCATTACATTACATAAAATGTGAAATAATTATTTCATTTTCATATTTATAATAAGAAAAATATTAATAACAAAATATACCATAAAAGGACAAATCGCGTCCTTTCCTGGTTTAAAAAAGGACAAGGACAAAATATGCTCAAAAAAGGACTGTCCATTCCAAAAAAGGTCAGTTGGCAACCGTACTCATACCACTTTCAGTGTTACTATAAGTACAACGCACACATAAATATTCGATCATCTTACACCAGCCTGCATATTTTTATATTATTTTAAAGCATAAACAAAGTTGAAAAAAGCAACAAATATCTTCAGGAACGCAACAGCTGATCGTTTGTTTTCATAACAAGTTTGCAAGTTTCGTCCGCGTGGCGGCGCTGACAAGTCTGCACGTCGCCTATACAAAGATACGTTGGTGCAATCGGGCATTAGTTTTTTGCTATTTTCAGGCTTATGATTGTACCACGTATCTGCTATTGTTTGGCAATCAGTGGCGCGCCAACCCGAGGGTGCAGGGGGTGCAGCGCACACGGGCGGCAAAAAGCCGCCTCGTCAGTCGTTTAATAATAATAATAATCATCATCATAAAAAAACGTTTATCATGTTAATTAAATAATTGTGGATTGTAAAAAAATATTTTTATTTAAATGACGAAAATAAATAATGTAGGTAATGTTAGATAATTATGGAAGATGCAGGTAGTATTTTAGAACGAGTACCGACAATAAATTAATCATTTCTGAAGTCCAATTTTGCGCGCAACTTTTAAAAACCAATGGACTGTATAAAACACGGGTCTTTCCCGATTATTATGAAATTGGGTTCTTTCCCGGCGATTCGGTCAGTCCCTGGACTTCCAAAAAATTGGTGATTCCCCAAGAAACGATGGTATAAAAGCGTTCTTCGGCTTGGTTAGTTCGTATTGTATTAGTATTCATTGAACTTGCTATTTGCAATTTGCACCCTGTTCATTCGTCTGTCTTAATTATTATTAGTGTGTAAATTGTGATTAATATCTATCAAAGGTAGGTAGACATTATTTAAATTGAATTTGTGTTTTAGTGTTTTATTCTAAACTTTACATTGTTATATTTATATATATATATATATATATATATATATATATATATATATATATATATATATACATATATATTGGCACACCCAGAAATGGGTAATATGCCGTGATGATATATTTATTTATTTATTTATTTATATTTTATTTGAAATTATTGCCTATTATTCTATAAAAAAATATTAAATTTAACGCCATTTTAAAAATAATTGCAGCAAATTACAGATAGAAATTTTAGATATTTCCATGGCTTAAAAATTTTAAACAGATTTGTTACAGAATATGCATGATTATTATTTACTTAAAATACTTAAGTAAATCTACTGAATGAGGTAGATGTAAATACATATTATTATAAAATATTTAAGTTTTTTTTTTTTTGCTAATATTAATTAATATAATACTTTTTACTTTACATGTCTGATGGAAGAAAAACACTGCCAGGTGCCGAATATCGGAAAAGAAAAATATAGAAGGTATTTCTGATAAACATTTTCGAGAAGGTATTTCACATGATCCCCAACAAGAAAGCGATATTGATCTTATGCCCGGTTTCTCCACAGCAACTTAAGTTGTTGATTATTTAAGTGCTATTTAAATGTAAGTATGCCTTATATCTCAATTGCGTTGCACCAGCAAATGGTGCAGTCCGAATCACGCTTTCAGTACGAACAGCGCGCTAACAGCTGGTCCGAATCATGTTCACAACGCTCAAAGTTTGCACTGTAAGGTGAATGACGTCAGAGGTGACGTCAACATTTCATGCTAACAGTGCTCACGCCCCAATGGATGGGCAGTGTTAGCACTGTAAGCACGCTAGTTCTCTTTGATGCTATTACGTACCGAAACAACGAAGGCCCGTATTGCCACCTCTTGAAGTAGCGTTACCAAAAAATCACAACTTCAACTTGAACAATATTAAGAAATTAGAGAAATAAGAAAAAAATAAATTATACATAGCATTTATTTGTAATATTATAGGTTTAATTTACAAAAAATTGGCACCTATTCTTGTCTATTCATAAAATCCCATATCAAAAGTTCCTTGAAAAGGTTCTATATATTCAGTAAAATTGTAACACGAACTTATACCATTTTTTACAAATTCCATAACGAAAGTTTTTATAAATTCAATAAAATTATAACACGAACATACATTATGTAAATTGCACTTGACGCTGACATCTGTCAATAGACAATAAGATATTCTTTCATATTGAAAACCACATAAAATGTCCAAAAATGATATTTAACTGCGCTTTTTCAAGAAAAACTTTTAAGAACTTCAAATAAGTGAACTTCCGGTTAACGAATTATAACCAAAATCTAATCAGCTCTTCATATGGATGTAAGGAAGAGGAATACGAAAGATTCATGATTTTTAGAATTGTAGTATTGGAGTTATCGTTGGAGAAAAATTTGTCTCACATAACACACACACACACACACACACACACACACACACACACACACACACACATATATATATATATATATATAATCTTAAAAATAGTAAAATCGTAAAGTAGGGACCCTAAAATGTGCTTATTCATTAAAAACTTACCACCTATTTTTTTTACCAAAGGCAATACCTTACCTAAAGGTGACGGAAAGTAAAAATTGACAGGTGAGAATATGGGTCGAAGTGTTTTTGTTAAAATGGAAGTTGTAAGCGAAGTAAAAGTACAATAATGCTTATGATCTAACTTAAATTATTGTAGTTCCCCCCAAATTAAGTTAGTGAAGTGCGCCTATCTTACGTTAATATCTATTTCAAAGAAAAGCAAATCTATTTATTATCTTATTTTTACATCATTTAATAATGGGCAGAGGTTATATACAAGCTGTCACAAATGTCAGGCAAGAAGTAAGCACGCTTACAAACGGTCCGAATCGTTAACGTTTTCACAGTTGTCAGCGTGCTCAATCAAATCGGACCAGCTGTGAGCAGTCTGAGCACTGTAAGCTTTGATAGCATGATTCGGACCGCACCCAAATTTAAATGCGAACTTATGTCATAAATAACATTGGCAACAGCGTGACCGGCTGTCAAAGTCAAAACTATCATTGTGTGTGTCAGTGTTTATGCTTGTAGTACATACATAGTTTCAACAGTATCCAAAATAGATTTACCAGATTTCCCTAATTTGGACGACGTTAACATCGTAGATAATGTAGATGAAGTTGATTTTGTCGATATTGTCGAAAATATATAAAAGAATTGATTTATTTCAATTATATTTTTTTTTTTTGTCGATTCAGAATAACCAAAAAAACTACTATAGATATTCTGAGGCAAATAGAACCCCAAATAGAATATATTCAAGACAATAAGTAAGTAAATACGCTAGTTTCCATACAGTAGTAATGACGAGCTTGTGCAAGAATTATTTTAACTATAATAATGAGCCGTTAATCATGTGTATTACATTTAACATATTTTTAGAAATAATTCCATCACCCCTGTGAATCAATTTCTCCTGACTTTGAGATTATATGCAACAGGATCTCATTTAAATTTAATAGGAGATTTGATACATGCTGATAAATCAACAATTTCTCGAATTGTTGCAAAAGTAACTCGTGTACTGTGCGGACTTTCAAGGCAATACATATATATGCCCAGAAACGGGCTAAAATGGCAAAAATCCAAAATGAATTTTATGAAATTGTTGGTTTCCCGAAAGTAATCGGAGCGATTGATGGCACGCATGTGCGCATAATATCACCAGGTGGAGAAGATGCAGAAATTTATAGAAACAGAAAGGGATATTTTTCTATAAATGTTCAAGCAATTTCCGATGCAAATTTATTATTTAGAGACATCGTAGCTCGATGGCCTGGATCCACGCACGATTCAACAATTTTTAATGCATCACGAGTAAAATTTCGATTTGAAGAACGTGAATTCGAAGATGCTATACTTTTAGGAGACAGTGGCTATATGAACAGAAGATACTTATTAACACCATTTTTAAACACAAATACACGAGGAGAACAAAATTACAATGCCTGTCACTCCAGAACTAGAGTAAAAGTGGAAAATTTATTCGGTGTATGGAAAAGGCGTTTTCCAATTATGGCATATGGTTCCCGCCTTAAAGTTGAAACAACTTTGCAAATTATTGTCGCAACAGCCGTGTTGCATAATATTGCCAGGTTGAATGGTGAAGATGAGCCTCCTGTAGATGACGAAGTAATGCAACATGCACCTCAGGACTTAATAAGAAATGGAGATATTCCAAATTCAATTAATAATGATGTAAATCATGAAAATAATAGAAATCATGATTACAGAAGAACTCTCGTAACAAATTATTTTAGTCGATTATAATACATAATTCATTCAATTAAATTTTGTTTAGAAATAAATTTTTATTTTCGTATGAAACACAATAAAATAACATTAAATACTAAAATTACACTTTTTTTAACATTTCTAATTCAACTTGATGTTTTTCTAATATTAAACGTTTAGTTAATTCGTGCATTTCTAATTTATGTTTTACGTCTAGTATATGGCAGTGTCTTATGAAATCTAAATTTTCTTGCTGAATTTGCTTTTGGATGTTTATAGTGTCTAATTTTGCCTCTTCTAAAGCAGATATTTTATCGGGGTTCAGCCCCGGTCTTCTTTTTCCAAACCACGCTCTTTCGTTGCTGGGAGTAGCCACAGTGTAATGAATATAAGACCTTTTACTAGATTAATACTATTTTATTATTAAACAAGAAATTGACATTCCTTATTTACACAAACGATGACAAGTAAAGTTTTGTTTATTTTCATGGCTAGAGATACTAAATGTAATATTTTCCTAAACTACATTATCACATTCACCCCATGTGATAATCTTGAAGGTGTACAGGGAGCTTAGGCAGTCGTTTCGAACGACGGAGAGGAGTTTGTACAGTAGTCTTCGTAGGACTTCCAGTAGAAGTCATCTGCGCAGGTGGAGGCGAACAATGAAGTAGAGATTGTGGAGTTTGAACTACATTCTTTGTAGGACTTTCAGTAATTTGCGAGGGTGGAAGCGGCGATTCAAAAGATGAAATGTTAGTTTGTTTGTTAAACGTCGTAGGTGTCATTTCATATCCGGACTCTTCAATATCATTTCCAGACTCTTCATTGATAGCTTCAGTATCTCCTCGGGGAGCCAAGTGACGATTCGATATAGTAGTTTCCGTTCCATTTTGTAAACGTATGTACGAATAATCAGGATTTGCTTCTAGTAGCTCAACTTCTTCAACTAATGGTTCATACTTACTTTTACGTAAGTTGTTCTTCAAGAGTACAATTCCTGGTTTACAAAGCCAAGACGGCAGAGAATGTCCATTGGACGATCTTCTAGGATGCATAAACATTCGATCGTGAGGAGTGCTATTTATGGAGGTGCATAAGAGAGATCTTATGGAATGCAGCGCTTGACAAATTACCCTTTCCCATTGAGTGATGGGCATATTTTTGCTTTTGAGAGCTAATCGTATTGTTTGCCAGATTGTTCCATTAGCCCTTTCCACTTGTCCATTGCCCTGTGGATTGTAAGGGGTGGTTCGACTCGTCGCAATTCCCTTTTCATGTAGGAATTTCTTTAAATCTTCCGACATAAAAGAAGTACCTCTATCAGAGTGTACATAAGCAGGCATTCCGAATATCGAGAACAAGTCAGTCAAGTGTTTAATGACAGTTAAAGATGTTAGATCAGAACAAGGATATGCGAAGGGAAAACGAGAATATTCGTCTATTACGGTTAAAATATATTTATTTCGAGTATCAGATGGAAGAGGTCCTTTGAAATCTATCGATATTCTCTCAAAAGTAGAGGTAGCTTTTATTAAGGTACTATGTGTTTTTATAAAGCGAGGTTTAACCTCGGCACATACAGTACAGGAAGATACCGTCTGTTTTATTTCTTCTAAAGAATATGCAATGTTTTTACTACGGATCCAATGAGCAAATCTCGTTATTCCTGGATGACACAAGGATTCATGTAACTCCTTTAATGTAGGTTTAATATTCAAGGAAGCCGAACATATATTTCTAGAGAGTGTATCTGGAACTATATTTTCCTTTCCCGGTCTATAGATAATATCAAATCGATAGTTCGAGAGTTCTAATCGCCATCTTTGAATCTTTTCGTTTTTAATTTTGCTATGCTGTTGGTTTTGATTTAACATGAAGGAAACGGATTTCTGATCAGTTATCAGTCGAAAAGGTTTCGGTAGCAGGAAGTGTCTCCATTTCTTCAAAGATTCCACAATAGCATACGCTTCTTTTTCTATGGCAGAGTGCCGTCGTTCACTATCATTTAAAGTTCTGGAGAAAAAGGCTACCGGTCTACCTTCTTGGGATAGCGAAGCAGCGATAGCATAATCTGATGCATCAGTCTCGACGGATAACGGAAGGGATTCATCAAGAGTAATTAAAGCTGATTTGGCTATATCATCCTTGAGTTTTCGAAAAGAGTCTCTAGCTTCTTGAGAAATGGGAAAAGTTTTAGTGTCAATTAGGGGTCTTATCTTTTGTGAAAAGTTAGCAATCCATTTTGAATAATGTGAAAATAGACCAAGCGCTCGTCGAAGAGAAGCAGAATCATTAGGAGCTGGCATTTCTATAAGTGGTTTTAATCGGTCGGGATCTGGTTTTATAATGCCATTAGCAATATTATATCCAAGAATTTTTATTTCAGTTAAATTGAATGAACTTTTCTCTTCGTTTATTGTCAAATTATATTTTTGAGCAATCTTCATAAATTTGTCTAATTTATTATCATGATCCTTTTGGTTATCACCACACACAGTAATATCGTCTAGATACGCATAAGTACCAGTAAGATTTTCGTTCTTGATTAGTGAGTGGATCACTCGTTGGAAAGCTGCAACACCATTAGTGACACCAAATGGAATACGAGTGAATTGGTATAAATTACCACAGGCTTCGAAAGCGGTGTAAGGTTTCTCTTCGGTAGCTATCGGAATCTGGTGGTAAGCGCTTTTCAAATAAATTTTGCTAAATATCTTGTGCTTAGCGACTTTCCCAATAACATCGTCTATACCAGGTAGAGGAAAAGCATCAAGATAAGTGTATCTATTTACAGTTTGCGAGTAGTCAATGACCATTCGTTTTCTATGATTTAAATTTGAGATAACTAGTACCTGGGCCCTCCAAGGAGACGTGCTTTCTTCAATTATCCCATCATTTAAGAGTTTGATTACTTCTTGTTCGATGAATTTTGTGTTTTCAGGAGTATGTTTGCGGGATTTTATAGCGGTAGGCTTACAATCAGAAGAAAGGTTTGTGAATAGTTTTACAGGTTCTACTTTGACGATTTTGATGGCACAGACCTTGAATGGAGCTCTCGATCCACCGAAATTCATTTCAAGCGACGAATGTTCTTTCAAAATGTCGCGACCTAGAATGACATCGGTACATAGATTTTTTAGAATTAAAAGTTTTACGTTTTCATATTTATGTCCTGGAACTTCTATAGTAGCTAAACAGCTCCCATCAATTGTGGACGTGAAATTAGTTGCAGCCATGCTCACACGTTGGTTATTAGGGATAGTTTTTAACTTACAGCGCTCAGCCACACGACAATGAATGAAGCTTGTCGAACTTCCGGTATCTATAAGCGCTTTGACAGGTTTGTCATTAAGTTTAATATGAATGTACGCAGAATCGTTGAGTGTTGAAGCGGCTAGAATAGCGCAAGAAACCTTCTCTATAGTACCCACGTCTTCTTCATCAATGATTTCAGATGATACAGCAGACGAATTTTCTTTTGTTATTTTACTTTTGCAGACTTTAGCATAGTGTCCTCTCTTGCCACATTTACCACATATAGAGTTAGCAGCAGGACAATTTTGGCGGAAGAGATATGCTTTACCACAGAAGTAGCAGTCTTTCTGTTTGAACCGAGAAGTAATAGCAGCTGCTTCCACCTGTGTCAAATGAAATTTTGATGAATGAATTTGGGCTAATTCCATACTGCGAGCTTGGTCGTAGGCCTCATCCATACTAAGAGTGATATTTTCTAAAAGTCTTTGCCTTATAGTCGGCGAGGACAATCCGGAGATAAAAGAGTCTCTTATATAGTCGCTTTCGTATTGAGCAGCAGTCACCGAAGTGAATCCACATTCTTTTGAAAGTAGTTTCAGAGCGTGCAAATACTGATCAATGGATTCGTTTGGTTGTTGTCGTCTGGTAGCTAATTGATGTCTAGCATATATTACACTTTTCTGTTTTATAAATAGATTATCTAAAACAGTAATAGCAGATTTGTAACTGGAACATTCACTTATGTATTTGTAAATATCAGTAGAAACATGATTAATAAGTAGTTTATGCTTGATTTCTTCTGATACAGGGGTAGTAGTAGATGTTGAAGCATCCAGGAAATTTGTAAAAGTCGCTTTCCAATGAGTCCATCCGCTAGTATTATCTAAACTTGATGTTGGGTCAATGTCCAGTTTCTCTGGTCTAAGGAATTTTTCCATGTTTTTCGAGAAAAATATCTTGTTTAATAATTTGTAATGAATATAAGACCTTTTACTAGATTAATACTATTTTATTATTAAACAAGAAATTGACATTCCTTATTTACACAAACGATGACAAGTAAAGTTTTGTTTATTTTCATGGCTAGAGATACTAAATGTAATATTTTCCTAAACTACATTATCACACACAGTTTCACTAGTATCTTTAGTGGGAGTTGGGAGCGGTGAAACCGCTTCATGTGGCGTTGCTGCATACAACATCGTTGGTACTGCTTCTGTTGATGTTGATGCGACCGTTTCAATTACTTCAGTTTCTTCTTCATTGTATCTCCGTTCTTCTTGAGTCCGGAAAGGACTGTGAGAAAATTCAGCTCCTACAATAATAAAATGTAAATTACAGGAACCGCGCTAGAACAACGCAAAAGTACGAGCCGGCTCTATCTAATTAGTACTAATATCAGTACTGGATTTCATAATAAAATTGAAATTTTAAATATATCACCTTACCTTGCAACTCCACAACATCTGAGTCAGAGCTGTGTTGCAAGCCAAGTATGCTTTTTTTATTGACCACTGCCATAATTAGGGCATTTTCTGTATCTTCAGTGTTTATAGGCGGACCACCGCCAGTCCTATAAATGGAAGCCCTTTCCTTTGCTGACGCCTTTCTGGCATCAGCCTTCAAATTGGCCCACATTTTTCGTAGGCTTGCTACATCTCTATACACATTTAATAAATGTTTGTTAAATGTACTAACAATTAATTTCCAAGTTTTGTCCTTTTGGAGATTGGATACAGCTTAGTTTTTTTATTCTCGATGATTTCTTTATATTGTTCCACAATTTCATACGGCAGTTTTTTCTCTTCTTTCATATAATTTGCTCTTTTCTTCTCCATATTCTAAATATCCACTCCGTAATACCCCAAACGAAACAATTCTTTTCATGACTTACTGATATGACAACTGACATGACATAAGTCACCGTTTTTACCGACTTACATTTAAGTGCTACTTACGTCTCACATTTTGACATTTTTGCGTGGTGCAACGATTCAAGGTGGAACTTAGGAATAAGCAACGACTTAAGTCTTAAGTTTCTCTGGAGAAACCGGGCATTAGTGACCCAGCCAAATGGCCTAAAATAATAACTGTTTCTGTTAGAATGTCACTAATTGACATTGGCCCTATTCAGTGTCATCAGTGTTCAGATGTTAATTTTCATAATAACCGATCATTTTCCACTTTATATTTCAGTAAAAAAATTAGTAATGGAGAGAAAATTTATAGAAAGTGGTTAATATATTCAAAATCAATAAATTCAATATTTTGTTTTTTGTATTTTGTTTTTTGGCTACATTAAAAGTGTAAGTGCTTTTAGCGATGTGCAGCATTCGTCTCTAAATTTAGAAAGGCACGAAAAAAGTAAGGAACATTTTAAATGTTTTAAATCTTGGTTGGACTTTAAAAAATCTTTGAAATATGAACGAACGGTTGATGCAATGAACGAAAGATTAATAAGTTTATAAAAAATAGATGGAAAGCAGTTATAGAAAAAATTGTATATGTAGGCAATTCAGTTTTTAGCGAAACAAAATTTAGCTTTAGGGGACGTAGTAATAAATTATGTGAAAGCAATAACGGAAACTTTTTAAAATTAATGGAAACAATTGCTCAATTTGATAACATTACAGCTGAACATATTGGTCGTTTTCAATATGATTCCGCTAGAATGCCACACTACTTGGGTGATAAGACCCGAAATGAAATCATCATTTCCTTAATTGGTGAAAAAATTAAATCCAATATTATCAGTTTATTAAAATATTCGAAGTATTATTCTATCATATTGGATTGCACTCCCGACATAGGTCACGTGGAACAAATAACAATAGTTGCTCGCTTTGTGTATCTAAACAATACTTCAAAAAAAGTTGAAATATGAGAACATTTTTTAGGCTTTTGTCCAATTTTAGATACAACCGGGGAAGGTTTAACGACATTTCTTATTAACTTTTTGAACCGCGAAAACATTGATTTCCGTGATATGCGCGTCAGGGTTACGATAATGGGAGTAATATGAAGGGCAAACACAATGGACTTCAAAAAAGATTCTTGATTTAAGTCCAAGAGCTTGTTATGTGCCTTGTGCTGCACACAGCTTAAATTTAGTCATAAATGACGCGGATTGTTCAGGAAATATATGTATTTTTTTCTGCTTCAACCTACCGTTGGCAAATTTTGAAAAAAGAGTGCCTCTCGTTGACTGTAAAACTACTTTCAGATACAAGATGAGAAAGCAGAATTGATGCCATAAAAGTTCTGCGTTATAATTTACAGATAGTATGTATGACGCTTTATACAATTTATTTGATGATACATCTGGAGATGCTAACACAAGAAATATAGCAAAGTCATTGTTAACTAAAATAAAATCGTTCAAATTTATTTGTTCAATTTTAACAAAAATTAATATTGTAAATAAAGTAATGCAAAAATCTGACATAGATCTTCCAACAATAAGCGAAATGCTTCAACAAGTTAATAATTACTTGAAAGAGTGCAAATCAGACAATAGTTTTGACACCATTTTGGCTGAAGCAGCAACAATTGCAAAAGAAATAGATTGCGAAACATTTCCAAAAGTTAGTACTATTAGACCGCGCAAAAAAGGCATTATTTCATTACGAAAACACTGATGAAACAATTGATGATTCGGAATGTCACTACTAAATCAATTTTTATTTTACAATTTTAGATACAGCAATTTCCAAAATAGAAGAATGCGTCAATGCATTAGATTTGTGCGACGAAATTGAAAATCTTGCACCATGTATTACAGAAACAAAACATATGAATGCATCAACTGTTCTGGATTATTTATTTTCACATGACCTCCATAATCTTTTTCCAAATATTACTGTAGACTTTCTAATTTAAGCATAATAAGTTTTGAAATTGAGTGTGTTGACGCATTAAATATTTCTGATAGTGTCGATCAATTTGCAGTGAAAAGATCAAGATTAAAATAAGTAAGTAGATTTTAGTTTGTACAAATGCACAGAGTATTACAGTATAATAATTATATTCAGTATTACAGTATGTAATGATATAATTTTACGCACATCTGCTTTAAAATTGTTTGTTTACATCGTAGTTACCATGGCGGAAACTGAAAGATTACACCCTGCGGGCGGTAAAGTAGCATATGCGGGCTGCAAAATACAGCAAAAGCCCGCCTACTGGTAAACAATACGTCAAAAATACAATTGGAAATATAATCAAGACTTATTTTTTAAAAATGATATCAGTTCCGCTAAATTTTCACTAGATTTTATTAGAATTGCTTAAGGAATTACTTCAGAAATTGTCTCAAATCTTCAAGTTTGACATTTAAAAAAATATTCATATAGCAATGCAACGCATCGCCTTATTGTTTTGTGAGATGGCCACCTGCAGTGGCGGCTATTCGGGTGAAGAAGGTGAAGAGCAACTTCACCTGTTATTTCAGAAAACAAAATATTTAAAAAAAAAAATAAATTCATATTTTTTTTTATTTTGTATTATAAAGCCTGAAATAAACATTAATATAATTTAGAAATCAAATTATCTACTAAAAATTATATAAACTGATCGTCCGCAACCCGCATTACATGAAGAGTAATTCAAATTTTGAATAAACTCTTCACAGTTGCGCGCGCATCTAGCGTTTATTGGCTAGATAGAATGGTTGCCATAGCAACGATGCTTCCCCCTCCGCTTACAGAAGCGAATGGTGAATACCACATTTCGAACTCTGCACCTCGTCTCCACATTGCAATTGATGCATTGTAATTTGCTTGTTAAAACAATTTGAATAGTTATTTTATTTATTATAATTTTAACTTATTTGGAAGGTAATACCAATATATATTTTAAGTGAAAATAAATTCACTTTAATATTTTATTGTTAATATTAATACTTTAACTCTTTAACAGATTGCACATTGTATATTTAAATCATCAGAATGAATCTCCATAATGTTATTATATGCAATTTATTGGAAACACAGTTCTCTAGATGAATAGATGATAATAATGTATTGGCAAGTGGTCGACCAACCCCCAACATTAAATTTAAATAAAATAAAAAATGTTAAAACTGTGGAAGAACGCATAATCTACATTTTAAATCTGCCTGGTACAATAAATTTTCCTGGTTATGTGGTAGCTTTTATTTGCAAAAACTTTTTTGAAGGATAGGCGTATTGAGCTAATTTATAAAGTAAGACTTAAAAAATATAATTTTGTTTTGTTTATAAATATTTTTTTGATTTAAAATATATATTTGAAATTTATCGTACGTAGTAATTACAACCCCCCCCCCCCCCCCCCCCCAAAAAAATACCCCCCTCCCTCCGACATTCATTCTTAAATATCTCTTCACCTACTTTTCACCTCACGAGCCGCCACTGGCCACCTGGCCACGTAATATTTTTATATATAAACAAGCTTTAAATGTATTTAAAAAATAATTTAAAAACATTTCATTTGATTGCAGTTATGTGTAAAACGTTGTACATACCTCGGGCCGAAAGAAGTTTACACCCTTGGACGAATAAAAGACCTCCGCTACGCGTCGGGCTTCAAATTTCGTCTGCAGGCGTAAACCTTTTCTTTCGACCCTCTATATGTAAATAACTATTATAATTATCATGTATTTATGTTGTCATACTTTATATAAATGTTTACTATAGTATTCTTTAATAAAATACATTTATTTAAAATGTGTGTTTTTTTACCTTCCGTCACCTTTAGGTAAGGAAGGTATTGTCTTTGGTCAAAAAATTCGGTGGTGAGTTTTTAATGACTAAGCACGTTTTAGGGTCCCTACAATACAAATTTACTATTTTTAAGATGATGTCTGTATGTATGTATGTGTGTGTGTGTGTGTGTGTGTGTGTGTGTGCGTGTGTCCGTGTGTGTGTGTGTGTGTGTATGTGTGTCCGTGTGTGACAAATTTTTCTCCGACGATAACTCCAATACTACAATTCTAAAAATTATAATTCTTTCGTATTCCTCTTCTGTACATCCATATGAAGAGTTGATTAGATTTTGGTTATAATCGATCCACCGGAAGTACCCTTTTTTGAAGTTTTTAACAGTTTTTCTTAAAAAAACGCAGTTAAATATTACTTTTTGACATTTTGTTATTATGTATATTAAAGAAAATACTCTTCTCTATACGGTTTAATTATACATTTTCCTTCATATTAAATAGATGTAAATTTAAAGCATTATAAAGAAATTAATTTTCAAAAATTAGTCTGCTTTGCAATTTATTATGGAAACAGCTGAGATAATTATTCAAAAAAAATTAATTGACAGATGTCAGTTGCAAGTGCAAAACCAAATATGAAAAGTATAGGATCTAAAATTGGTATGTCATATTGTTACTCGCAAGTGACATGCAGAGAAAGGCCAAAGAGAAGATGGAAGGACATTACTTAGTGTAGTTTATGTTATAATTTTATTGGATTTAAAGAACCTTTTCAAATGAACTTTTAGTATGGAATTTGTAAAAAACAGTATGTGTTCGTGTTCGATTTTACATGATATTATATAGAATCTGTTCCAAGGACCTTTTGGTATGGTTTTGTACAAAATACATCGAATTGACGGAAGGTCTTGTGCTGGCCACAACAGATTTTTTTTATTATTTTTTGCAGTCAAATAATAATTTTCAAATGGATTTAAAAATATGAGATTATTTAGATACATTTAAAATTTTATTGTGTTTTATTGTCGACATACATAGGGGCGGCAAATTTCGTTGGCGCGCCACTGTTGGCATAGTTCAAAATGTACTTGTGCACATACTTTATTATGTCTTAGTATGTTTTTCATTTCCCAAGTTCTGTGCATCCCGAGATGTGTGTTAAGATGCTTTTTTGGGCTTAGTGTCTGAGCTGATATTTCCCACACAAGTAAGTAGATTGTTCAGATGTTCCTTGTTTTCCGCGAATAACTTTAAGTCATCCATGGAGAATGGATGCGATACCTGGAGGCCTATTCTATAACTTTTACCAATATTGATACGCGAGCACTCTTGGTATATTTTCCAGCGGATATAGTCGAACACCGGCGGTCATAACCGATATGCGAGACATGACGTCACATCCAACGGAGAATTCGAAACGGGATTCCAAGACCGCATAGGATCTTGGAATATAGTTATCAAGATCGAAGCTGTCAGTTGTTTCAGCGCCATTATTGAATCGTTCGACTTTCAACTTTTTTGTATTGAATTTAAGTGGTTTTTAATTTTAATTTCTTAATGTGAGTTGAAGCTATACTACTATTATTTTATTTTAACATTTAACATGAATTTGTTTATACTTATAGAATATAAATACCTAATATTTGAAATTTATTACTGAAGAAATTATTAAATTCAATTAGCACATATGTATGTACAATTTTAATATATTTGAATCAGTTTTATAATCGTCTAAATTTAAAAAATATACAAATTCAATTCAAATAAATCTTCTTGTGCCAATGACATTCTGTTCAATTCTGGTAGAAAATCGCGTTGCATTCATTCATCATTAAATATACTATGATGGATGTTTAAAAATCCTACCTATATTATATTTTATTGTTGGAAATAATATTTACCGTTACTGTTTTTCAGATAAAATGGCATTACTATATGCTGGTTTAGAAATTTTAGAGAAGGAAGAGTTGGAGCTAGTGCTGGACGATGAGGAATTGGAAGAGCAAGATAGATTGTTTCGAAGGCACATTCGAGATATGCAGGATCCATTCAGCGTGTCCGATGTTGAATTTCTATCAAATTTTAGATTAAATAAGGATACCTGCTACCATTCTCCACAGGCCATCATGTGCCACAGCCACAAAAAGTGGAGCTACACCCAGTAAGTACCAGTAGTAAGTACAAATTTTACGAGTCAATTTCGTTTGCAAATTCATTTTAAATCATCAAAGATATAAACAGATGTCAAGATAGATAAATACAAAGAGAATGTACATAAATATTAGGTATACATTAATTTTGTTTTGTGTGTTATAGGATGATCAAGAAATATGCTACGCCGTGCAGTGGATTTCAAAGAAGTCGGGATGGGAACTGTGCAAGCTGCGCATGAATTGCGAGGTGAATTGGCGAAAACAAATGAATTTTTGGAATGTATAGCTGTCGCCATGGAAACTATTTCTAAAAAATAAAGAATACATTTATATAATTTGTTTTTCTTTTATTTTCTTACATTCTCTTTTCACTATTTCAAAGCAAACGATAAATACATACAATAGTTGTACATTATTATTATTATTATTATTATTATTATTATTATTATTATTATTATTATTATTACTATTATTATTATTATTATTATTATTATTATTATTATTATTATTATTATTATTATTATTAATTATGCAAGAACGCAACTATGTGTATAGCTGAATCATTAATTAGATTCATTAGAAATCAAATATAGTCATCACATTCTGATTGAAATTGAAAAAAAATCACTTAATAAAAATCCTTTTTTATTCATATTGTACCCAATATATATGTTTACTTTAAATGATATTATTTAATATGAATAATATATTACTGATACATTGAAATCTTTGTTTATTATCTCATCATAACAACTTATATAAGATTAATTGGTATTTGTCAGATTTGATTTAAATGTATTACCAATCCATTCTCAAAACACCAACAATATGGGGACACTAAAATTACTAGTATAACTCACAAATCTATCGTTAGAGAGGGGGAAAATCAAACGATGACGTATACCAAGATCAAGATCTTGGTAAAGTTGAAAAAGTTATAGAATAGGTACCCTGGTGTGATCCAAAAATTTTATATCCCTTATGTGTGTTTAGTAGGTTTGTTAGGTGCTTTAATGCTATACAAAACCAGAGGAGGGGGGGGGGGGTGCTCTATGCGTCTCTCTGGAAAATAATCACCTATTGGTAAAATACAACATATTAAAAAGTATATATGAAAAAGTGATATATCTTCATTCATCTAATTTTACTTACATTCATTAAAAAAAACAAGGAAACTGAAAACGTATACGTATACTCGTAACTTTCATAAGATCCAAGGAAATATTTTCAAAAATCTGTTGTGGTCAGCACAATACCTCTCGCCATTTCCATTTTATGTTATATAAGTATTGTATTGCACTTCGCTATCGAACCCTCGTTTTATAACAAAAAAAATTACAGAACTTTACCCAAATATTGTTTTTTATTGTATTTAACATGTCTTCTGCACACATGCAATTCTAATTATATCTATTTTTCATTGTATGAGGCAGTTCCTAATTATCAGAGATTCTTCCAATTCATTAACAAGATTGGCGGTATTTCTAATGGATATATGCATGTTACCTATAATTTTAAATATTTAATTAATAAAACAATAAGAAAGATTAAATGTACTTCCCAGAAAAAGCTTTCAGAATTTTTGATTTTTGACACTGACGTCTGTCATTTTACAAATTATGTTAAAAACATTTGAACTTGTCAACTGGTTTCCTTAGTGTATTTTAGCCTACTCGACTTATTACATCCCATTATTCTATATTATACAGAGAATTTATTTTAAAATGCAACATTATAGTTCATCACTTCCATGGTTACTCACTATTGTCAAAAAATGACAGCAATGTAATATTTGTCCATTTTAAAATGCAACATTATAAATAGTATTGCAGCACAGGAGATACCTCCAAAACACATCACAAATGGTGTCAATTCTTATTACGACCGACTAAAATATTGCCTCATAGTGATTAGGGGTATTTTTAATATTTATTACATGAAAGTTATGAATTTTTGTAAGCTAAAGTTTTTTAAGATGTACAACATTCATGTTTTGATTATTTATTAATCGTATGTAGGCTAATTTATTGGAAATTAGTTTTGATAATACAAAACTACAAATTTTGTATGCATTTTAAAATGGACAAATATTACATTGCTGTCATTTTTTGACATTAGTGAGTAACCATGGAAGTGATTCACCATATGTTGCATGTTAAAATAAATTCCCTGTATAGTGTCTTTATCTCTAAATTTTTAGAAGATATAATAAATTTTTTAAATGTATCAGATCAATATTAGTAATATCAAAAATTTTCAAAAAATAATATTTAGAAAAATTTTTTCTAGAAACTACTACTTCCGGTTGTCCAATTGTTACCTAAACCTTTTCAGCTCTTCCCATGAATGTCAGATTGAGGAATTCATAGTTAAACTGGTCTTATATGTCTTATAGTTTTTGAGTAATAGTCCCTCCAACATCCTCACATACACACACAGACATCATCGTAAAAATATTAAAATCGGTTTATATGGACCTTAAATCGTGCTTATTCACTTAAATTTGGATATGTGATTTTTAGCATGAATCCAATACCTCTCTTAGCGAGAGGTAAAAATTACAGAACTTTACCCAAATATTGTTTTTTATTGTATTTAACATGTCTTCTGCACACATATAACTCTAATTATAACTATTTTTCATTGTATGAAAAAGTTCCTAAATGTCACAGATTCTTTCAATTCATTAACAAGATTGGAGGTATTTCTGATGGATATATGCATTTTACCTATAATTTTAAATATTTAATTAATAAAACAATAAGAAAGATTAAAAGTACTTCCCAGAAAAAGAGCGAGTTTCTTTATTCAACAACTATTTATGCGCTGAATTCCATCAGAAATTGAAAATGACCGTCACGATGAATAGCTGATGGATCCGATGGATAGCCGTTGCGACCGAATAAAGAAACGGGTTACTGAAGAGGGCGATGAATCTCCTAACCTTAAATATCAACTGACAGTTAACCACCAGTTAACATATATGGAAAGTTTTATAGTTAAAAGAACCGTCGCTCTATTGCAATCATCAGATTCTTCATTGAACAATGAAGAATCTGATATGGAAGTCATAATGATAATAAAAATCATCTACATCTATAACCATCTCCTTTCCGTTGTGAACGAGATATAATGTTTTCTTATTTGAATCATGCATTTGGTTTTCTTTGCATAATCTTACACCCGCAAGCATGAAACAAACTCAACTCAAATGTCAAAAATATAACCTAAAAACATTTCGTTAGACCCCCACTATCGATCCATCAGAAATCGTAAACTCAAGGTAAAATCTATCGGTAGTGAAAGCCGATGCATGCGATGAATTTACGATGGATAGTGCGCGGTAATTAGAAATGGTATGATGAATTTCATCTGCAATTCAGCAGTGAATAAAGAAACGATGTAATGAATTTACGATTCATGCGCATTAATGCGCACTAGTCATTGGTGAATAGAAAACTCGCCGAAAGCTATCAGAATGTCACTAAAACTGTTAATTTTTGACATTGACATCTGTCATTTACAATCTATGTTATAAATCTTCTAGCATATACTGACTAGAGGCCGCCTTACGGTGTTTGTTGTGATCGGAACACATGTGGAAGCCGTGGTGTATTGCGGGCTGCGTACTGAAGCCGTGGTGTATTGCGGACTGCGTATTATCTTAATATTTGTACTATCTTTTTTACAAAGTGATGACTAATTGCTGGTTTTGAAATATGTAAATCACCTTTATTTCCAATAAATTTCAGTCTCGTTACTCTTACGTCATTATTAGTAGGAAACCTAAAAGTTACACTTTGTTTAATATATTATTTATAAAAAAATCCCAGTTACTTACACATGAAACGAAATATCCTTACTTTGTATTTTTCACTACAATTTGATATACTCCGAGATATACTGAAAACTACACGCAAAAAATATGGTTTGGTTACAGTAAAATGACAAGCAGTGGCATATAAAAAAACACTGCCCGCAATTCACCATGACTTCCGACCCCCCGCCTACATGTCTTCCGATCACTTCAGCCTATGCATTGGTATAGGGAATTACTTCTCTAGTCAGTATATATGCTCGAAGTTATAAACATTACTGTTATAAACATTTCAATTTGTCAACTGGTTTCCTTAGTGTAATTTAGCCTCTGCGATATTACATCCGATTATTTTGTATATTATAGTGTCTTTATCTCTAAATCTATATAAATAAAAAAAATTAATTATATTAGATGGGGAATTTTATGTTCTTCAATATTTGTAAAAACAAAAATTTCCTAAAAATTATATTTAGAAAAAATTTTCTAAGAAACTACTACTTCCGGTTGTTCAATTGTTACCAAAACCTTTTCAGCTTTTTCCAGGAATGTCAGATTGAGGAATTCATAGCTAAACAGGTCTTAAGTGTTATAGTTTTTGAGGAATCGTCCCTCCAACATCCAGACATACACACACACACACACACACACATATATATATATATATATATATATATATATATATATATATATATATATATATATATACAGGGTGTCCCAGAAGTCGACGATCAAACTAAATGGGGTGATAGGGGAGATCATTTCCAATCAAAATAACTATATATATTGTAATGCAATTGTTGATGGTTCAAAAGTTATTGCAACTTTTGTAGTTTCTCCTAAAAACGGCAAGGCGTCCAATAGAATTATTATTATTTTTACTACGAGACGTTTGTTTCTCTTTTTCTTTTTTATTGTATGCACCTGAAGGGTTCTACTTTCTAATAAAATCATTCTCATGAACATGAGTACCTTCTATTAATAATAAAAATATTGTTTTGTGAAAAAAATTTCTACCGAAAAAAAAGCTACTTGATTTTAAAGTGACGCTGACAGAAAAAAATGTACTAAAAAAAAATTGATCAACTATCTGAAGAAGTTGTGTATTTAATGTAGATTTTAACGCGGTATAACACATGGGGATATTCAGAGCAGATTTTCTTAAATAATTTTTTTTCTGCAAGAAAGTCATTTTACTTGAAAAATACATTTGAAAAAAATTCTTGAATCATAGTTGCTGTGTCAGAAATAAAACAAAAGAAGGTATATGAAGTGACATATCGATAATAACTTAACTGTTTGTGTGTTTTTGATTTATCAGTTCTTCGTTTCTTAAACTTTGTTTTAATTTTTGTGATTTTGCGTATTTTTTGGTTTTTGATACTCCTTTAATTTGAACTTTGTTCTTCTTGGTCTCAAAAATATGTCTTATACCCCTCGAGAATATGCAGAAATGCATTACGTGTACGGGTTTTGTGACGGGAACGCTCGAGCTGCTGCAAGAGAGTATCGGATACGATACCCTAATCGAGAACGCTATCCTGATTATAGGGTATTTCAAAATGTTCATCGGTCTTACTTAGAAGGCGAAATCCCTGGCAATCCGCGAAGAGAAGGAAGACATGCGCTTCAGTGCAATGAAGACGATATAATTGAAATGGTGACAGAGAACCCGTCAACAAGTGTTCGTCGTATATCTAGACATTTGGAAATTCCAAAATCTACGGTTCATCGTGTTTTGCAAAAGGGCCAGTTGTATCCGTACCATGTGCAGCGCGTGCAAGCACTTTTACCTGCGGACTATGACAAAAGAGTGCAATTTTGTCGGGAAATGCTGCGTCGTCATAGAGAAGACTCCAAATTTTTTAACAAGATTTTGTGGAGCGACGAATCAAACTTTTGTAGAACCGGGATATTTAATATTCACAATTTACATTTTTGGGACTATGTGAACCCTAGAGTTGTTAGAAATGACAACTTTCAACACAAGTTTGGGGTCAACATATGGGCGGGAATAATTGAAGGAAAATTGATTGGTCCATTTGAGCTCCCAGGAAGGCTTAACAGCGAAAATTATCTGCATTTTTTGCAAAATGAGTTACCTTATCTACTTGAAGACGTGACATTGGAGACACGCCGAGATATGTGGCTGCAACAAGATGGAGCTCCTCCTCACTATTCTGTAGATGTGAGACGATACCTTGACACAGAATTTCGGAATCGGTGGATTGGTAGAGGAGGGTTTATCACTTGGCCACCGCGATCACCTGATCTTAACCCCTTAGATTTTTTTCTATGGGGTTATTTTAAAGAAATAGTCTACATGACAGAAAGTCAGAATGAACAAGAGTTGCGACGAAAAATAAGAGAGGCTACCAACATTATTAAAAATAATCAACGGGCGTTCCGAACAATAAAAAGAAATTTTATTCGGCGATGCGTAATGTGCATTAGAAAACATGGTAGAAATTTTGAACACTTTTTGTAAAATTTGAAAACATCATGAAAAGCTTCATAAACCCTATTTTGTTTTAATGTTGTATAAAAACTATTACAACTATTATTTTGTTTTATTTCTGACACAGCAACTATGATTCAAGAATTTTTTTCAAATGTATTTTTCAAGTAAAATGACTTTCTTGCAGAAAAAAAATTATTTAAGAAAATCTGCTCTGAATATCCCCATGTGTTATACCGCGTTAAAATCTACATTAAATACACAACTTCTTCAGATAGTTGATCAATTTTTTTTTAGTACATTTTTTTCTGTCAGCGTCACTTTAAAATCAAGTAGCTTTTTTTTCGGTAGAAATTTTTTTCACAAAACAATATTTTTATTATTAATAGAAGGTACTCATGTTCATGAGAATGATTTTATTAGAAAGTAGAACCCTTCAGGTGCATACAATAAAAAAGAAAAAGAGAAACAAACGTCTCGTAGTAAAAATAATAATAATTCTATTGGACGCCTTGCCGTTTTTAGGAGAAACTACAAAAGTTGCAATAACTTTTGAACCATCAACAATTGCATTACAATATATATAGTTATTTTGATTGGAAATGATCTCCCCTATCACCCCATTTAGTTTGATCGTCGACTTCTGAGACATATATATGTATACAAACACACACACACACATATACACATACATACATACATACCCACTGACATCATTAAAAAAATGTTAAAATCGGGTTTTGGGAACATCAAAACTTGCTTATTCACTAAAATCTCTATATGTATGTGATTTTTAGCACGATCCCTATACCTCCCTTGCCTAGGGTAGCGGTAGGTAAAAATGTGATTATCCGCAATATTCTGTCCTTCGCAGTGTATTTTTTGAATTTATGAATATGTTACAATTTAGATAAAATTTTAATACTTTACGAGTATTTACTGAATAAGTACAAAATGGTAAATATTTTTTTCAGAAATTTTCCAAAGTCAGATACATGATACAGAAGTTCTATCCATTACATCTTCATAAAAATGTTCTGAACATAGAATAATTCTTTCTGTTGGTGTACCACTATCCATTAATATACCTAGAAGCACTTGCAATAAATAATGAAATGGAATAACAAACACATTATTACACTACGACGCACACTACTTTCAAAAATCCGTCGTCTGTCTCTGGGGCAAATAAAGATTATTACCGCGTGACTTTCAATGGCGACATAACAGGCAACACGCTCCCTCTGACGAATATAGTAAAAATATTTATGCAGAGAAGGAACATCATCAAACCATTACAAAATGAAGAAAAAACATGTGGTAATAGCGAGTGATTTTTTGGTTATGAAAGTGCTTTAAGCTTGATTCACAACCACTTTGAAAAATTTGAATTTAAAAAATTTGACATCATTCGCAATACATAATTTTTAATGATGTGCGGGAGGCCACGTCACAAAGCACTAACACCAATAGAGAACCAGCTGCCAGCAAAAAAAATGGAAACAAATTCTGCAAGCAGCGCTGTCGTGTTATATGGCGGAACTATATTTTCTTGTGGGATATATAGGAAACGTACGATATAAATGAATGACAGCGGTACATATAAATTAATACGCAATAATAAGAAAGAATTGATAATTTATAAAAATATATTTTGATATAAATTCGTCTCATAAATATACATTCATGTTAAATAGTTAACAAATATTCTTCATTATTTCGAGGACAGATGATGGATGATAGTTTCACTGGTATCACCATTGATTTTATATATAACGATTACGATAGTATATATAATCAATGGTATCACCTAATAGCTCACTAATAAAATGATTAGCTAAATAAATATGTTTTCACTTTGCTTGTATTCTTAACTTACTTTTTCATATCCTTTCGAAGTTTTACAAAACTGCTTTTCCGATCCAAAAATGATGAAGTATTACATGTAGTATTATAATAAAACTTCTAATAAAGGTGTTAGTGTTGCCATTAGCATGGCGAGTCATTAATATTATATATTTTATTTATCACAAAGTCCAGGGGTTTTGGCAGTGGTATATTTTCACGGACTAAAAAGTAACATTCATAAACATGTTTGTATAAAAAACGAATTTTAATGTACTTACAGTTATTAGCTTCACATGTCACACATTTACATCTCTCAATTTCAATTAGAAAATGAAACTTTTAATTACAGTGGCATAATTTAAATTTAGTAGCAAACTTACAATTTTTGATTTTTGACAACTCACATGAATTTGTTTTTGTTTACATCTTTCAAATAAACTGTCAGAATGTCCCAACGAATATAGCGCTGCAGGGTCATATGGATGAACTAAATTTATGCTGCCATTTTATCCATTAGACTTGAAATCCCCTGGGCCACGTGACTTTGACAAGTGCTTGTGGGGCCCAAACATTGTTGCCAACAATACGGCTTGTGTACGTTGCCTGTGTTGCCAAATAAATTTGAATGTAAAATTAATAAATAAAATTGTAAAGCTAGTTATTATTAATGAATATCATGTTGTTTTACTTTTTAACACATAAACTTAATTTTTAAAATATTTTTTAAAAATTATGCGACTTGTGCTGCCATCTACAATACAAAGATTTCTTGGCGCACTAAATTTTAAGAAAACCATCAAAGTTGAACGTCTTGTATATTTTAAAAATTAAGTTTATGTGTTAAAAAGTAAAACAACATGATATTCATTAATAATAACTAGCTTTACAATTTTATTTATTATGATGATGATTGCCGAATGCACTCGCTGGACCAATGAGAGCTGTCGGTGGGATTTTGATGAACTAATGGCGCCACTCCAGCAATAGCTCTCTGCGATTCAGCAATGAAATGTGCATGTGAGCAAGTAAGCGCTAGTACAAAATTTGTCTACAATTGCACATTCTGGTATCAAATCTGACAACCAACAACGTTCACAAAAAGTATAACCTTAATTCCTCTTTTAAATTATTAATGGACCACAAATTATAATTATTTTCCATAACGTGTATTTACCCAAAGAGAATGCAAACTGAAAATATTGTCGGATGACTCGCTACTGTCACTGTCAAATTTTGACAATTTCATTTTATTGTTAAGGATTTACGATTGCAATAAAAGTGTTGCAAAATTATTGTTAAATTGTGTACAATGTTTCTTATGTATTTTTACCTAATTATTTTTACATCAAAATATTCGTAATAACCGCCATTATTTTCCCCACTTTAAATCATTCAAATCGCTTTTACTGGAGTGCTGCCATCTGCGATAGCTTTGCCTGACAGCCCCCATTACATTCGTCTATTCATTGTGGTCGTCAAACTTCGGAGGTCAGCGATGCCAGCGATGAGATGTGCTGAACGCGATCATTCACAACTACTTTCATAACCAAAAAATTAAAGAATAATAGTAAGAAATTTGTTTACATGTCAGCCATAGAATGTCAAATAATCAGCTAATATAGATATGGACGAGCAGGTAATGTACAAATTTAATGGACAGAAGATAGTAATTTCAATTTCAAGTTTGGAGCTTGCAAACTTCAAATTGAAAATGATTGTGAATGCTTATACATATATCCTATATGCAAACTTCAAATTTTTGAAATGGGGTATTCTAACGATTTTTTTATTTTTTTTTTCTGAAACTTTCACATATTTGTATTACAAATCAAAAATTTTGAGCTCTTTTTTATTTAATTTGAGCGAGATATGAATTTTTAAATATTCTTTGAAAATTTGAATTTTACCGGATGTGACGTATGACATTTAAATGGCGCGGCATGTTTACAAACACAACGCTTGGCGCGGCATTCTAACTGTCATTCGGCATTTTTATGTTTGTTTGGTTAGTTGTCGTTTGTTTTCTCAATTTTTTTACGTTGTATAAGTGAATTTTTAGTCAAGATTAGGTACTTAAAGGCATTCTGTTTGCAAAAAAATAGCAAAGTAAGTATACATGATTTATATTTTCTATTGTTGATGTGCTTCCATTGTATGTTGATGAAGTTGAAAATATTTATAGTATATATAATTTTTATAAACTATCATCTTTGTTTTTTGTTGCAGGGTGTGATAATACATTGTTTTATTTTAATAATCATATTCTTTCGTAATGGAGCCAGGCTTTGTGCAAGCTGATTCCAGAAATCTTCCTGTGGTGGATTCCGATATGTTAACAAATTATTTCGTTTACAACGCGAAATATATGAGCTCTGAAATACAAAATGTTAAAACTCAAAGGTAAATTATTAATTAACGTGAATATGTAATTTTCTACTTAAACTAAACTATTTTATATATTTCACAGAGCTGGTCGTGAAGGATATGGAGATGATGCCATAAGTTTCGTCCAAATAAAAAGAGATAATGATACCTGTATAGTACGGGGAAAAATTACTCCAGAACATCGTATTCATAGCGGAGCTTATTCTATCACTGCTGTAATAAATGAGAAGGAAGAAGGAATCATTAGCTGCGAATGTCATAGTTGTGCCGCATCTGAAGGTGTGTTTCTTTATTCCTTTTTAATAATATTTAATTTTTAATCAAAATCGTTTTATTAAGATAAATAAAAGAAGTTTCTACTCTTCGATTAAAAGGACAAAAATGCATTTGCAAGTTTCTTCCACGATATCTTCTATAAAAAGTTCTCAAAATTAGTAAATGTTAATAGGGGATTTATAACCAAATAAACGTATGGCCGTATTCTCTACAATACTGAAAGTCTTACAGATCTTTAAATATGTACATAATAAAATCGAAAGCTTCTACTCTTATGTATAATTTTAATTATATATTAATCAACAAAAATAGATATGTTTTTGTTAGTTTTTTACAGATTTACAAATCTGTAAGACTTACAGTTTTGTATAGAATACAGCCATTAGAATATAATGAAAAACAACTATAATTAGAAAATAAAAAAGTTCATTATAATTATTTCTTCCAAAATGTATTTTTGTCAGTAAGAACTTATTATTAATTTCAGGTGGTTGTAAACACGCCGTTGCATTTCTTCTATGGTTACACAGAAGAAGTGAAGAACCTGCTGTAACTACCGTGCAGTGTTATTGGAGGAAATCTAAATTAGCTGCAGTTGGAAGAAATGCTTCGGGAATGACGATAAACGACCTTTTTCCTTCTTCCAATAAACCAGTACTACGTGAGAAAGGTACTAACTTTTTAGACAAATTTATTGAAATAGCAAGAAATGTCGACAGCGAAAGTCTTCTTGTAAATCAATATTCAAATAGCTGTATGAAGAATGTTTCGTTGCACTGCTTATTTTTAAAATTTAGAAAAAGTACAGATAACAATACAGTAGATAATTTTATGCAATATTGTGCACAAACAATAACAAGAGAAGATTGTAAAAGAGTGTATGAGGAAACAAAAGATCAGTATAAATCTGCAAAATGGTATGAAGCACGTTTCGCAAGAATCACTGCATCAAAGTTACATGAAGCGTCACGTTGTAAGAAAACAGATGGCATATTAAAAGAAGTTATTCTTGGTGCTTATAAGATTCCTCAAACCGAAGGAATGAGAAGAGGACAAATGCTTGAGGATGCTGTTTTGAAGGAAGTAGGAAAGCAGAAGAAGATAAAAATTGAAAAATGTGGTTTTTTAATCGTACCAGAATATCCAATATTTGGTGCTTCGCCAGACGGATTAAGCAAGGAGTACTGTATTGAAATTAAATGCCCTACTAAGGAAAAAACAGTGAAAAATTACATATCTCCTAACAATTCATTAACAGACAAACCCTGGGCACAAATACAGTTGCAGATGTTCTTATCGGGTAAACAGTCAGGATTATTTTGTGTAGCTTCTCCTCATTTTGAAATCGATAGAAATGTAACAATTATTGATGTTAAATTAGATGACATGTATTGTAAGAACATTATGAAAGAAGCTACGGATTACTGGAAATCCGCTATTTTTGAAATGTTACATTAAATAAAAAATATCTATGTTTGTAAAAGAGTAATTATATTTATTTTATCAATACACCTTGAACATTAATAATTCCACATGCAATAATTATAATGTAATCCAATAAATTAATTGTTTTTAAATTTATGCATGCATGCATGTTTAGCATTTCAAATTCTCGCAATCTTCTTATCACACGCTCTATGTGAATTCTAAGTGCAGCTATCCTTTTAGTTTCCATCACCTTTTCTTTTGTCAATTTCTCTTGCGAACTTATGCTTGGTGGGCGAATCAACTGACAATTTTTAGCGTGAAGAAGATGCTCAATGTTTTTAAACCCTCTGTCAGCCATTATAGACGTATTGTCAGGTAGGCATTGTAAATAGTGACTTTTTTCAAATATTTCTTTGTCTGTAATTCGACCACCATATCCTCGCGATATAAAGTTCACTAATCCCGTTTGAGTTGCAGATATTAAATATTTCACGGTGTTACATTTTTTGTACTGTGACCATGTATATGCTTGTTGTACTGCATTAGATGGTTGTTCTATTTCAATTTCCATACAATCAATAATAGATTGTACATTTTTATATCTTGCAATGAAAGATATTGGCAAGTTCATTTTAATGGTATCCTCATCTGGCCAGTGTACTAACTCCTGTAGAGCGTTAGCAATTTTTGGAACTGCTCTTGTAAAAATAACTCCAATGTTTGCAGAGCTGTATCCAAATTCGATTCGCAATCTCATATACGGATCGTTTAACCTAATTTTTTTTAATGTAATTTGAATATGTTCTACTGTTACTGCTACTTCGTCGGCCAATAATTTAATTAAAAAATATTCTTTCTCCGGCAAACCTAAGTAAAATCTACTGTTGCGGGAAATGTTGTTAATAGATATTTTAAAATTATCTTCTTGTAGCTTCTGTGTTTGTAACATCTTCATGTTCGTGTCCAAATTATCCGATGAAACATCTGAAGTTACGGTTGATGTTGTTGACGACTGTGGTGAATCAGAAGATGACGGACTACCAAACTTGGTTATACCAGCTACTTTTGGTATATATACTGGTTTTACAAATATAGCCTGAACTCCAACACTTTTTGTAGATGGTAATATATTTGCTTGTGTAGCTACCGAAACATTTTTAATATTTTCTACCTTAAATTTGCCTGAAGGCGAATGAACTACAGAAGTCGATGGCTTTTCTTCATAGGATAGTATGTTCGAAAAATCTAGTTGCTTCGTAGCACCAGAAAGTTCTATATTCGAAGTCGATGGATTTTCTTCAGCAGATAGTTTGCTTGAAAAATCTAGCTGCTTCCGAACACGAGAAAGTTCAATACTTTCTCGTTTTCTTTTCTCGGCAGAAGATGTAAGCTGAGAACCTTCAGGAGCAATATTTTCTTTTAAATTCCTATGTGGAACGGCAGTTTTCTTCATAACTAGCTTATTTCCTATCATTTTGTAGTGCATCCAATTTTCAGCATCATTTTCCAACTGTAAAATATATAAAATAACATCTCATATATACAAAAATATATTTCTTTATCTTACGTCAAAATGATCTTCACAACAAAATAATGCGCGAGTTTTTGGAACATCATCTGGAATTGCGTCAGGAAAAATAACTGAATACCACATCTCACGTACATCATCATTTTTAGGGAAACGAACAAAAATTTTGTTTTTATTTTTGTTACTGTTGTTTTCGCAACTGGGAACTATACAATATTTTATAACCATTATTACCACCTGAAATTGTAAATGAAATTAATATTTTTCATCTATTTGTTATATTAATTATTCATACTATATTTGTTCCTTTCGTGGGCAGATCGACAGTGGGTACACTGGTAAATAAACTAGTGTAGTAAATCTCTAACTAGTGTAGTAAATCTCTGAAAATAAAATTCGAATATTTAAAAAAATAAATAAGTAAATAATAGTACTGAAAAAATAAATGTACATTCATGAAAACCTATCATCAATCAATGATTTAATATAAAACAAATCAATCATTATTTAAACAATTAACATAAATTTGTGTAGCGAACAAAAAACATACTCATCTATTACAAATGTGAAAATTACATTTAAATACATGTTACAAAAAGTATATGAATAGTAGCACTGAACAAAAATGCATTACAACAATGAATAAATAATAGTAACGTAAATAAGTAAAAATAAACTTACCGTATATTATTTTACGTAATGAAAACTTGTATTAACAATAATAACTATTATAAGAACCAAATTAGAAAAGTTGAAAACTTATAAACATAGAAACGTCATACAACTAACACGATCAAGACAGCTCACAACGCATCAATGGCGGAACAGCTGTTTCCTGTATATGGTATAGGCATGTACAAAATTTTTTAGATGTGATGAGTCCCTCGTACGTCACAACCCACGTGATACCTGTTCAGCGCTAAAATAAAATACAAGAAAACGCATGTTAGGAAAAAAAAAATTGATTTTTTTTTTCATTATTTGGTCATTTTATAGCATAATCCACAATGTTATAACATTTTTTATCTTAAATTTTACTACATTAGAATACCCCATTGAAATTGGCTGTGAATGATACTTTTATAACGGCAAAAATTAGATATGAAAATGTACAAAATCACTTCAAAAAATAACGATGGAGCCATGAAATCAGCATGAAATTGAGACAAAATAAATAACAAATGTCTAATTTTAGATTCAATTCCATGGATATTGGGATCAGAGGCAAAATTTTATGCTCTGCAACTTTTATTTGAAGCTATCTTTACCCCCCGCTTCCCTTGGTAAGGGAGGTATAGGGATCGTGCTAAAAATCACATATCGAGATTTTAGTAAATGACCACGTTTTAAGGTTCCTAGAATCCATTTTTAACATTTTCACGAAGATGTGTGTATGTGTATGAATTTTGTCTTCGCTCTAACTCAAATACTATCATTCAGAAAATTCTCAAACCTTGTATTTCTACCCTATTCTAATACCAAAAGAAGCCATTATATTTTGGTGTAAATCGGATAACCGGAAATGGCACTTTACTTGAAGCTCATAATGGTTTTTCTTCACAAAATACCATTAAGTGCCATTTTTTTGCATTTTATGTCATTATGATAATTACAGATTATTGAATTTTGTATAGGTATACAATAATACTTTTTCTATATATTTTACAGATAAATTTAAAAATAATTTTTCTTTTTTTAATCCCGAAGCCTAAGATAAACACAATTCCTTTGTTACACAGTTTATTTTTTAAATGAATGTAACTGACAGGTAAGCGTCATTGTCAAAAAACTAATCACTTCAAATTAATAATAAAGAAAATCGTAAATAAAGCAATAGTTATATGCAATGGAACATAATATAGTTTGAAGCATTACTAAATACGTAGGTATGTATTTAAATTAATAAAAATTAAATAGCGGGAGGTTTTGTGTTGGCCACATCAGATTTTTACTTAAAATAAGGGAAGCAGGAAATTACGAAAGTCTGATTTTACATTATGTTAAAGTTCTATGTACTACATACATACTAACATACTCGTATGTATACTTTTGCGTGATTAAAAAAATAAGGACAAAATCATACCTATTTTCTCTATTATTGATTTTAGATTTAGTTTACATTAGAAAGTTGGAGAAGTGCAATACCACTTTCTGTTTTTAGTGTGAAAACATCATGAATTCTTTTTCCGGGTTCGCCGGAAATGAAATCATCGTTGATTTTTTAATGGAATGTTGTGTCTTTAAAATTTTTGGAAATTATTTTAAATTAGCTCTATAATGATGTCATATACTTTCATTTTCATTCAAAGATAACATAGGGTGGTGGTGGTAGCATGAACATCTGTGGGTGCGAGCAAACACGTGACCAGGCGGCTGTCACATACCGGCAGCAAATTTACACGGAATTAGTTCCATACGGTACCGGTAGTGTTGCCGTTGGCGCCAGTGTAGTTCATGATTTATCCCCTCTACTAACCCCCACTCTTCACGTAATCATAACTTACAGCAGTTTAAATTTCCCAGCTTAAGCAAAAGAAAATTATTTCCATTTTCTTCTTCGTTTTCACAACAGGGTTGAAATTTGGTTTTGTTGTGAAGTGTAATTGTGCGTGTGAAAAAGTTGTTATAATTCATCATGTCCACTGTAAGTATTAATAAATAATTTTATTTAAAATAGTTTATAACAACGTAAATTTAAATGATAATTTTTGCTAAAGATTAAAATTGTAACAGTATAGTATAACAATAAGTCAAATTTATTAATATTTTAATTAATTTATTATTTATCACAATTGGATAAAACGCCTTTTGTTCTTAACAATTACCGTACATTGTTGTGGTATCACATTTCCAAATTCTGACAAACTTATGCGTCAATTCTTTTAGAACTTAATTTGTTTTTCTTCAATTTCTACTGAAGCTATTATTTCGTTTAACATTAAAACAATAAAATATTTCAAAAAAATCTGTTGTGGCCAGCACAAGACCTCTCGCCATTTCCATATTAGGCTATATATGTATTGTATTGCACTTCGCTTTCGAACCTTCATTTTATAACAAAATATTACAGAACTTTACCCAAATTTTGTTTTTTATTATATTTAACATGTCTTCTGCACACATATAATTCTATTTATATCTATTTTATATCATTTTCATGTCAGAGATTGTTCTAATTTATTAACCAGATTGGCGGTATTTCTGATGGATATATGCATTTTACCACAATTTTACCTATAATTTCAAATATTTAATTAATAAAACAATAAGAAAAATTAAATATACTTTCCAGAAAAAGCTTTCACAATGTCACTAAAAATGTTGATATTTGACAATGACATGTGTCATGTTATAAACATTGGAATTTGTCAACTGGTTTCCTTAGTGCCTTGGCCTCTGCGATTGTAATGTCTTTATCTCTAAATCTATACAAGATATAATAAAAATTTTAAGTGTATTAGATGGAGAATTTTATGTTCTTCAATATTTAATAAAAAAACCTCCCAAAAATTATATTTAGAAGACTTTTTCTAAGAAACTACTACTTCCGGTTGTTCAATTGTTACCGAAACCTTTTCAGCTCTTCCCAGGAATGTCAGATTGAGGAAACTGCAGTTAAATATTTTTTAAGTCTTATAGTTTTTGAGGAATCGTGACTACAACATCCAGACATACATACACACACACACACAGACACACACAAACACACACATACACACATCCACACACACAGACATTTTAAAAATGTTATAATCGGATTCTAGGGACCTTAAATCGTGCTTATTCAATAAAATCTGGATATGCGAATTTTTAGCATGAATCCAATACCTCTCTTAGCGAGAGGTAAAAAACATATATCTTGCTATGTAGCATAAGAACCACAAAATATCCATAAAATTAACAAATATTATCTAAATAAAATTGAAGCGAATAGTTCGGGTAATATGATTCGTACTATCTATGTTATGTAACCATAATTTTTTGTTTGTAGCTTAAGAAATTTTGTATCCTGAAGAATTGTTTGACCAATATAATTCCACCAATGGAAAGGGGACAAATGTTCTGTATTCCTCGTTGTGAAGATTTGAGATGCCAGTGGTTACAGAACATGGGCAGAGAAGATTTAGAAGTGTTGTCATATAGACAGCTACTGGATCGGGGCTACAGAGTTTGCCAACTCCATTTTGACAATATCCAATTTCAAAATGAACTAAAATTAAAGTTGAATTTTAAACAAGTTCCACGTCCTGTTCATGTCCCAGGTATGATTTTTAAATTTACAATAGGTATTTCTATTACCATGATCTTTTCACAATTTATTTTTTCTATTACCTCTTTCTGTTTAAGCCGGTAAATTGTAGGAAAACAAAACTTGTTTAGCTTTGTATATTTATTTAATTTGTTTCACAAAATAGAAAATAATTGCGATACTTTGTTCATGAAAGCTTAATTCCTTTTACATTGTATGTCACGTTTCTGGGTGTACCAAATATACGTAAAATGGGGTCATACAAAAAAAAATATATATTAATTTTTTTTATATAATTAAAAAAATTACGTAATTTTATACACATATACATGAAAAATATGTAATATTCTTATACTTTTCATTCATGATTTTCTTTCTAAACATTTTGAGTATTATTTTGTGACGTCATGGGTTTGTACACACATACAGTGATAGTCACGCACACATGTACTCGTGCACGTACTATACATGAATGTCAGCGCAGCGCATTTTTCGAACATAACCAACATTTTCAAAGTAAATATCTTTGCAACAAGTTGTTTTTGTTTAAATGTAAGTACAAATAACGAAATGTTCTAATAAATACAAATTATGTGTGATTTAGATATTACCATGGTTGTATAATATTGTTCTGTGCCGTCCTGCGAGAACATCTCGTTGAGAAGCAAAAATAAAGTTTTTGTTCGTATTCCTAAACCTCGAGATTAATTTCCATAATTAAATTATTCAATATACAAGTCAAATAACATAAACGTCAAACATAGTTCCATTTTTATTCGATAGGGGGGACTACGGTCACGATCGCAAACCCATGACGTCATTTGAAATTTAATATAAACTTTAAAAAATTATTTCTGTAAAACTAGAAACTTATGTGACATAAAATATATATTTCTGTAAGTGGTTTTAAGTATACTTTCAGAAAAAAATTGGAAAATGTGGTATGACCCCATTGATGATATGTTTTAGCTTGCTGGAACTTACCGGGCGTAACCTCATGCATGAGCATCATTGTTGCTGTGGAAAGCGCACCACAGTGACTCACTTTTTTGCCAATGAAAAGTACTCATTATTTTTACAATTTTAGAAATATCAAATCATATTAGTATTAAAACAGTACTCAAATCTAAATATTACTTTAAATAGCATAGCTAATAAGAAATTGTTCTTGGATTAGAAAATTCTATGAAAACATTTCGTTATCTCAAATTTAAGAACGTCCCCAATACGGAATTAGTGTAGGGTTAGAAGATTCTAGAAAAACGTTGCATTACCTCTCTGTTAAGAAAGTACCCAATAGGAGATGAGTGCTGGATTATCAAATTCTGGGAAAACCAATTTAAACTCAAACCGATTAACGGTTATTATATGAAATTTGAATTACAAAAGATTTACACTGCAATTGTATGACTATTATTATCTTTGTATAAAGTAATACCGTAGGTAAGTAGATTATAATGACAAAACTGTTTCTCTTATAGATATCCCACCACCAACACCAAAAAACAACGTTGAAGAACAAGATGTGAGGACCTCTCAACTAAATATTGAGGAAAGCGTTGAGGCGTCTGTGAGTGGTAAGTATTATAATTACCTTTATTTTTAAATTCAAAACTTAATAAACGAATTATTGTTTTTACATTTTGTAACCTATAACATCAAATTTCAAAAAAATTGCTTTTAGTTTTCTTCGAAAATACCATTAAATGTAATTTTTTCGCATGTTATGTCATAAAAATTAAATATTATTGAATTTTATAATTCTTTGTCTATTTATATTTTACAGATAAATTTCAAATAAACTGCTGGACAAAATTATCGCATCACTTATATTTTCGCGATTTATTTTAAAACAGAATAATATTTGAATTTTTCTTAGGGTGCAGTTGAAAATTTAGGGTTCTAGACATATGAAAATAATAACAATTAAGAATCAATTCTTGTTTATGAGTATTTTATTGTTTCCTGTGTTGACAAGGAAAAAGTATGGAAAAGTAAGTGTTTTTACGTTTAATTTAAATTTGATTTGATGGTTTTGTGTTTTACTACGAAATTAACATTAAATTGAATTGGGAAAATTAATAGAGGTTGACATTTGTCCGAATTTGAGGTTTTTCGGGCGTTAACTCTATTGGATGGGGCCAACGTCATAAGATTGGGGAACTTGGTAGTTGATCTCAATACTATAGGACGAGCTTTAAGGAGGTTTAAAAGAGACTAGATTCAACTTTAGGAGACACAGAAAGGTCGTCCGAAACCACCGACAGAAAGAGACGACAGATTTCTAACTCTGAGAAAACGACAAATTACAAGTAAAATGCAAAATAATCACATTCCTGAAGCCCGTGCTGCGTCGATTTCTACCCGTGTGGTAAGAAGAACACTAGAGGAAGCAAGACTGGCCAATAGATGTACTAACACAGGACCGTGTCTCACCAGAACTCATCGAGTAACTCGCTTACAGTTTGTAAGACAACATATTCCCTGGAATTCGGCTGATTGGAACCGGCTTTTGTTTTCTGATGAGACATGAGTCAGCTTAAAATTACCACGCGAAAGAGATCATACCTGGAGGAGACCTGCACAGCGATATACTCAGTGATAAATTGTTCCACGAGAGCCCTGCTTTGGTGATTCAATACTGTTTCGGGGAGCTAATTGTTTTAAGGGACGCACAGAGTTGGCGGTGCTTCGTGGAAGATCAATGAATGAACATAAATACGTGCAGGATTTCATATAAAACCATGTCACTCCGTTTTCGCCGGTAATTGGAGGTATTTTCATATTTATTCATGATAATGTAAGATCGCATCGGACTCGGGGCGTAGATGAATATTGAAATACGGTAGGAATTAACCGCATGGAATTGCCACCTAGCAGTCCAGAATTAAATCCAATAGAACACGTATGGGATATGCTGAACAGAAGCGAAAGAGGTCTTATACCCGTTCCATGCACTCTAGATGAGCTAGAGAATGCTGGGCTACAAGAATGGGAAAACATACCACACCATGCAATTCGAAATTTATTTCGGAGCATGGGACGAAGAAAGCAAGCCATGATTAATGTAAGAAGTGGTAATACCAAGTATTATATATTTTTTCCCATAAAATTTTAAATTTTAATTTATTTAAAAAAAATCACATTGTCTTCATTTTGTATAATATTATAGTTTTTAATTTAAAGGTATATTATGTTGCTTTATTTTCTACAAATTTTTAATTACATGTAAAGGACTAATTTAAAAAACCATAAAACATGCCAAAAATAAGCTAACTTTGTGAAATAAACAAAAAATTAAAAGTGATGCGTTAATTTTGTCCAGGAGTGCATATTTTTTTTTATATGATTTAAAGATTTCATAGTTTTGCAGCATTAGTAAATATGTAATAGTGGTTGGCACATCAGATATTTAAAGTTATTTTTATATTCTCGCCATTTTACATTTATGATTTTCTATGAGATGGTACGACAGTCGGGTAGATGAGTAGGTCACGTGCAAAGACTACAAAACAGGGAATACTCACTACCAATCTACTTGCCAGAACCGTGTTACCAAAATTTATTAAATAGACCATATTACCAATTCAATTGCGCATGGTCACAATGGACGAATCAAATTTAGGAAGTACTTGAATTCAAATGCCAATGCTATCTTATGAGAAAAAATCAATTTTCAACATGAAATATCTTTTTTATAAAATAAAATCAAATTACCAAATAAATTTTATAATAATTATTTAATTGTATTTTAACTGTTTCTGACGAAATTTTACTTTAATCGTTGAAGTAAATATATGTAAATAATAATTTCATTTTGAAGAAAATGGCGGACTATTTAAAAATTGTGATTCTTCGCTTTCAAGCGTCACTCACATATACACAACTATAACCTAACTTTCAGTGCTATTTATAATCAGAGAGGTGTTGTAAGGTGTTTTTCAAAAAAATATTATGCCTGGAAGTTATTGTTCCGTTCCAAATTGCAATTTAAATTCATTGCTATATAAAGGAACTTCATTTCATCTTTTCCCAAAAAATGTAAAAGAAAGAAAATATTTTGCAAGAACTATAAACCGAAAAGGCTGTAATAAAATGAATTTATGGCAACCTGCAAAATATAGCAAATTATGTGGGCATCATTTAAAAAATTTAAAACGTGAATATAGAAAGTTTTTAATTAAAACTGGTAAGTTCAATATTATTCTAAATAATTTTATTATTTGATTATAATGTATTTTAGAAACTGTAAATAAAAGGAGAAAGACACTTATAAAGTGTACAACTAACAACACATTGTGGGTTATTGGAGCCGAAGTTACTTTAGGAATTACAAATAATTATTAATTATAATAAATAAAAAAGAAACGGCCCTTTAAAGATTTTTCCCACGCCATTCTAAAAATTAATTATACGTTTAAAAACATATTCACCATATTCAACTTAATAATACTCACTTTTAAATTATGATTTTCAAATTATGTAAACAACCGCCATTGTCTATTTCTCTTCTTTCGCATCTTTTTGGTGTTGTGACTTGTCACATGTAAAATTTTTATTGCCAACTTAAATTTAGAAATAAAAACAGTTGGCTACCGTGGCACTTAATTTTACAGTTGATATGACTGCCACTAGAGGCGCAAAAATTGGTAATATGGTCTATTGAAATTCTACCATTACACCACATAGCGGTGCCGTATGTACTTAATAAACAGAAATGTCTGTATGGCCGAGATGTTTATTTTGAATTTAAAATTCTAAAAAAGAAATAATTATACAAAAAAATAATAGAAATAAAAATATTTACGATGGAAAACCATATCTAAATATATAATAATAATCTAAAATAAAAACTACATACAAAATTTATTTACAAAATTTAATAAAATAGTCTTCTACAATTTTATTTTTGATATTAAGTTCTATTTTTACCTCCCGCTACCCTAGGTAAGGGAGGTATAGGGATCGTGCTAAAAATCGGATATAGAGATTTTAGTAAATAAGCACGTCCCCAGAATCCGATTTTAACATTTTTACAATGATGTCTGTAGGTATGTATGTATGTATGTATGTATGTGTGTGTGTGTGTGTGTGTGTGTGTGTGTGTGTGTGTGTGTGTGTGTGTGTGTCTGTGTCAGAAAAATTTGAAATTTTGTATATCCATTCTATACTAATGTGGGAAGAGCTCATTAGTTTTTAGTGTATATCGGATAACCGGAAGTATCATTTATACAAGCTTTTAACAGTTTTTCTTGTAAAAAATTCATTGAATATAATTTTTTAGCAACTTTTACCAATACAAATTGAATATAATGGCACAATCTTCAATTCTACGATAACAGCATTTAGTAAATAACTTGAAATAACTTTATATTATACAGGTGTCTCTTAAATAGGGGGACATGGCTTAAACACAGATTCCTGAAGCTAAAATAAGACGATTTAACCAAACCTGCTTCTACCGGAAAGTGTACCATTTAGCCAGAATTCTGCTTCAAAGTTCTTCAAAAAAAAAATTAATTTTGCTTATAATAATCGGACGCTTTATTCGATTTGGATGAAATTTGGTATGACAGTTTATATGGTTATAAGTCATCTTTTAAGGTGATACTTGTTATTATTAGTGAACCACTAGTGTATGAAACTTAGGTGCCCCAACATTAATTAGACCGTAACTTTTTAATGGCAATGCCGAAAACGTGAAATTATTTTTTTTTCAGAAAGATACATTCAATAGTAAACTTTTCTCACTCTGTGTAATTTGTGATATCTGTTACGGTTCACACAGAAAAAAATAAAATCTGAGTGTCTGCACTGCTAAATTTTTAAAATAAATTTAATCTAGCAGTCTATCCAAATGTCAAACAAGTAATTCTTAATGACAGTAACGAGTTGTCAATCTTCAAAACTTGTTTAGGAGTAAGCTGAGATATGTAATCATCTTATTTATAATAATGGTAGTAAAACATTATTAGGCTGAACAAACGGATGTTACTAATTTTAGAATATTGCGAAGAAAATTTTTGACAACCCGTAAAACAATTGTTACTGTCATTAAAAATTACTTGTTTGACATTTGGATAGACTGCTAGATTAAATTTATTTTAAAAATTTAGCAGTGCAAACACTCAGATTTTATTTTTTTCTGTGTGAACCGCAACAGATATCACAAATTACAGAGAGTGAGAAAAGTTTACTATTGAATGTATCTTTCTGAAAAAAAATAATTTCACGTTTTCGGCATTGCCATTAAAAAGTTACGGTCTAATTAATGTTGAGACACCTAAGTCTCATACACTAGTGGTTCACTCATCGACCTTTAAACTAATGGACCAAGTGTCTCCTATTCTTTTATTGTTAGAATAATGCTCCAACATAAAAGGATAGAAATATATATTCTGTCGTGCAACAATACGGAAGTTCTCAGTTAAATCACACTGCGCATATGTTCGTACTCATTGTGCATATTTTTCAGCTATATGTAAACCTCTATACACTGCTCTCTATCACTAACTAGTTGTCAAAATCTACATTTGACTTGTGTATTATTTACTTTTTTGGAGAACATTTACAATTATTTCTGTCAATACATACGTATATGTGTTGTGAGATGTGTATGCGACAAAATAATGGAGAAACGGTGTATTTCGTACAGTAAGCAGTACGTACGCGGTTCAGCTGTGCCATTTCATATGTAAGTTCTTACTAATTATTATTTGTCCCCTATAATATAATATATTGTATTAAAAATATATAATAAAACTAATTATGCACAAGAAAAATCTATACTCTTAGCGATTATGCACTAAGTTAGGGACAAATCATTTTTTTTATTTTGCCGCGTTTTCTTAACTTCCGTACTGTTGAAGGATAGAGATACTGTGTCTGCACCGTTATGGCGGGACAAGCGTTTTGCTCGTACGCTGCGTCTATTAGTTTAAAGGTCGATGGGTTCACTAATAATAACAAGTATCACCTTAAAAGATGACATAACCATTTAAACTGTCATACCAAATTTCATCCAAATCGAAGAACTTAGAAGCAGAATTCTGGCTAAATGGTACACTTTCCGGTAGAAGCAAGTTTGGTTAAATCGTCTTATTTAAGAGACACCCTGTATTATAAAATAATTTAATTTTGTACATCACTTTGCCTCTGCGTCAAACAAAAACAATACTTTAGTAACAAATTTGACATATTTAAACAAATGTCACTGTCACGAAGCAATTTTCATTAAAATTAATAATGAAACCGTGTTAAGAAGAATTTAGTAGTTTAAATATGATCCTAATGAAATTAAGGTTTGTAAAAATAATATATTTTCCATCATACATAAATATTAGATATACAGGATAATTCGATTTAAGTTTGATGTTTGCAGCATTTATATTAAACAGCTCTCAATAAGAACGTGATTTCATAGTGTCATATAATAGTTTGCAACTACACATTTACGAAATGGATAATGTACGGCGAAGAATTTACACAGATTGCGATTTAGAGCATAAGGAAGTTGGTGATGATTTTGACAATAATGTGTGTGTGACGATATATCCTTAAAATATATTAATGATCCAAAAGTTCGCAAAGTTGGTATTTAATACTCTTATATAATTTGAAACAACATATTAGATTTTGACTATATATGATAAACCGGATGTAGTACTTAATTTGAAGCTCTAACAGATTTTTCAGGAAAAACATAATAAAATATAATTCAAAATTTCGTATTACAAACTTTTCTATTTATTGGAACAACAAAGTAGATTTTGTTTACAAATGATCAATCGGAAGTGAAACTTTACTTAAAGCTCATTGCTATTTTAAACATGGAATTGGCGGGAGGTCATGTGCTGGCCACATCAGATTTTTTAAATTTTATTGTTAATCATTTTGGCAAAAAAAATAACTATTAAGTTTAATAATTTTGACATCTTTCTTCGATGTCGGGTCCATGCGTCACACAAAAAGTTTCGGACATTGAAAGGAGGGAAAGCTCTTGGGTTAGGATGTTTGGATTAGGAATAATGTTAGGAATACAGGAAAAATCTGCTCCCTACATTCTTCGACCATAGCCGTGAAATTCTCGTTTGAATATTTCAATAAATTATCCCCATAATCTTTAGCTTTTGTTAAATCATGAATGTTATTTACACTATCAGCACAAAAGAACTTCTTGCATAAGTCACATTCATAATTTAATATTTTTTTTTATTAAATACCCAGCCACATATGCAGTAGTTTGAATACCGATTTTGAATGCAGTAGTATTTACGATAGAGGATTGTGGAAAGGAAAGAGGCTGTTGGATAGGATTAGCGATGGAAGGAGATCTTGAATCCGATGTAACTTGGTCATTGGATAGTAAAATTTGGTAGGAAAGAAGAAGATTTCCTCCATCATCTTCACAATTTGTTCCGATGCTACATCGAATTGTATTGTTTAAAATAACAGTCCTATAAGCATCTACAAATTGCAAAGTTGATGGTCGAGAATTTCCTCCACACAGTACTCTAGCTACACTAAATAGGTTCTCAAGTGGATCCTGGTTAAAGGATCTCATTTTTATAAACCTTTTCGGTGTAGACTTTCCCACAAATACTGCGCATTTCGAATTGTCGATAGAAGGAGCTGCATAAAAGGAGGATTTGGTACTGGCTTATCCTCAACTAAAAATTGTATATTGGACAAAATGTTTCGGACATTTTTCCAAAAAGGAACATGAGGAGAATTTTTAGTAACTCTACAGGCCAGTTTTTTTGGATAGGAAAACATAATTCAAAGAGTCGTATAGGTCGTCCATGAAATAATAATAATTATTAACAAAAAAAAGGCTGACCAAAATCGTACAATTGCGCAAATTCGAACCGTTAGAAGAAAATGATAATTATTTGTTGGAACACTTCAAATGGAAATGCACATGTGCCTAATAGTCATGTACTATTCTATTTCTAACTCCAGTTGGAACAAATTAGTAAATGTAAATCATTGTTACCAACAATCAGATAAAAAATTAAATATTCAAAATACACGTGTCATAAGACATTTTAGCACACTTGTTCCTTAAAAACACGTATGCTAAAATATTGTCTTATGAAACTTGTGTTTTAATGTGCTATTAAAATATTTTTTGGGTGAATAAATAAAGACAAATATTACTGAAACTATTTTATTTTCATGACAAATGATTTCCTTTTTATTTATGTATCCGGGAGAGCCACATCCTAGAGATGGCAGCACTAATGACCGACTTATAGGGAAAACATTATATTTTACGTTTGCGCTAGTTATATTTTGAGGCTTTGTTTTGAGGATATTTTGTTATTTTTAATTGAAATCAAATATATTTATCATAATGTCAGATATATACATTTATTTAAATGATGCTGTGCGGCCTATGGTCGAAGGAGAAGCAGTATATAAGGGTAAAATAAGATTCAAAATTGAGGTTATCTGCATGTTAACTACTTATTTAATTATTTTTAGCTGGACATTTTATCTTGTGCGGATATAAGACAGATAAACAGAATAATATAGAAATAAATTAACTGTGTGTTCAAACATCTAATTTGAAAGGTGCTAACCACTCAATCGTAATAACACTAAATACAAATGCACATCAAGTTCTTTGTTTTGCACGTCTTCCTCTTGCTCAATTTCTGATATTTTTGTAGTTTTTTCTTCTTCCCTGTCTTTCCTATAAACAATTTAAAATAAATATATAATATTAAAGAATAATAGTTACTACTTACAGGTAACGTCTCTCTATTTTCTTTTCTGTACAGGGGTTTTGTCGAATTTTCTTTGTTGTAATTTTTAGCTTGCTATATCATTTTTTTTTTATATATATTTTTCTTTTATTGACTACAAAAACAATCTAATAATGTTTTGAAGCATAATTTTTTATAAATACTTATATGGAATAAAATCGCTTAGGTAAAAATGTGAACAAACGTTCATGAACGGTGATATGTTCTTTCCGATTTTTAACGCGATTTTCCACTTATTTTTTAATATTTCTCTTTTTGGGAAATAATGAACGGATATGCCAGCACTTGCATAATTATTGCACTGCGGTACATAACAATATCTCTTCGATTTGCTGGTCATTTTTAGTTGTTGTTTACTTATAACCCTGTATGACAGCACAACGTTTTCCCTACAACTTATATGTTTTATTTTGCCACCAGATGTCAGACACTTTGTTGGCTCTTATCAATACAGTGTGTCCCATTTAGAAGTGCCACCATTGGGATCTCGAGAACTATAAGAGATACGATGTCGGTTAAATGGAACTTTTTGTGTGCCTTTGGGAGGCCATCTCAGATGTACTTTTGTTTTTAAAAAAATTCTCATAGGGCACTAGATAATGACGAAAAACTGAATATTGTTGATTTTTTCTTTTTCAAATAACTTCTAAACTATTAAAAATTGAGAAAATCGTTTTAAATACAAAAGATAGATATTTTTATTAACTAACCAGTGGCGTACGAAATAATTTTTTATATCCGTAAATTTTCGAGATATAACACAAACTTATATTTTTTTAAATGGAACCTGTAGCGTCTATCCTACCGTCGCCTATATCTCCTGTCGTCACCTGTAAACTCTCTTACACCAAGTCGTGTATCGACTGACTCTCTCCCTGACTCTGACTCTCTTTACCACCTCCGTAACTCTAGTAACGCATGCGCTAACGACAAGAATCACAATATTAATACCGTACATTACCGCATACCTACAATATTAAATAACATACATTACCGCATACACTACATCCCTTCCTTTTTATATATTTTAGTTTGTTAAGGTATTGGAATAATTTATTAAATCAATATATCTATTACAAAATCTTTATTTTTTATTTCCACCAATAATTTGTACACGATACTTAAAAATGCCCATGTATTTTTATAAAAATATATATATATTTTTTTATGAACCATTCTCGCTTCCTATCTTACTTTCCTCATCTACTTCATTTTTTTCCTTTCTACCTTCCTTTTCTTCATCGATGACTTTCCACTGTCCTTCTACTTTCTTCAGATGTACTACGTTCCTCCTATACGTGTTTCCAGTTTCATCATTTCGTATATCTATATCTCCCCCTTTCCTTCTTTCTATTGTATGTGTCGTAGGATCAAAGTTCAAGCTTAGCTTATTTCCTCTGTGTAAGTTTTTAATATAAACTTTATCTCCTACTTGCATATCACACTCTTTTGCTTTCCGCTTTCTGTCCGCGTATTCTTTTCCTTTCTCCTTCATTTCTCTATCCATATCCCTAATGTCCATGTCTTCCGATTTGTTACTAATGTCACTGATCATGGGAATTTTGTCACGAAACTGTCTTCTCAAGAACAATTCCGACGGTGTTTTACCTGTCACGGAATGATGAGATATTCCAGCAAGCATTCCTTCCAGTCCCGTTTTTCGACTTGACTAATCTTTAAACGTTTTAGGACATCCCGATTTTGACGCTCTACCTCCCCGTTTTGTTGGGGCCAATACGGTACGGTATTGTACAAACTTACATTATTTTCGTTGCAAAATGACTTGAACTCATCACTGTTGAATTGTCTGCCGTTATCAGCTGTTATTGAAACTGGATAACCGAGTCGACTAAAAATTTCCTTTAGGAGGGTAATAATGTCCATGCTAGTTATCTTGCGCAAAATTTTTACTTCTTTGTACCTACTATAGTAGTCGACAACTACCAAAATGTGGTCACCACTAGGTAATGGACCCATTAAATCGATCGCTATGTCTACCCATGGCTCGTTTGGTAAATCTCGACGTTTTAGTGGGTTTGGCGGATTTGGTGCTGAGACAAGAGTGCATCCCTTGCATGATTTAACTAAACTTTCAGCTTCTTTATCATATCTCGGCCACCATACTTTAGTCCTTAGCCGGGCCTTCATTGCGACAATGCCCGGATGACCTCCGTGGGCAGCATTCAACACTTGGTTACGCAACTTCTTAGGGATCACTATTTTCGTTCCCCTCAGCAGAATGTCTTCGTAAAAACACAGTTCGGTTTGAAATAACTTGTAAGTTTTAACTTCCTCATCCCAGTGATTGTTATACAGCCCTTCTTTTACTTTTATTATTTCTTTGTCCACTCTGGAATAACTTGCTATGTCTTCTAGTTTTATTGCTACCGGTTTTATGTATTGCATGACTTGATGAATGTAGGTATCACTTGCTGATGATGTCACATTGCGAATGACGCAAAGTCTTGACAAGGGATCCGCTATGTTATTTTTTCCAGGGCGATATATTACTTTGTACTTGTACGATTGAAGTCTTAAAACCCACCTCTCTATTCGTGCACATGGCTTCGACTTTGGGCCAAATATCACTTCTAACGCCTTATGATCCGTTATAAGATCAAACTCTTTACCATATAGAAAAATGTGAAAATGTTCGACAGCCCAAAAAAAATGCTAGCGCTTCTTTCTCAGTTTGGCAGTATCGTCGTTCGCAATCAGTCAAAGTTTTATTTCCGAAAGCGATGACTCTAGGACCATTGTTGTCCGTCTGAACTAATACGCCGCCTAGCCCTACGGGACTAGCATCCGCAATTACTGTGGTTTTTTTTTATTTACGTCATAATATCCCAATGTAGAAATATTTGCAAGCGCTGATTTCAGAGACTCAAAAGCCTCATCTTGTTTTGTTGTCCAGTACTTCTGGATACAAGATACTTTTTCTGGTTTATTTCGCAGTAGTTCTTTTAATGGCTCCGTTATCGTAGCTAAGTTTGGAATCCATTTTCCCACGAAGTTTACTAGACCCATAAAACTTTGTAGCTCTGCCTTAGTTGTAGGAGGTCGGAATTCTTGTATAATAGAAATATACTTTTTTAGTGGTCTTACTCCTTCTTCTGTCAATTCGTGTCCTAAGAAGTGAACCTTGGTAACTCCAAATAAACATTTCTCTTTCCGAAGTACAGCATTATTTTTTTCTAACACTTCTATAATCTTCTTCAGTCTTATATCATGTTCAACTTTGTCTTTCCCGTATATTAGTATATCATCGATAAAATTGATAACCCCTTCACATCCTAAAAGCATTCGTTCTAACGTTTTTTTGAAAAATTTCGGGAGCACAAGTTATCCCGAACATAAGGCGTTTGTATCTAAATAAACCTTTACTTGTAATAAAGGTTGTAATATGTCGCGAATCAGGGTGTAATTCAATCTGATGGAATGCGTCTTGGATATCCAGTTTACTGAAGTACCTTGCATTCTTAACTTTTGGTAATAGTTTGTCCATCGTTGGCAGTGGGTGGTTTTCACGCATAATTGCCTTGTTTGCTTGTCTCATATCTACGCATAGTCGAACTTCACCATTATTCTTTAATATAGGCACTATCGGTGATACCCACTTGGAGGAACCCTGGACAGCCTCTATAATATCTCTTTTAATTAATTCCTCAATTTTAGCCTCTACTTTTCCTTCTAAAGGTATGGGAATTCTTCTGCACGGTTGTGAGACTGGCTGAACCGAGTTATCTATGGGTATTTCGATCAGTACGTCTTTAAATTTCGGGAATACTCCTGCCTCGACTTGATTGACCTCAATTTTTAAAATCCCTAACGCCATAGCGGAAGACTTGCCTAATAGATTTCTAGTGCCATTTGCAATTACATAAAATGTATAATTACCAGATCGATCCCCTACTTGCAAATTTGCATCAAAAGAGCCTTTCAGTTTGAGTGGCACGTTGCTGCCGTATGCTAGAAATTTTTTGTTTGGATTTTCCACTTGATTGTGTACTGAGACCTTTTCCTTTTTCATCTCTTCCCATGTGTCACTCGTAATTAAATTTTGCTTGCACCCTGAATCTATCAACATTTCTACTTTTACTCCTCCAATTTTGCATTCCACTACAGCATCATCATCTATATGAAACACGTAGTCTTCCTCATGAGTTACTTCATTTACGGTGCTTGTATTTCTGTTAGACTTGAATCTCTTCGGATTGTTTCTGTTTCTGTAGTTCTCTTCCGGTCTCCTTTTCAGTTTAAATTGTCCAGTTCTGCAAAACTGACGAAAATGTCCTCTGCGACCGCATCTTAAGCATTCCTTTTCTTTAGCCGGACATCTACTGTCTTCCGATGAATGTTTGTGACTTCCGCATCTTGTACAGTTATTATTCTCTATTCTACGGTCCGTCCATTTTTTGCTCAGCTTATCTTCTATTTTATTAATATTCTGACTTGTGCCACATTCATTTCCAAAATCTTTTATTTGTCGGCCGACTGCTTCAAGGGCATTAGCTTCTGTTATTATATTATCTAACGTAATTGCATCACCAATTTGAAGTATTTTTTTCCGTAGTTCATTAGAAATGCACTTCTCTATGATTTGGTCAATGATGTGATCATTCGTGTCATGAAATTGACACTTGCCTGCTTGTTGTCTCAAACGCACTAAAAATTTCTCAAACTTCTCGTTCGGTTCTTGTTTAAGCAGTCGAAACAGGTGGCGTTCATACACTTTACTTTGTTTAGGTGCAAAATACGCGTCTAGTTTCTTAATGGCTATGTCAAAAACATCTGCTTCTTCGGGTTGCTGAATATTTGCATCTGGAATGTTGTAGAATATTTCTTGGAGCTCTAGTCCCCCAAAATGCAGTAGACTTGCTCTTTTCTTTTCATTTATTGTGATGTCTGAAGCCTCTAAATAAATATAGAGCGCTCTTTTCCACCGTTCCCATCTTATTCCGACTGAGCTGGAATCACCTTCACAGTCGAATTTTTCGAGTGTTAGTGACATCTTCCACCTTTATTGGGCAACCTGGAAATAATCAATTCAATGATTCAGAACTAGTCTGCTAATAATAATCAGAATTTCCTGCTTTGCGTCAATTTAATGACCAGATTTTATCTGCCTGTTTTATGTCAATTGAATGACCAGAATATATCTGCCTGTTTAATGTCAATTTAATGACCAGAATATATCTGCAAGTTTTATGTCAATTGAATGACCAGAATATATCTGCCTATTTCTTTTTTTTTATGTCAATTTAATGACCAGACCTTGTCTGCTTTTACTTACTTACTTTACCTCGTCGCCACTTGTAGCGTCTATCCTACCGTCGCCTATATCTCCTGTCGTCACCTGTAAACTCTCTTACACCAAGTCGTGTATCGACTGACTCTCTCCCTGACTCTGACTCTCTTTACCACCTCCGTAACTCTAGTAACGCATGCGCTAACGACAAGAATCACAATATTAATACCGTACATTACCGCATACCTACAATATTAAATAACATACATTACCGCATACACTACAGAACCCATATCTTATTTTAGTCTCAAAAAAATAACTATTTTTTTCTCTTTTCAACGATGTAAGGATTATTAAGTTTTATATTTGTTTTGCCTTCAAAATTATTATTTTTTCCTTATTTTTTATTAAATTTATAATTATTTTGAAAATATTGGTAGATTTCTATTTAGAAATACTCCTTCTATTTAAATAATGGGGTATTCCACTCAATTTTTTTTATTATTTTAAATAAAACTTCATTCAGTTTTGAAGCAATTCATAGTATTAAAAAATCTTAATTGTTCCTAGTTTCAGAGTATTTTATTTTCGAGAAATCAGTGTAACGTCACATTTCCTCTATACTTGTCTTTCTCACACACACTGCTCTGAGTACGCTGCGAGAGAAGGATAACAATTGTATGACGTCAATTTTCCCTTTTAGCAAATGTGAAATATCTCGTAAAGTAATTTTTTTAAAAATGTTTTCATTGTTTTAACTATTATTTATTGAGCCATACTTTATGTTAAATAGAAATTTTCTTAATTTTGTTGTTATGGTGGAATACCCCATTTATTTCGTTAGAAAATTTTGCTCAAAACTCGTATCAAACAATTTTTTATAATATTTTGTGTTTGGTCGCCCTTGGCACATTATAGTGTAATTTGTAATTATGAGTCTAGAATAAAAATATTAAGTAATAAAGGCATAAAACAAATTATTTCTATCAAATACAATATAATTAATAAAAATAATAATGTTTTTTTGGGAAATAATAAGAAAATTCAGGAAAATAAAGAGAAAAATTACATTTTAGGAGCAAAACATATATAAAACATAATAACCCTTACATCATTGAAAAGAGAAAAAAATAATGATTTTTTTGAGACTGAAATCAGATATGGGTTCCATTTAAAAAATATAAGTTTGTGTTATATCTCGAAAATTTACGGATATAAAAATTTATTTCGTACGTCACTGGTTAGCTAATAATAATATCTATCTTTTATATTTGAAATGTTTTTCTCAATTACTAATAGTTTAGAAGTTATTCGAAAAAGAAAAAATCAACAATATTCAGTTTTTCGTCTTTATCTAGTGCCCTATGAGAATTTTTGGAAAAACAAAAGCACATCTGAGATGGCCTCCCAAAGGCGTACAAAAAGTTCCATTTAACCGACATCGTATCTCTTATAGTTCTCGAGATCCCAATGGTGGCACCTCTAAATGGGACACACTGTATAAAGAAATCATAATACAGTACATAATTTTAACAATAAAAAACCTTTTTTTAATAATTTTGAATTTCGCGCGGTGGGGTATCATTTCACCATAATGTATTTATTTTTGAAATATTTCCTAGATGGCAGCATGTGTACACAAGTTCACAATCAATGATATTATAGTGAGTAGGTGTACATAAAAGTAAAATATTAGATATAATATTACGCACAAAATAGAAAAAATATATATAGGCATTATATAATGTAGAGTAAACATACATAATTCAGTATGTCATGAACTTCAACGAAAAATGTAAATGTTAATGAAATATTTAATTTTTGTTCAGTCTATGCGACATCATTGGTTTTCAAAATATAACAAGAACCTCCTTACGTTATTTTAAAGTACTAATTCTGTAACAAAGATGCTTGCTAAATAGTTGATTGTGTTATTTTATTACTTTTTAATTTTTACATATTAATTTCTTTTGTTTACTAGAACTATATTTATTGGAGGTATGAGTAACTTTGTATAATTCTACATAATTGATTTATTGATTTTACTTGTTTAGTATTGAACACTTTGAGGTTATCATTATTTGTTGATCATTGGATAAATTCCTGTTGTCCGACAGTTGTGCATACTTTACGAGGTTAAAAAATGGGCGTAGACAGTAATTAATTATTATATTGGTTATTTTCTTCATATTCCGTGTGTCTTTTTGAAATCTGTTTTACAGATTTCAGTGTTAATTTTGAAATATTCAAGAATTGGTTCCTCTATTTGTTACTCAGCTAAATCGCTAAACAGTTTTTTGTAGAGAAAAATATTCTGCATCTTTTGATATCCTAATTCATAATGTTCCTTTATCCGGAACTTGAAAAATTAAGTAAAGGTTAATTTAATCAAATCACTAGTGCCATGGAATTAACAAAGAAAAAAACAAATGCAATGAGCCTATTTCACATTTTTTAAAAAGATTGGCACCAAAACCAGAAGTAGTCATGAAAAACTACCCCCTACTCTTGTGACGTCAGAGTACATACATCACGTCATTCATAACCAACGCGAAAATAGTTTACGTTATGTTTATAAATGAAAGTAGGCGATAGTTTGTCACATGTTAACTGTATGTACTCTGACGTCGCATTCTGTTTCAGATCAGGTGACTTTTTCACAACATTACACAAATTTCAATTTTTAATTGTAAAACATCTAATGGATATTTCGTAATATTTTCAAATTTGAGGCTCTTTAAACATCTTTTAAAATTTAGTACTTAGAAGTCATATATTTTTCTTTGCAACAACCCTATTAATAGTGTATGTTTCCATTTACTGCTAAACAATATCCCAATCTGTCATAAAATTGCCATCTAACATTTGACAACAATTAAAAAAACCCTAGTAAAAGTTGCTGAAAAATTATATTCAATGTATTTTTTACAATAAAATCTATTAAAAGCTTGTATAAATGATACTTCCGGTTATCCGGTATACACTAAAAATTAATGAGCTCTTTCCACTTTGGCATAGAAAATTTCAAAATTTTCTGATTAATAGTATTTGAGTAATCATGACACACACACATATACATACCCACAGACAGCATTGTAAAAATGTTAAAATCTGATTCTGGGGACAACAAAACTTGCTTATTCACTAAAATCTCTATATGCGATTTTTGGCACGATCCCTATACCTCCCTTACCTAGGGTAGCGGGAGATAAAAATTATCTTTGTATTCCCTATATAACGGATGTCAAGTAGACACCCGGTAATCCGGTATGCACTGAATTTTTTCCTGAACGTTGTACATATTCTTTATATTAAAATTACCATAAACCATGTAATAAACTTAATTATAGTAATTATTATGCTTTTGTATGCACATTTGTTTAAATTCCATGGCTATCGCTATAAATGAGCAATTTTATAAAATATTAATCCCAATTTTACGCAAAGTGTAAAATAAAATGTTATGGATGCAGAATTCAATTATATACAAATTTTATTTGAAGTATTTTGCTCTAAAATAAATAGGGAATGAAATATCGCCATATGAAAAATTTAGCATTGAATTTCAACATGGCGGCTCACAGCTGATTCTGGACACGCAAACCTTCAGATTACATTACCTCTTATGGAGAAATATCGTCTCGTAAGCTGTTATTTTTTTTATAGCACTTATTGTTTTCTATTGGAAAAAGTGTCTGGAGTATGTAAAGGTGAGTGTATGATCACCGTAAAAAAAATATTATTATTTTTATTATTATTATTATTATTATTATTGAATTCGAGGTTATTAAATTAAAACTAACCTAATCGTAGTTATTTGTGTATACATACTTTTATTACATATAAAATAATTTAAATTTAATCGGATATAAATATTGTACAAATTTTTAATATATGTAATTTTCTTTATTCACAATCCTTATAGTAATATACCGATTCCTAACCTTCTGAAGGTTGGGAAATACGCCATTCCCAACTTTAATGACAATCTCTTGGGTTGGAAATAACAGATTTCACTTCCATCTATTGGGTTGGAAATGTTTATGAATAGGTTGCCTAGCAACATTGTCATAGATCCTTATAATAAAGTAGACTAAAACAAATTTTAAGAGAGCTGTCAAAAATATTAATAAAATTAAAGGTTATAACTCATTGATTTATTTTGAAAATTATTGATTTAAAACGGGGATGATTGTGAACAAAATAGTATACATAACCTCGGTGGGAGTTTCATCACAGCCTCGTGCTTTATCTCACCTCGATGTTCGCCTCTCGGTAATAATATACATATAAGCCTTCGGCTGTAATAAAACATCTCCCACCTCGGATGTAATTTACTATGAATAATATGTATAAAGACCATGAAAAATGATTTTTAAATGATAGAATTGCAAAATTTGAATGATTTTTTTTTTTGTATGCACTTTTCTGTGCTGTCGTTGATTGCTCCAACAGAAGTAACTGGGAAATAGAAAACATACATTGTATATATTTCTGCGTTCGTTTCTCACGAAGGTAGATACATTAGATACCTACTCAATAAATACTGATTCTTGAGAGGCATTATAATATAATCCGCATAAAAAAAAATGTCAGTATAGTGTAAGGGCCCACATTATTTATCCAATTAAATTTATCTAATAACGTGCTTTGTCTTTCGTTTCATAAGACGCAATATTAAATTGAAGCTTGGTTGTCCAGAATCACCTGTTTCATCTGCCATGTTGTGCAAGAGCCCTATTGCATAATTCAATTCACCTCCCGGTATGTAAATAACGTAATATTTAGTCTCAAATTAATTAATAAATTTATTTAATTTTATTCATGTTTAAAACAAAAGAATGTAGACTGGTTATACATCACTGAAAAGCTTATAAGAAAAAAGTCAAGCCTATTTTCAGCATATATTCCCATTTAATAGTAGTATATTATGCAACTTGTGTATTAATAGTTATTATACATTAGTTGCATACACTATTTTTCTCTGACTAAATAGTAATAATTAAAAAAATAAACTATAAACCAATAAATTGGTTATTAAATTCATCTGTATCATAATGAGTGTCATTCAAGTACAAATAGACATACGTACTTAATTAGTTATTTATGCAACAAGAGTAAAAATTATAGTCTTATTCCACGAATAGGAAAGTTTGACCGAACGAGCCGTAGGCAAGTTCGTCAAATCCTGGTAGTGAAACAAGACACTTTTTACTCGAGTTGGATACAGTTTTTTTTTACGTCTGCCATAAAAGTGTAAAAAAAGTGCTATAATGTTATATTTTTTCACTCGTTTGCATTAAAAAAGTTCACTTTTTTACACTTTTAGATAACATATTGTAAAAAGGTTTTTTTAAATAAAAAATGGCATACCAATGTGATGACATCATTTAATTAATTTATATGAGCCAGGTAGTGAAGCCGATTAACATAGTCGGCGGTGCTGACATCTATAGACATAGGAGGAGAAAATAGAATATGAAAAAGGCCTTCAAAAGCAAATTACTTGCACAATACATGTAATTACTAGGTACGTCGAATTGCAATGTCACGCATTAAATTGATTTTTGGCGACTAAATACTTCCATGTTTAAATTTATTTTTGATATTAATGGGCTACTTGCGTGGTACTGAAAATCTGATTTCTATTACTATGTACGTAATGTTATTGATAAAAATATAAATTTTATTTTTTAAAAATTATTTGTTTTTTAGTAAATTAAGAAAAAAATTTCTGTGACGTCATTATATTAAACTCGAGAAGGAAACCATGTTTAAAAATGTAACGTATAGATGGCATTGCTTGCGAGAAACTTTTAATTTGAATTTGACATTAGTTCATTTTTCTCTCTGGGCTCTCAAACATATTAATTACCTACTTCACAAATAAACACATAGGTAGTTACATGTATTTTAAAATATCGATACCAAAAAGACAAACTAAAATACTAACCTCCAAACTATTGTTAAAACGTCAAACAGGAGATCTACATTACCCGTACAAACAAACGCTATGGCTTTACGATCATTCATTGGTGCGGCGTAATTCTACGTCATACATGGCGGGAATTCAAATAATCAAATTTCATTATTTTTTTTTCTGGCTAACTAATAAAAATTTTGTCAAAAGAAAAAATACGGGTAGCAAGTTTTTACCTACTCTTCAAAAATATTAAATAAAAAAAGGTACGCAAGTAGCCCATTACCGTCATATGTGACACACCGAAAGCAGTATAAACTGTCTAAAAATAATAATAATTAGAAATAAGTACATAGGAAATACAGAACTGTCATGTGATAACCTCAAAATATAATACTTAAGTTTTCAACAGAAGAGAATGGAATTAGGGAACTATTTATATAGGTACGTTTCTCTTCCTTAAAGTATGCAGAAGCATTTAAATAATTTTTTTGCACATCCGGGCGTAAAAGTCGGACAAATAGCATTGTTTTAAGGGTGAAATGACACTCTTTTTCGCCCGAGGTCGAAAAAGTAATCATTTTCGCCCTAGAACTTTTCTTGCCCAGTTAAAATAATTACATCTATCATTAATTAATTTTAAGAATATTTAAAGTAATGTTACAGTTTATACAATTTTCTATTTTGATTCCTTCAGTAGAAAGCATATTTGTTGTATTATTGGTACTGGTACTTGGTTTAGAAACACCAGCAACCAAAATTTTCTTGGCGATTTCAATTCTGTTAGTTTCCAAATCATCAACATAGGACTCCGCGACCTTGGCAGACTTCCAGCCTTCTAATCGCTTGAGAGAAAAAGTATATCCACCTTTATCAGCAAGTATTGTAGCACTCGTCCGTCTAAAAGCAATGACCGGTATACGATTGCGCCTCCTGAAGCTTTAAAATGTGGCTATTTTTGAAGGATAGGAACCAAATGATTTTTTTCCTACTGGTTGTGTCGAACACTTTCCTTTTCTATAAGATAGGAAGAAGCGCTTGTGTGTACAATGATTCGGGCGTAAACTTGCAATGTTTTCTAAATATCTCTACAAAATAGCGAAATCTCTTCATCATTTAATGCAGTAAATTTTCTTTCAACATTAGTTTTATATTCTCTTAGTCTTATAATTAAGGCAGATCCTACATCACTTATATCATCAGTTAATAGCATACATAATTCCTCTCTCCGACATGCTCCTGCTATACCTAGTATTAATGTTACCTATTAAAATGAAAATGATTAATGGATTTATTTTATTAGAAAACAATTTTTACCTTCATCATTAGGTACTCTTCGTCAGGAGCTTCTGTAATAAATTTTGTTATGTTTTCTCTTGAAAGAACTTTGGATTTCTTTGGCTTAAAACCATCAGAAGTTCTTTTTAAAAATGCAATAAGTTTCGGAAATGTATTAATTTTAATATTCTTATTAATAGCGAGACTTGTTCTTATCATTGAATAATGAGACCACAGAGTAGAAGGTTTGCAGGAACTTGATTTTTCACTAAAATAAGCCAAAAGTACCGTTTCTGAGAAATCTCTAACTTGGTTCATTTCGCACCATTTTATAAATTCACTATAAGCCTTTTCATACAAAAGCCGTGATTTCTGTGACAGCAAATTTCGTGTTGCATTCTCTGCCGCTAGTTTAATTGCATCTGGGAGTTCATTTTCTTTACTATTTTCACCCAAATATAATAAATTTTTGACGTGGCACCGCTTTTTTGCTACTTTGTTTACTACTTGTTTGTTTTCATTGTTATACGTGACAACGTACATATGCCACATAGACTACTATGATCTGAATTTGATTTGAACATCGTTTTACTTTGACCACGGTGAGGAAGTAACACTACTCCGGATGTGCTAAAAACATTGTATGTATTACGGGCGAAATATATTTTGGCCGTAGGTGTATTGTAACCCCTCGCTCTTAATACATAAATAGCTATTTTACACCGTTTCAATAACTTTTTACTACTCAAATTTTGGCTGTCACTCAAACATACAAATTATTCATATAGCTCAAGTTAGGACATACTGAAACAAATGCTGCGTAAAAATAAAACAACCAAGACAAACACGATGCTAAAACACCTGTGTTTTCTCTCTTCATACTCTATAACCGTGTGGTTACATTGGAATGCCATTTTTAGAAAAAATTCACTATACGATACACATAAGTAAAACATCTTTAGTCACTCATGGGTCTTAAAACTCTCGCTGCTTTCGTGTTTAATTCTGACCCATTCGTGACTAAAGACTAGTTTACGTACTTCTATCGTAAATAACTACTACATTAATTTTGCAGACTTTTAAATAATATTTTAAAATCATTGTATATGTAAAAGACAATTATTTAAAATTTCATTATTGTATGACAGCGTTTTATATGTTAACAGTATCTCCGAAATTGAATGAACATTCTTTAAATATTATTTACTAGTAAGTTTTTTTTTCAGTTTCAACCCATGTTCGATTCTTTCATCTAAATATGGAATATAATTTTGAATTGGAATCTGTAAAAACAGAAATAGAAGATGGGGTTCCTTTTTGTAATTCAAAAAGTATTACAAATATGAAAGAAAAATTAGATTACAAAATTGAGGCTTATGATGTACATGAAAAATTCCAAAATGGAATGGATATTAAACAAGAAATAGAAGAAGATTATAGTGAACAAGAATATAATAAATACAAGCAAATGTATGAAGAAATCAAAAATGAAATTAAACGTGAACCAACTGAAAATTTCCAAAATGAAGTGAATATGAAACAAGAAATAGAAGATTATAGTGAAGAAGAGTATAATAAATACAAGCAAATGTATGAAGAAATCAAAATTGAAATTAAACATGAACCAACTAAAATTGAAGGTGATTCTTCCTTTCTTCATGAGAATGAGTTAGTTCTATATTCTTTTGTTTATTTGCTTATTATAGAATTAGTAGATATTTAATCAAGCATGCAAATTTTATTTTTTCTTCTTTTAAATGTATAATTTTTAAAAGTAAATTAATTTGGCTGACGCGGCGATTGTATTTGTTTATATTTCATTTGATATGTTATTTTACCTATAAAGGTATTTTATCCAAAACCTGCTATTTATAGCATTATAATTACGCTGATTTTAAACATATAAAGTGGATCATAAGTCACTAGTTACTTATGAACCATCCATAAGTCACTAATGCCATACATCACTAGTTTTAAATATAAAGATATATGGTGCTATTCTGTAACTTTGCTCTATAACACTGTAATTCTATACGCTCTGTAAGCTATTGAGCTCAATAAGATCACACCTTATAGAATAGTAAAATTACCTATTCTGTTTATTCTCTCTGTATCAAGTCTGGTTATAGAGTTGTTTTGGTTGTTATTCATGTCAAAATGTCAAATATTCTATAACCATATTTTTGACAAAACGTTAAGGATTCATGTATAACTCCAATAATACTGTGAGTATTTTTTAACGTGAAACATTGGGTTTGTCATATCCAAGGTTACGACTTGATATTTGATTGACAGCAATGTATTTGCCCGTTCCTTTTAAAATGAAACAGGGAACGAATCTGACAGAAGTATTATATTTAAATATTGTAAGAAATTTAGCGGAGTCAGAAAACCACTCGAGAGCACTAAACATTTTTGGGGCACAAGGTGCACACAGTATTTTATCTACATCTAAATTTAATTTTTAGAAAACAGGTATAATTATTTAAACAAAATTAACCTCTATTGACATCTTGTCAATATGACAGATAACCGTTGAATTTTTCTATAAGTTATGATTTGAAATTTTATTAGGTCTGTTCGTTTGTATGGTTCTAGCTGCACTAACTTGTAATTTTTTGAAAAATATGTTCGTTTGTGTGTTCGAAGTTGTCTGCACTGTGTTCGTTTGTAGTCGTGCATGTTGCACTAACTTGTCTTAACTGTACTACCTCCCGAGCTAGTACACTTAGTGCAGTGCGCAGTGTTTACAACGACGTCACAATTTGACCATAGGTTGTCGTATATAATTGTAACTATATTTTTTTCATTAATCTGCAAAATCTTATTCTATATTCTAAAAATGAATCAAAGGAAATGTGTTTTGAAAATACCAAAGAAATAAAATGGAAAAATAAGTAATATATCACTGCATACAAAATATTTATTAAAAAAAAGTTTTAATTTAACTGAAAACTATTAAAATCGATATAGATATGTGTAATTCACATTTAGTACAAAAAATAAGCATTAATGGATTTTTCATATTGAAAGAATTGCAATAAATTTTAACTAAACGGAAAAATCATTATAATTATTCATATTTATAAATGGCGTTGCTAGTTAACCTACAATCTGCACTAACTTGTCTAATTAGTGTTCGTTTGAATTTCGAAAACAAGTCTGTACTACGTTGCACTAAACTACACTGTGACGGATTCTCGGTACATTTTGTACAAGTTAGTGTAATACAAACGAACAGACCTATTGACAATAATGTATTTCTCTGTCTCATTTAAAATGACACAGGGGGAATTAATTTGACAGAAGTATTATATTTAAATATTGTAAGAAATTTAGCCGAGTCAGAGAACCACTCGGGCACAAGGTGCACACTATATTTTTTCTACAACTAATTTTAATTTAGAATGCAGATATAATTATTTAAACAAAATTAACCTCTATTGACGTCTTATCAAATGTTAAATTCGTTCCCTTTGTTTCATTTTAAATGGAACCGGCAAATACATTGCTGTCAATCAAATGTCAAGTCGTAACCATGGATATAAAATACCCAATGTTTCACGTTAAAAAATACTCACGGTATGTAAGTATATATTTAATTATATTATTGAATTAATGTGTATTGTCAAATACATTTTGATTATTGCAGTTGTAATTCTTGTAAATAGGTATACCATCACGGCATATTGCTGGGTGGGCCAAACTGCTTTATATGTAGATATCGGTAATGATAATGACATATTCGTACCGTGCGGAGATTTAAAATGGGGTCATTTCACATTTTCGGATTTATTTTTTTCTTGAAAAAATAGGTCAAATTAAAAATGTATGTGTATGTTTTACATCTTACAAGTCTTTAGAATCAAAGATATGATTTTTTAAAAGTTGCGTTTAATTTCAAATATTTCAACGGCTGACGACACATATTCACGGATACGACAGTCGAGCTCTACCGGTTTAATTAAGAACTATGATTATTTGGTTTGGCATTTATTTAAATAAATGGTTTATTTACATACCTTATACTGCACTAGTACTTTTAAAGAAATAGAAAGTAATAATAATCTTCTCTCTTGTATATTTTGCTGTCAGCTGTCACACTTTTAGGTTAGGTTACTGTTTCATGTTGTGAAGCGTGTGTGTGTGAGAGAGAATTGTCTTGTTTAAAAGCGCGAAAGTTTATTAGCAAATTAATTAATGAAAAGTCGCATATTTCAAATTATTTTCTATTACTATATTTATTAAATGAGATGGATTTCATGATTTTATAAAAAAAATCGACAATTATTTTTTTTGAAATGACCCCATTCGAAATAATTTTGGCTTCGGATGGGATCGAACCCGGTTTCCCAGATTCGCGACCCGACACTCAGGCGCTACGAGACCCCAGCTATTATTAATTATTAAGACATTATTTAATTTTTATATTAAATATTTTATTAAGCTATGAACACCAATGTTGGTTCCTCCCGTTGCCTTGACCTTTCTAATATAATATATTTTGTGACAAATATAGCTACGTAAAATGATTCAATTTTATATGATAGAAAATGTTTTAAAACCGCTTAATTATTTTTATATGTAAATCTAACACGAAACGAAAATGAATTCCAAACACAAGTGAAGAACAGTATGCTTTTTACGTCTCGCTAAGAGAGGTATTGGATTCATGCTAAAATTCGCATATCCAGATTTTATTGAATAAGCACGATTTAAGGTCCCTAGAATCCGATTATAACATTTTTAAAATGATGTCTGTGTGTGTGTGTGTGTGTGTGTGTGTGTGTGTGTGTATGTATGTATGTATGTATGTATGTATGTATGTATGTATGTCTGGAAGTTGTAGACACGATTCCTCAAAAACTATAAGACTTAAAAAAGATTTAACTGCAGTTTCCTCAATCTGACATTCCTGGGAAGAGCTGAAAAGGTTTTGGTAACAATTGAACAACCGGAAGTAGTAGTTTCTTAGAATTTTTTTTTATTTAAATATTGAAGAACATAAAATTCTCCATCTAATACACTTAAAATTTTTATTATATCTTGTATAGATTTAGAGATAAAGACACAATTTATAGAGTAAACTAATCGCAGAGGCTAAGGCACTAAGGAAACCAGTTGACAAATTCCAATGTTTATAACATAGTTTGTAAATGACACATGTCATTGTCAAATATCAACAGTTTTAGTGACATTCTGATAGCTTTTTCTGGGAAGTATATTTAATCTTTCTTATTGTTTTATTAATTAAATATTTGAAATTACAGGTAAAATTGTGGTAAAATGCATATATCCATCAGAAATACCGCCAATCTAGTTAATGAATTGAAAGAATCTCTGACATTTAGAAACTTCCTTATACAATGAAAAATAGATATAATTAGAATTATATGTGTGCAGAAGACACGTTAAATACAATAAAAAACAATATTTGAATAAAGTTCTGTACTTTTTGTTATAAAACGACGGTTCGAAAGCGAAGTGCAATACAGTACTTATATATCCTAAAATGGAAATGGCGAGAGGTCTTGTCCTGGCCACAACAGATTTTTTTTTAAATGAAATGAAAACTGACTATGTTTTTTTCGGAGTGGCACAATACATTCATTTTCCATTTCAATATTCCGTAACGTTTGACAATATTTTTTTTTTTTAATATAAATATTTTTGACGTTTCAATATGCGTAAATACTTTACAGGCAAGATTTTGGCGCTGTAAGATTTATAGAAATTTCTATAAGACTTTACCCCTTATTGTACTGTAACCTAGTTACAGAATGGCTATTGTCTTACATACTATAACGCCGGTTGTTTCTAGAGCCTATAGAACTTATAGAACATTACTGAAGAGCACCAATATTCTGATTCTGCTATTACATTTTTTGGTCATCGATTACACTTTTTCTTGTAAATATAAACATTTATTAAAAAAATTAATATTACATTTTACAATTTTTTCACTTATGGCCGGTTTTATAAACGAGAAATAAATTTACTTTCAAAGAAATAAAATTTATTCCTTCAAGTGACAGTGGAACTTTTGACAGTAATATTATAAGTACCATAAAATAAATAAAATAGATTCGAATTTGTTAGTTTGAATAAATTTACTTGAGCAGCAAATTTATTCTGTCCTTTATAAAACTGGGGTTATTAATATTATTTTTATATTAATGTCAAACGAAAATGTTTTACCTATTTGAAGCGTGAAATTCGTTGAATGAATTAGTATTTAACAAATTTGATGGTTTGCCTTTTTCATATTCTCCCTGAATATTTCTTGCAGTTTTAATTTTTTCGCTAACCGACTCCTCAACATATCCTTCGGCCATATTGGATGATTTCCACCCACCATGTCGTTTAAGAGCAACGATATCTCCACCAGCATTATTTACTGAAAGAGAATTAATTCCAACTGGTTGAATAGTGCATTTTTGTTTTTGAATGAAAAAGAATGTACGATGCAGACATATACTTTTTGTAAAGCTCAATAGAATTGACAGGATACCCTGTTACAATAATGATGAAACTAAGTGCTTTAGTTGTTTTTGTATCAGGAATTGAAATGTGTAGATATGACTCCTTGTGCTGGATGTGATCAATTGATAGATTTGTCAGTTCATTACACCGACATGCCCCAGCAATGTCCATTAATAATGCAACTTCAGAAAAATCGAAAAAAAAAATAAAAAATATATACAAGCAGCCAGAAATTAGATACCTTAATATTAAATATTCACTATCCGCTGCCATTTTCAAAAATTGTTCAATGTGTTCTTCTTCCAGAATTTTGGCCTTTTTGGCTTGTATGATCTTGACTGATTTTTAAATGAGCTATAACCAAACCATATTTTGATAATATCAACATTTTTATAAATAATTAATGTAGATTTTAGCATCGAGTATTTTGTCCACATTGTCCACATGAATCACTTCTTTCCAATTTCAGCAAAATAGTATTATTTCTATTTTCTCACTCCAGCAATTAAATTGATGAAATAATTTTTCGTCTGAACCCTAGATTGTTCGGGCATTAAATTGGAGCATTCTAATTTAGCAGCTTTTGAACGTTTTCGGGAATAACTAAATTTTCTACGATCGCCGCGAAAAATGAAGTAGCAAAATCAAAGAATAAACGTTCTGCATACTGACAGAACAATTTATTTATTTGTGGAGAAGAAAATAAAGTAATCGGAAACTGCAGTCAGTACGCTTTTATTTGATTTGCAATCTACATTTCGACCATTACAATGGTCTTCTTCAGGGTTAAATCAAGTCATAAACAATGATGAAGATATTTGTGGTATTATTTATGACTTGATTTAACCTTGAAGAAGACCATTGTAATAGTCGAAACGTAGGTTTCAAATCAAATAAAAGCGTACTGACTGCAGTTTCCGATTACTTTATTTTCTTCTCCACACATCAATCTCCAGTCGATCATCGTTACTTCAATTTATTTATTATTTGCTAAGGTAACCACGGTCGTCACTTGTCATTTTCGGTCAGTAGTACTGAACAATAAAAGCGTGAAAAAAGTGCACTTTTTAACGCAAACAAGTAAAATAATGAAACGTTATGACACTTTTATTACGGACGTAAAAAAATTTGTATGCAACTCGAGTAAAAAGTGTCTTATTTCTCTCTAGGATATTTTGTACTCTTGTCGCATAGATAACTATTATCCAACACGGGTACGTTTTATATAATTTAAAATTTTTGAAATTTCATTTGACAAATCAATTTGATTTGACAGCGACATGCAAAAATCATGCCCTTAAAGTTTGTACCCGAAATTGTGAAACACCCCTGTATTTTGAACTGCTATAATAGCTATTTATGTAATAAGTACATAATTTAGGGTATTATGGACGAGCCTAGTTTATGACCGAGCGAGAGTAGCGAAGGGAGATACATAAAGTTGACAAGTTCCGTAAAATCCTATTATGTACGAGTACAAAGATTTATGTCCAGCTGCAATGTAGAAATATCATATGTAATAGATTACCTATATTATTACTTGTATGCTTATACTACATTTTTTGCATCTCTTTTTTTTTTCTCGTTTTCATTATCCTTCCCAAACTCAAAGTGGAATCTAATCGGAAACTAGTCACGCAGTCAAAGTATTTCGAGCAATAATTTTACAGGCTGTTAATAGAAATTTTTCGTATTTTGTACAGTAATGTACTATTTTAATATACTCAAAATCATACAGTAACGGGTTACAACATAGCAACAGTTTTGTCATTAAAATATATTTTGATGCAAGAAATTGTTTATTTTTATTTTTTAATGTTTATCTTCTAAATCGTTTTCCATGTTCTTTTCATCGCTTTCCTAATTGATCTCCAAAAATTAATTTGTTTGGAGGTTGTAAGATACAAAAAACAAGAACTGTCAAGTAACTTTGTTACTGAGAATCAGACTACTGTTTTTTTTTTTTTTAGATATTTTTAATTATGCCGCAAAAAAATCAAATTTTATTACTAATAAAATTCGAAAAAATAGTGTACGCACCGCGTCAGAAAAATGATTTTACTGTACTCGTATGGCATTTAAAAATAATATATCAATGTTCCTGTATAAGCGCACTGCTTACCAATTCACAATTTTATTTTCTTCTTTTACTTTTATTGTCGCTATTGCTCGTACTTAAACCTGCCATACTCGTCTGGTAAACTTTCAATTTTCTTAACTTGGAACCTAATATACTATTATTTAATTTTATTGTTCTTTACTTTATAAAAATAATATATCAATGTTCCTGTATAAGCGCACTGCTTACCAATTCACAATTTTATTTTCTTCTTTTACTTTTATTGTCGCTATTGCTCATACTTAAACTTGCCATACTCGTCTGGTAAACTTTCAGTTTTCTTAACTTGGAACGTAATATACTATTATTTAATTTTATTGTTCTTTACTTTATAAAAATAATATATCAATGTTCTTGTATATGCGCACTGCTTACCAATTCACAATTTTATTTTCTTCTTTTACTTTTATTGTTTTCTTACAAGTATACAGGTACATTGATATATTATTTTTATAAAGTAAGGAACAATAAAATTACATTCATTTCTATGAACAGCCTGTGAAATTATGACTGCCATCGCAGATGATTTTAAACGTATGTATGAAGGTCAGTCTAGTCACGTGTTTTTCCGCGTTTTTTAGGACCTTTCAGTTTATTAATTTAATGCAATGAACAAAATACGAACAGTAAAATCCGATTTTTTTTGTTTTTAGAAATAAAAGTATTGCAGCAGAAACAAATAAAGACGATATAAAAATTAAAATACAACTGATGTGCGATAGTGAGAACGAAGATTCGTACGAAGATAATAACATAAGCAATAAACCGCACACTGAAGAAGGTCGGAAATATAAAAATGACCAAGAATTTTATTTAGGTTACATTAACGAAATAAAAAATGAACCCAATGATAAAACATCGCTACGGTGTAAATTTTGTGAAATGAAATTTCTCCATAAGACATATTTGCTGCAACATTTAAACAATAATGATTGTTATGAATGCTCGTTTTGCGAGAAGAAATTTAATATCTCTTGCTTGTTTGAAAAACACAAAAAGTTTCATGTAGATATCAGCAAACTGCAGTGTAAAGTTTGTAAGAAAACATTCACGCACAAAAATAACGTTATTAGGCATTTCCAAACCTTCCATGTGACCACACAATTTCAGTGCCATATTTGCAAAGAGACTTTCAAAGGGAAACAGTACTTAAGATTGCATTTAAAGCATCATAAAGTAGTAGAAAAAAAATTCACATGTGCCATCTGTAATAAACGTTTCGCTGATAAAGGACACTTGCGGGAGCACTTAGTGGTACACAGTGGAGAGAAAGCATTCCAGTGTACTGAGTGCAATAAGCGGTTTGCGAGAAACAGCAACCTGAAGCAACATCTCAAGGTCCACTCTCGTATAAGGGACTTCAAATGCTCTCATTGCGATATGACTTTCATGCATCGCTCACATTGGCTAGAGCATGAAAACATACACAATAAGGTATTGTAACACGTTTAGGCATATGTTTTATCCTATTTTGTAAGGAACTTGTTAATTCTTAGCAACGTTACTAAAACTTTTATCCAATAGAAACATGTGAAGCCTGTCAATTTATGTTTAATTCAGTGTTCCCAATTATTATTGGTTATTTACCATAGCAATGTTGCTAAGAAATAACAACTTTCTTACAAAATAGGGCTGGTTATCATATTTTTCACAAGATAGTTGCTAACTTATTCAAAAGTACTAAAATTTTATATAAATTCCTAATATATTTGATTTTTATGCAAGATATTGAGAAAAAATTAAAAATTGTTATTTATACTAAAATTAAATTGAAAAAAGTAAATCGAAGACTGCTATGGAAACAACGAACAACGAAAAAGTGCAACAATTTAATTTCTGAATTTTACTTGACAATAGTAGATTATTACGAGTAATAAACGAACTTTGACAACGAATGTAACAACTCAACATATCATATTTTTCCCAACGAGAAAAATTCATTTTTATTACTCGTAATGATCTACTATTGTCAAGTAAAATTCATAAATTAAATTGTTGCACTTTTTTGTTGTTTGTTGTTTCCATAGCAGTCTTCTATTTACTTTTTTCAATTTAATTTTAGTATAAATAACAATTTTTATTAATTTTTCTGTTAATTATAAAAATAAATTATTATTGTTTTATATCATTGTAAAGCTAAAAAAAATCTCTATTTAAAAATGCCATAGCTTAATATGACCTCCATATGAAAAATAAAAGTTGCTATCAGTAACTCGTAAATGGTTAGATATAAAAAAAATTTGAGAACTTCTGCAAATTCACCATACAAAAGTGCCTTAAGAAAGTGCAAACCAGAATCTCGTATTATTTCATATAACAAAGTTATAAGCAAAAAAAGAAAATCGCTAAATTTACATTTTCACCTGTATCTAGTGACCTATGCATTTTTTCGCAAATAACAAAACACCATTAAAATAGCCTCCTAATGGGGCAACTTTTGTCTAATTTAACCAACCTCGTAGCTCTTACGGTTCTCGAGATACCAATGCATTCGTACCTTAAATGGGACACCTGTATATATATATACCGGGAGTTTATTTTATCAGTAAACATAGGGTATATCATTGCCATAGTTACGGTATGAATGTTTGACAGCAATGTATTGAAGCGTTTATTTTATGAGTAAACATAGGCGTTTAACATGGGAAGCAGGTTTTTGTAAATACAAAGTGTTCGGCTAAAAATGTACCATGCTATTGAACATGATAATAGTACATTACATCTTGTACAATATTTAATATTAATTACTTTAATAATATTGCAAAAATTGCAACAAATTACAAAAATTGTCAAATAAATAATTGTTTCAGTTTTTTATTATGCAATATGAAAAGATTTCCGAATGTCTCCGTGGCGCAGTGGTCATAACACTAGCGTCTGAATTTTTTGGTTGGGGTTCGATTCCCCAGTGGGGTAATTATTTTATTTTTTTTTTACATAAAAATTATGGAACTTTTAAAAAGCAGTTTATATTTCCATATTATAATCATTTGAAAATAATAATAACATTGTAAAAAATAGAGAGAAAATGATTGAGAATAATTGATTACAATAATCAAAATATTGATGTAATAACAATGCATTGTATTTTATTTGATAAATACAGTAAAGACATAATATTTGCACAAATTTAATATATTTCAGTTATTTTTATTAATATCAAAGGAAATACAATGCATTGTTATTACATCAATATTTTGATTATTGTAATAAATTATTCTCAATTATTTTCTCTTTATTTATTACAATGTTATTATTATTTTTAAATGATTGTAATATGGAAATATAAACTGATTTTTAAAAGTTCAACAATTTTTATGTAAAAAAATAAAATTATTACCCCAATGGGGAATCGAACCCCAACCAAAAATTTCAGACGCTAGTGGTATGACCACTGCGCCACGGAGACATGTGGAAATCTTTTCATATTGCATAATAAAAAATTGAAACAATTATTTATTTCACAATTTTTGTAATTTATTGCAATTTTTGCAATATTATTAAGCTTCATTTCCACCGAATGTTTTATTGCTTAATGCATAATGATTAGAGCATAAGAGTTAATGCATTATGACATTTCACCATTTCCAGCTATTTTGTTTAGTGACTAATACAACAGAAATGTCACAATTTTTTCCCTTATTACTTGTTGTCTAGCAGACTGCAATTGCAGCAGCAATTCTTCTTTTTTTAAATATGTGATATACATAATTATCTGTATCTATATCCATACCGAAAAATTAAAAATTTAATAATTATAAAATAGATTGACAGTTGACAGTTCAGGTTAGAAGTTTGCAATCTTTTGTTCTTACGCATTGCTCTTAATTCTTAAGCATTAATTATAGCTCTTATGCATTAGGACAATAGGTGGAAATGAAGCTTTAAAGTAATTAATATTAAATAATGTACAAGATGTAATGTACTATTATCTTGTTCAATAGCATAGCTTGATTTTTAGCCGTACACTTTGTATTTACAAAAAACTGGTTTCCATGTTAAACGCCTATGTTTACTCATAAAATAAACGCTTCAATACATTGCTATCAAACATTCATACCGTAACTATGACAATGATATACCCTATGTTTACTGATAAAATAAACTCCCGGTATATATATACCGAGAGTTTTTTTTATCAGTGAACATGGGCGTATGTCATTACCATAGTTACATTTAAAATGATTGACAGCAATGCATTATCGCGTTTTTTTTAAAACTGAACATAGGACGTGACATTTAGTATATCTGTCAATGTCATCAAATTGTCATACTTCAAAATGTATACAGTTAAAGAAAAGTTCAAATTGTAAATTGGAGTAATTATAACGAGTCTACAACAAGTTTCTGACTTATGTGCATTAACTTTTAATAAGCGACCCAGTCCAACAACTATAAGAAAAATTTACAATGACTACAGAACTAAAGGGTGCGTCAATAAACAGCACAAGAAGAAAATCAGACCAAGTACTGTAGTTAATAGTAAGAAACAAGAAATTATGCAATTAATTGAAAGTGACAACACCCTGTCAACAATTTTTTTTCTGAAATTAAGAATACTAGTATACAAGGTTTTAAGACAAGAACATTTTAAGAGTTTTAAATATCAAAATCACCAAGAGTTATTACACAATGATATAGAACGAAGAAATATCTTTTGCGAAGATATGATTAACAAAATTAATAGTGGGGAAATATTACTGGATCGAATTTTATTTACGGATGAAGCAACATTTTATATTAATCGGGAAGTAAATTCACAAAATTGTAGGTATTGGAGTCGTCAAAATTTTCACTTATATCTGCACCAGGTATTCCACCAACGCTGGATGGGACGTGGTGGAGAAGTAGAGTGGCCTGCAATGCCACCAGATCTTGCACCAAACGATTTTTTTTTCTTTGGGGCCATTTAAAAAATTGTATTTACAATGGTGACAAAATAAATATTGATCAATTAAAAAATAAGGATAAAATATAATTTATATTAATTATTTCTTGCCTTAGGCTTATGTCAGAGTATAGTATTATACCATACAATTTGAACTTTTTCTTCAACTGTATACATTTTGAAATATGACAATTTGATGACATTGACAGATATTCTAAATATCACGTCCTATGTTCAGTTTAAAAAAAAACGCGATAATACATTGCTGTCAATCATTTTAAATGTAACTATGGTAATGACATTCGCCCATGTTCACTGATAAAAAAAAACTCTCGGTATATATATATAAATTAACATTTTAATAACTCATGAGTCAACCAGAATCTCGTATTATTTCATATAACAAAGTTATAAGCAAAAAAAGAAAATCGCTAAATTTACATTTTCACCTGTATCTAGTGACCTATGCATTTTTTCGCAAATAACAAAACACCATTAAAATAGCCTCCTAATGGGGCAACTTTTGTCTAACTTAACCAACCTCGTAGCTCTTACGGTTCTCGAGATACCGATGCATTCGTACCTTAAATGGGACACCTGTATATATATTGCAATACATTATATTTATATAAGATAAAAAAATAAAGGTAAACAATTTGTTGAATAAGTCCAATTAGTATTTCGTCGCTCTTTTCTGCAGGAACTTTGTTGTCATCGTCTTCGTCGTACATTTTCATAGGTTAGGTGCGAAAATTTGTCATAAGTGCGCGAGTGGCGCAGGCGCAGCGTTAATAATTTGTAATTTTTCTTCATGAGTCAAATTGTTCATGATTTCTTCTTAATAAAACGAAAATAATAATAATTTAACAAATAAAGTGTAAGAAACGTTTATTAATGAGCGTTTAAAGTCAACAATTGTTTTGTTTTGTTTCTGTCAGTTTCACGGCTATTGATATTTTTTCTTAATTGTGCAAATTTTTTAATTTATTTTCTGGCTTTATATGAAACAGAAATATAATATGTTTGGTATCAAAAAATTCGTAATTTTTTTCTTTATAATATGCACAAATTAGTTTTTCAATAAATTAATACAGAAACTTTTGGCGTCCAAAAAACTGTTTTTCTATGTTATAGCCCTATGACCCGTTTTAAAATTTACAACCTGTATATATATAGTACAGTATGTCCCCGGATTGAGTTTACAAGAGGAAAAAAAATTTTATTTTTGATTTTACGAAAAAATGCCAAGGGAAGAAAAATTTTTGCTTGATTTAAAATGCATGTTTCAGTTATTAAAACTTTTAATTAATGTAAGGTTCTTTTGTTATAACGTTTTTTCGTATTTTGTCCTCCTAATAATACAGTTATTACATTGAATCTAACATGATTTTAGTTAACTTTGAAATATTGACAAATGATTATTAATTCTAATTTCAGATAAAAAAGAGTTAATTGAATAAACTACAAGTATTTTGATTTTCGCCGTTCTTTACCTCTCGGTAAGAGAGGTATTGGATTCATGCTCAAAAATTCGCATGTTCAGATTTTATTGAATAAGCACGATTTAAGGTCCCTAGAATCCGATTATAACATTTTTAAAATGATGTCTGTGTGTGTGTGTTCTAAATATAATTTTTTGGGAGTTTTTTTTATTAAATGTTGAAGAACATAAAATTCTCCATCTAATACATTTAAAATTTTTATTATATCTTGTATAGATTTAGAGATAAAGACACTATAATTTATAGACTACTAATCGCAGAGGCTAAGGCACTAAGGAAACCAGTTGACAAATTCCAATGTTTATAACATTATGATAGCTTTTTCTGGGAAGTATATTTAATCTTTCTTATTGTTTTATTAATTAAATATTTGAAATTATGGGTAAAATGCATATATCCATCAGAAATACCGCCAATCTGGTTAATGAATAGGAAGAATCTCTGACATTTAGAAACTTCCTCACACAATGAAAAATAGATATAATTAGAATTATATGTGTGCAGAAGACATGTTAAATACAATAAAAAACAATATTTGGGTAAAGTTCTGTAATATTTTGTTATAAAACGACGGTTCGAAAGCGAAGTGCAATACAATACTTATATAGCCTAATATGGAAATGGCGAGAGGTCTTGTGCTGGCCACAACAGATTTTTTTTTCTGAAATTAGATTAATAATCATTTGTCAATATTTCAAAGCTAACTAAAATCATGTTAGATTCAATGTAATAACTATTATTAGGAGGACAAAAAACGAAAAAACGTAACAATAAAAGAACCTTACATTAATTAAAAGTTTTAATAACTGAAATATGCGTTTTAATTCAAGCAAAAATTTTTCTTCCCTTAGCATTTTTTCGTAAAATCAAAAATAAAAAATTTTTTCCTCTTGTAAACTCAATCCGGGGACATACTGTATATACAGTATGTCCCATTTAGAGGTGCCACCATTGGAATCTCGAGAACTATAAGAGATACGATGTCGGTTAAATGGAACTTTTTGTGCACCTTTGGGAGGTCATCTCAGATGTGCTTTTGTTTTTCCAAAAATTCTCATAGGACACTAGATAATGACGAAAAACGGAATATTGTTGATTTTTTCTTTCTCAAATAACTTCTAAACTATTAATAATTGAGAAAAACGTTTCAAATATAAAAGATAGATATTTTTATTAACTAACCAGTGGCGTACGAAATAAATTTTCATATCCGTAAATTTTCGAGATATAACACAAACTTATATTTTTTTAAATGGAACCCATATCTGATTTTAGTCTCAAAAAAATCAAAATTTTTTTCTCTTTTCAATGGTGTAAGGGTTATTATGTTTTATATTTGTTTTGCTCCTAAAATTTAATTTTTCTCTTTATTTTCCTGAATTTTCTAATTATTTCCCAAAAAAATATCATTATCTTTATTAATTATATTGTATTTGATCGAAATAATTTGTTTTATGCCATTATTACTTAATATTTTCATTCTAGACTCATAATTACAAATTACACTATGATGTGCCAAGGGCGACCTGATACAAAATATAAAAATTAATTTGATACGAATTTTGAGCAAATATTTATAAGGAAATAAATTATTTAAATACAAGGAGTATTTCCAAATAGAAATCTACCAATATTTTCAAAATAATTGTAAATTTAATACAAAATAAGGAAAAAATAATAATTTTTGAAGGCAAAACAAATATAAAACATAATAACCCTTACATCGTTGAAAAGAGAAAAAAATATTTATTTTTTGAGACTAAAATCAGATATGGGTTCCATTTAAAAAAATATAAGTTTGTGTTATATCTTAAAAATTTATAGATATAAAAATTTATTTCGTACTCCACTGGTTAGTTAATAAAAATATCTATCTTTTATATTTGAAACTTTTTTCTCAATTATTAATAGTTTAGAAGTTATTTGAAAAAGAAAAAATCAACAATATTCAGTTTTTCGTCATTATCTAGTGCCCTATGAGAATTTTTGGAAAAATATAAGCACATCTGAGATGGCCTCCCAAAGGCACATAAAAAGTTCCACTTAACCGACATCGTATCTCTTACAGTTCTCGAGATCCCAATGGTGGCACCTCTAATTGGGACACACTATATATATATATATATATATATATATATATATATATATATATATATATATATATATATATATATATACCGGGAGTTTATTTTATCAGTAAACATAGGGTATATCATTGCCTTAGTTACTGTACAGCAATGTATTGAAGCGTTTATTTTATGAGTAATTAATATTAAATAATGTGCAAGATATAATGTACTATTATGATGTTCACTAGCATGGCTAGATTTTTAGCCGGTCACTTTGTATTTACAAAAAACTGGTTCCCATGTTTAATGTCTATGTTTACTCATAAAATAAACGCTTCAATACATTGCTGTCAAACATTTATACCGTAACTATGGCAATGATATACCCTATGTTTACTGATAAAATAAACTCTCGGTATATCATCACGGCATATTACCCATTTCTGGGTGTTCCCATGTTAAACGCTTATGGCCTGGTTTTCATGTTACACCCGGTACACGGGTGTTCATTTTAAATGGGCCACCATTGCTATCTCGAGAACTATAAGAGCTACAAAAATGGTTAAATGGGCAAACAATTTCTATTATACAAGACAAATTTAGAGAACAGAAAAAAAAAATTTTCGACCAGTGGTTCTCAAAACACGGGACTCAACTTTTTTATTTTAAATGTGAACATATTTTTTTTATTTGCTTATTCGATAGAGAATTTAATTCTGAATTCAATGATATAATATTTTATCATATCCTCACATTTTTTTGAGTAAAATAGATATAAAATTTTAAATTAATTTGATTAAAATATGATATTACTAAGAGTGCCATGAATGGAAAACCTGAATATGTACATGTGTTTTTTTACGCATAATTAGAGTGCCATGATAGAAAGAAGTGAATAAAAGTATAATGAATAAAAAAAACTGTTATAATTTTTATTTTAATATTTAATTATAATGAAGAAATATTTACAAAAATAAAATAAACTCCTATAAATTTATAAGTAATGTTCAAAATTGCCTCCATTTTCATTTATACATAACTGTACTCTATGAAATAAACTATTTCTAACTAATCTTAATTTTCTTCCGTCAATATTGTTCAAAATATTTTCAATGCTGTTTTTTAATTGTTGTAGATTCTGATGCACAGTATCGTAGACTTTATCTTTTAAATAACCCCATAAGAAAAAGTCTAAAGGGTTTAAATCGGGTGACCTTGCAGGCTATGCAATGGGTCCTTTGGTACCAATCCATTGATTTGGAAATGTTTCATTCAGGTACGCGGTTACTTGACGAGAATTATGGGCTGGTGCTCCATCCTGTTGAAAGTGTAGATTTCTAACGACATTTAATGGCAGATCATCCAATATATCATCAAGTCTGTTTCTTAAAAATTCTAAGTAACGATCTCCAGTTAGAGTACCTTCATACATGTGAAAAAACACTGTATCGTGCAAAATTGCACACCATACATTTATATTAAATTTTGAAAACTTCTTTCACGTACCATAATAGGATTCTCGGAACTCCAATAATGTTTATTTTTTACATTAAACATTCCATTATTGGAAAAATTTGCTTCATCCGTCCAAATAACACATTTTAAAATATCAATTCCTTCATTAATGATTAAATGGCAAAATTCAAGTCTGCGGTCATAATCACCAGGTTGCAAGTGTTGAACTTTATGGAATTTGTATGGCTTATACTTGTGTCGTTTTAAAATTTTATGCACCGTTCCTACACTTAATCTGCATTCATCAGAGGCCATTCGTACAGAAGCTCTTGGATTGGCTTCAAAATATGCCAAAACATTTATTTCATTGTTTTCATCCACCGGTCTTCTGGGTTTATGTATAAATACAGTAGTATTACCACGTAATATTAGGTCAAGTTTTCGGAAATATTTCCGCGACGGTACTACTCTTTCAGGATATCGTTCCCTGTACATATTAACTGCAGCTCGCGAATTTTTTCTTGATAAAATGTATGTTTCAAACATATCAACTTTTTCAATGTGAGTAAAATTATACATTTTTAAAATTAAATTAAATGATTTTGAACTTCACTTGACAGTTATGATCACTTAAACAAAACAAAATATTCACTTATTTCATTCAGAGCACTCTAATTCCAGGTTAAAAAATTACTTATATTCAGTTTTTCCATTCATGGCACTCTTAGTAATATCATATTTTAATCAAATTAATTTAAAATTTTATATCTATTTTACTCAAAAAAATCGTTATATGATAATATTATATCATTGAATTCAGAATTAAATTCTCTATCGAATAAGCAAATAAAAAAAATATGTTCACATTTAAAATAAAAAAGTTGAGTCCCGTATTTTGAGAACCACTGGTCGAAAAAAAATTTTTTTCTGTTCTCTAAATTTGTCTTGTATAATAGAAATTGTTTGCCCATTTAACCGTTTTTGTAGCTCTTATAGTTCTCGAGATAGCAATGGTGGCACATTTAAAATGAACACCCTGGATATACAGGTGTCTCTTAAATATGGCTAACCATAGATTCCTGAGGCTAAAATAAGACGATTTAATTAAACTTGCTTCTACCGGAAAGTGTACCATTTAGCCAGAATTCTGCTTCATTGTTCTTCGAAAAAAATTAATTTTGCTTATAATAACAGAACGCTTTATTCGATTTGGATAAAATTTGGTATTACAGTTTATATGGTTATGTCATCTTTTAAGATGATACTTGTTATTATTAGTGAACCACTAGTGTATGAAACATAGGTGTCCCAACATTGATTAGACCATAACTTTTTAATGGCCACGCCAATAACGTGAAATTATTATTATTTTTTTTTCAGAAAGATACATTCAATAGTAAACTTTTCTCTCTCTGTTTAATTTGTGATGTCTATTACGATTCAGACTGAAAAAAATAAAACCTGAGTGACTGCATCGTGAATTTTTTTAAAATAAATTTAATCAAGAAAGTGTACCATTTAGCCAGAATTCTGCTTGAGAAGATTAACAACTCGTTTCTGTCATTAAAAATTAGATGTTTGGCTTTTGGACAGACTGCTAGATTAAATTTATTTAAAAAAAAATCACGATGAAGTCACTCATGTTTTATTTTTTTCTGTCTGAACCGTAATAGATATCACAAATTAAACAGAGAGAGAAAAGTTTACTATATACCATAAAATCCGATACTGAGATTTGGATCCGAGATCCGGATAGTTCAACATGCAATTATCCGAATATTTTTGGATCCGAAACCAAAACTATCCGGATCCCACCACTAATAAAAATGTGTTTTTGCTCAAAATGAGTTTAAGAATACGCTATTCTTTTTTTTCGGATAAACAAAATACCAGTGAAATGGCTCCCTAGTGGCATATCATTTGTCTGTATCCTCATGTTCGATATGTTATCCTGAGCACTCTGTATACCCGTATAAGTACGAGAATCCGTGACATAGGCATTTAATTTAAGGAAACGGGGTGCTTTATATATAGAATACTAGGTGACCCGTCTCGGCTTCGCACGGGCAAAGCTAGAATATTGAATAACGTGTACCAGTAATTTTTCATATTTACTTCGGAGACATGCGCTGCGTAGGGAGCCGGCAATCTGCCTCGCATCGTACATGTAACAGGCTCCGCCCACTGCTCTCCCGATCCCCGCACTGCACCTAACAGCGCGCTTTTCTAAACATGTGTCGGGTACTTTTACTTATGTACATATGATGCAAGCTATCTCTCCGACAAATATTGAAAATCTGCTAACGGTTAAAACTTAACTATAGATAAAAAATAATGGGCTACTTGCATGGTACTGAAAATCCGATTTCTATCACTATATACGTAATGTTAAGTTGAAAACATATATAAAAATATAAATTTTATTTTAAAAAAGTTATTTGTTTTTTGCAAATTAAGAAAAAAATTTCTGTGACGTCATTATATTGAACCGAGGAAGAGAACCATGTTTAAGAATGTAACTTATAGATGGCATTGCGTGCGAGAAAGTTTTAATTTGAATTTGACATTTTGCTCTCTCTGGCTCTCAAATATATTAATTACTTCGCAAATAAACACATAGGTAGTTACATGTAATTTAAAATATCGGTACGAAAAAAACAAACTAAAATACTAAGCTTCAAACTATTGTTGAAACGTCAAACAGGAAATCTACATTACCCGTACAAACAAACGCTATGGCTTTACGATCACTCATTGGTGCGGCGTAATTCTACTTCATACATGGCGGTAATTCAAATAATCAAATTTCATTATTTATTTTCTGGCTAATTAATAAAAAGTTTTTCAAAAGAAAAAATAGGGGTAGCAAGTTTTTACCTGCTCTTCAAAAATATGAAATAAAAAAAGTACGCAAGTAGCCAATTGAAATCATCCCCTATTGTACCGCATTGAGGGATGATTTTTTTAAAACGCTAAAACACTTTATTTCTTACCAAAAGCATAAATAAGAATTTTTATATCCCTAACTTGAGAAATGATGGGTTCTCCATACAAACTTTCATCCACTATTTCACCTCCCTCAAGTTTTATTTTCGCGACAAAATGTAGCCTATGTGCTTCTCCAAGGTCCAATCTATCTCTATATCAAAATTCATCAAAATTGGTTGAGCGGGAGAAATGATGGATTCTCCATACAAATTTTCATCCCCTATTTCACCCCCTATTTCACCCCCTTTAAGTTTTATTTTTGCGACAAAAGGTATCCTATGTCCTTCTCCAAGGTCCAATCTATCTCTATACCAAAATTCATCAAAATTGGTTCAGCGGTTTAGGCGTGAAAACTTAACAGACAGACAGACAGTTACTTTCATTTATTATATTATAGTACAGGATTCATTAGATTATGAAATTCAATTTTATGGTACCAAAATTTTTGAAGTTGGGCGTATACTGATCGAGTAAACTTAATTTACTGAGGTAATGAAAATAGTTCTAGTAGGTATGCGATTATTTCAGAAAATGAATGTCGGATATTTTACAACTGACAGTTAATTCGATGCACATTTTTTTTAAATCACACATTCTAATTCTAAAAGATCGAAATAATTATAAAATACTCCATAAAATTTTACGGGCCAGATATTTAAAAAAAAAAATTATGTTAAAATCCCATGTCACGGAATCTCATATTCACCTACTTAACTTCATAATAGTGAGAAGTTTGATATTTTTATTATATAAAATTCTTGGATGTAGGAGAAAGAGTTCGAGTGTCAGACGTGCCACAAGCGTTTTCTCCGCCGAAGACATCTGATCAACCATGAAAAGATTCACAACAAGCACACGCAGCAAGAATAAGAAGTTTTGTGCCATAAAAATATATAGATATATATATAAAAAAAATCTGTATACATTACGGGTTAATAATTCATTCCAACTCAAATGAAATCCCATCTAAAATTGTGTATTATATATTTTATTATGTATTTTAATTTTTTAAATATTTTGTTTTTAAAGGTTTGTGCAATTTCAAAACAAACAATGTTTTCATCCGTGATATGAAATAGTAATAACAATATAGAATATTATTATATTAATGTGACTAAAGTTCTGTGCCTTTTACATTTAGATTATAATAGTTATTTATTATAGTGTGGAATGTAACATGTAAGGAAAAATAGAGACTCGCCCTGCGGGCCTCGTGGCTAAACTTTTTCTTTCGAGACTAATATGTATTCCGCACGAGTCTAATACAACGTTCTGTTCGACACTTTTTTAAAAAATTTTGAACCGTTTTTATATTTTCGTTCATCATTGGACACTCCTTTGACAATTTGACAATGTACTATTTTAAATTATAAAGTAGCCATTGAATGGTTGTTATGGTTTTGTAGTGGAAAAAAAATGCTGTAATATTGTCTGACATTGGGAATAATTATTTGAAAGAAAAATCAATTGAATTATGTGAAACTGAGGACCTTTCTTTAAAACATATTCACTTACAAGCATAAGCAGCATCGTTGAATTTAATTCCGAAGCTAGTAACCACTAACTCGTTTTCGTTTCCTCAGCCGTAGATGACAGCTGTCACTGTGCAAAGATAAGTAACTTATGTATCTTTTAATATAAATATTATCTTAAATAAGTTTTATAATGATTAATTCAATAATAAAATAATTTTGTAAATTTGCTTTTATATTTATATTAGAAAATGCAAAAATCAGTAATAATTCCTCAGTGACTTCTTAAATATTCTCTCACGAAGTGAGTAGATAATGTTGTAAGTTACCGTGAGTATTTTTTAACGTGAAACATTAGGTTTATCATAACCATGGTTACGACATTTGATTGACAGCAATGTATTTGCTTGTCCCATCTAAAATGAAACATAGGGAACAAATTTGACATTTGTTTACTACTCTGTCACTGTCATACTCAAAATTCTAACTTGAAATACAATGGTTTATACCGTAGAAGAGAAGGTGCAAATCATTAAATGGTACTACGCAGATAATCTAAGTTTAAGACAAGTATCGGACTTGTTCCGCGCTTCATTTCCTGACAGGCCTACACCAAGTGCAGCGACAATTTTAAGAATAATTAACAAGTTTAGAAGCAATGGTTGCGTCCAATCCGAACATAAAAGAAGAAATCGATCCTGTAATGTATTAACTGCGCAGAAAAAGCATGAAATAATGAATATAATAGGTAATAACAATAGATTAGCATTAAGAGAAATTGGGCAAGCTACCGGCGTAAGCAAAAGTACTGTACATAGGTTATTTAGAAAGGAAAATTATAATTCGTATCATTTTCAAAATCACCAAGAGTTGGTTGTGGACGACACGGAACGAAGATTAAATTTTTGCGAAAGAATGTTTGAAAATATTAATAATAACCCAGGTTTGCTGCAAAAAATACATTTTACGGACGAAGCAACTTTTTATTTACATGGTGAGGTAAATTCACAAAACTGTAGATATTTGTCCAGGGAAAATCTACATTTATGTCACAGTACAAGGACTCAATGCCCCGAGAAAATTAACGTTTGGGCTGGTATAATAGGAACCCGCATTATTGGACCATTTTTTATTAACGGGAATATTAATGCTCAAAATTATTTGCATTTATTGGAAAATGAAGTCATACCTGCGATCAGATTATTAAACATGGAAGACCCATGGTTTCAACATGACGGCGCCCCTGCGCACTATGCTCAAATTGTGAGAAATTTGTTAAATACAGTATTCCCCCGTCGCTGGATTGGACGTGGTGGAGAAGTAGAATGGCCTGCTAGGTCACCCGATCTTACACCACTAGATTTTTTTTATTGGGGATTTTTAAAATCAAAAGTTTATACGGGGGGAAATCTTCAAAATTTAGATGAATTGAAAGTTCAGATTCAAAATATTTCTCAAAATATTTCAGTTGCCCGAATATCTAATGTAATTCGTGAGTTTTACAACAGATTAGGTCATTGCTTAGCAGTTAATGGGGGAATTTTTGAAAACTTATTATAATTATTGTTTATTTATTTCTTATTATGTTTACTTCTTTGTTAGTTAGTTTATTTGTTCGTAATTTTGTAATTTCTTACAATCATCCTTATTTTATAAGAAAGTTCCTAAGTTTTAACAATATTGTTAAAGAAATTAGCTAGTAGAAACAAATTGAAAGCTTGTCCTTTTCATATTTTCTTTAATGTTTGAAATTATTATTTAGTTATTTGCCGTTATGTTGTTAAGAGGTAGCAAATTTGTAATTCTTGTTCCTTTGTAATTTTTATAATATTTAAATATAATAAATAGTTCTGTCAAATTCGTTCCCTATGTTTCATTTTAAATGGGACAAGCAAATACATTGCTGTCAATCAAATGTCGTTACCATGGTTATGACAAACCCAATGTTTCACGTTAAAAAATACTCACGGTATTTTATATGCTGGCGTATCATAATAAGAACATTATAAACCTCAGTTTCAGTACTCTAATGGCTTTCATTATAGTACTCAGTACCATAATGAAATCATTATGGTACTCAGTATCATAATTGTAGTATATCATTTATAAATCCCGCCAAATATAACACACTTGCGAAGTCAGTAATAAGTTAGATATGTTCAGACATGTAGATGGAATGTAAAAATGGCTAGGAGTAAGTTGATAGATATAAAAGTTTGTAATTAAAAAAGATCTTCTGTTCATGTAACTTTCGGGTAATAAAATATATAAAGTGCGTGCAATAATTTGTTAGCGTCTTTTCTATTTCAGCAAATGAATACGTTGTTGGGTCATCTGGCAATGTTAGATTCGACAGGATTTGAAACGTTTTGGCTCCCATTAATAAACAAAAATAAGTACTTTCCTTATCTTCTGGTATATTATTGGCAGTAAAATATAACTTCAATCTTTTCACATATGTCTGGAAAGTTTCTTTTTCTTCGTCGAACTCGCTTATTCGACCTATTTGTTGCTGAACAGACATTTTGTGTTATTTACCTCGTCGCCAGTTGTGCTATATATAACAAATTATTGCACGCACTTTATATATTTTAATAATGAAATTATGTAAAAATGTAACAACGAAATTCGCAGAATTATTTAATTACAATTTAATTATTGTAAATATTTATAATACATTTTCTACAATTGGTAAGCGTAACACCAGGCAAAGAAGTCGAAAGTGTTTCATTTGTTTGATTACTAATTTGAACATTGTTTTGAATATTCTGCTGCATTGGTATATTCTTTTTACCCAGAATTGCTGCAGATATTTTTTTCTTATTCTCTGCGGAATTTTCTATGTATCCTTCTGCAACTGTATTACTTCTCCATCCTCCATGACGTTTAACAGTTTGAATATCTGCTCCGGAATCTGCTAACAAGGAGGCGGAAGATTTGTAATATTTTTCACCTTCTTCTTTATACACCATTCTTCGTAACGGTTGAACGTCATTTCGTAAGTTGCTTTAGATTTTTGTGGTAAAAGTGATGAAACAACATTTTGCGCTGAATTTTCTGTCAGAAGGCAAACTTTCTTCAGAATCACTCATTTTTTGCCGAAAATCACAGACCATATACATACACTATTGTCAAACCTTGTTTATTTGTAAACAAGTAATTTGTTACTATGTGGTTACCATAACTCCATATAAAGAGAACATCAAAATCAGCATATCTGATTTTTTAGATTTAATTTTTTGGGACGTCAAAAAAATAATGTATTTTATTTTCTCATTGATTTACGCCAGCATATAAAATTTTGTATGTTATACGGATCATAATGTCAAACATTATGGTACACGCCGTGTTATCAAACTCGGCTTTGCCTCGTATGAAAATCTTCACAACTAGTACCATAATTATTGACATTATGATCCTTATAACATAAATAACTATTAAATAACCATAGTAACAAGTATATTATGAGTCGGAGTTGGATAATACATTATTCATTAAGCATGTAATGTGGGCTATTACTCAAGAGAATGATGTTTGCAACGCGAGCTGAAGTCTAGTGTTGTAAATCATTCGAATGAGTAATAGTCATTACATGCGAGTAAAATAATATACTTTTTCTATGACTATTCAATAATAATTTGAACTTTTCTGTCTGGAAATGTATAATTAAAAAATTCTTAATTATTATTGTTTGTATTTAAAAGTTTATATTTTATAATTTTATACCTTTGTTGCACGCTATATATTGGTATTATAATGCGCTTCCATGATTTTTTGAGTTTCGTGGGGAGTGAGTTTTTTGCTCGATAATCTTCAGATTTTCCTTTCAAAAATGTGCAGCGCAGTTTTGAATAATTTTCTATATGTATTTATGTTTTTAATTCAATTAACTTACACAGATTCATATTTTTGACATTGGAGAATCAACTATAATGAACATTGTTTTGAGCCCAAAGCATACTCGATAATTTTTTTAGTTATGTATTTGATATTAGGCCATTCAACAGGACATGAAAGTCCCACTAACAGGATGGTACGAAACAGTTTACAAAGGTATTGAATATTTGCAGTAGCAGATACAATTTACATAACATAATTAATTGAAAATGCGTTTACAAATATACATAAAATATATCTAAACAAGAAGAAAAAATTGTATTTTAAGGGTGAATTAGCTACTGAAGAGACAATAACAATTTAGTAACACTATTCTTAAATACTATAACATTGTTACAAAAGACATATGGAAACATACTATCTGAAGAATATTTATTAAATTTATGACATAATCTGGTTAGTGGAGAGTTATTGGCTGAATTATACTTCATTTTTTTTTTTTTTAAAAAAAAAGATTTCAGTAACTAGAAACCTGATTTACATTAGGCGTGTTTCTTCGGACTGTGATTCGTGATAAAATTGAACAAAGTGAACATGATCAAAAAGAAAATTATTTCTTCGTTCGTTATCTCCACTTTTTCATTTTATGATCACAACACACCATTTCCCTTTTCCTTCTGAATCAGTCTTTTCGCATGATCACTGTGATTGAAATAACAAAAGATTTGAAAATGGCGGAAAAAGCAAGCAATGAAATATTGGATTGTGGATTTTGTGGGATTAAAAGCGAGCTAAACTTTTTCCACCGCCAAATTGAGAGTCACCATACATTTAATGAATATACTGCCGGTAAGGAAAATATGTGCGTAAATTTTGTTGTTTCTTTGAAATTAAATTTAATCATGATTCGAAGAAATCATTATTGGACAAATCATTATTTAGAAATTATAATAACAGTCCGAAGAAACACGCTTATTGTAACAAACTATGAATTTAGTTTGAATATTTGGCGTTAAATTCAAATCTAGTTAACAATTATATTTGAAAATAAAATTAGTCTACTAATTTGATCAACTTTTGAAGTCAAATAAAATTTGTAATTTAAAATGATAAATCAAAATAAATTGTGATAACCAAGAAAGTAAATGAATAATAAATGTGTCATAAATATTTATTTAGTATTTAAATTTGTCACATAAAATTGCATGTAACAAAAGAAAGGTGTACAATAGTATATTATTTAATGAGCATGTAATGTTGGCTATTACTCATGAGAATGAAGTTTGCAACACGAGCCGAAGGTGAGTGTTGTAAATCATTCGAATGAGTAATGGCCATTACATGCGAGTCGAATACTATGCTTTTTCCACGACTATTGACTAAGAAGTTGCACTTTTCTGTCTGTATAAGGCTAATAAAAATACTCCGTTATTATTGTTTGTATATTTATTTTTATTTAGTATGTAGTAAGTAACAAAATGATTTTTAATATTGAAACAATCATTATTTATTAGACACAAAATTAATAGTAAAATTAGTACAATTTGTTAAATTCATTACAGGTTTTGAATTAATATCATAATTATCATTTGTAGTTAATGGTGTTGTATTGAGCAAAATTTTCATTTACTGTTAATGTTGGTGAATTAACAGTAACTTTTACAATTTAACAGATTTTGCTGAATATATTTCAGATTATTACTTCTTTCAGCTCTGAACTATGGCAGATTACTTAAATAACACCTTGTATATATTTCTATGTTTAAGTACGTACTTACGCTTCCATACCAATAATACTGTTTCAATTAATGTATATTTGCAAAATTATGTCTTATTTCCCTTATTTTCCTTCGGTTTATAACCCAGTAAACAAATTTTAGTTTCAGCAACGTTGCCAGAATATCAACATTTCAAATGCGATGTTATCATTTACATTATCATATCTATCACATATATGTTGCGGAAACTGCCTATGTCCGCCCTCAGGAACGTTTCGTTGAAACGTTTATGAAACATTCTGTAACGATTTTGATACATTCCAGCAACGTTCATATATACATTTATGCAACATATACACATTGATCCGCTTAAATGTTCTTGAAACATGCACAAAGCAGTCTACAAAAACAATGTTGAAATGTTTTTCTTTTAAAAATGACAGGTTAGGTTTATATAATTAATTATAAAAATGCAATTCATAGTTTATTACATTTGAATATAAATATTTAACAAAAATAAAATATTCCTTTATAAATATAAAACTTCTTACAAAGTAGTAAGGTACAGGAGTTGAAAAATATGTAGTATTTAAAAAGATACTATAACATTATACAATAAAAAAATAAATTGATATTGCTTTTGATGTAAACAGGAAATAATATGCAAACTGCCTGTTTAATTCCAGCTCACTAATACTAGACACGTGACTAAAGCGACCTTAAAATGCTTGGAATCAGGCAGTAAAACAAATGAAATTAAAAATAACGTTTTGCAGTTCAAAATTAAAATGAGACATAACATAGTCCTGGTCAGAGTGACAAACGCACACAAATCGCTCCATTTTTAACACTCTAAGGTAGTTCGAGTCAGGTGTCTGCTCACTATAGATACTAATTCGTTTATATTTGTTTAACAAAAAAGCACACGTCACTTCACCAACCACTTATTGAACACAAATACGAAAGACGCAAAACACAAATGCCGAGAAAACGATTGATAGACTGATCCAACAAGAAATGGCGGAACACACGAACAATGAACACAGCCTTCCAGTCTAGATTAGATGTTGCTGCGACTGCGCAATTGTATGCTGCGACTGCGCAGTTATACAAAGTTGCACTTGCGACGTTCCTACAAGGTTTTCAAGTAAACATTTCTGATGTACCAGCTCGCACAAGTCTTTGCAACAATAGGTTGCACTTGCGACATTTCTGCAAGGTTTGCAAGTGAACATTTCCGATGTACCAGCTCGCGCAAGTCTTTGAAACGTTTCATAAAAATTATTAAGTAAATAACGTTTCGAAGACATCACTGAAGCTTTTTTACTAAACATTCCAGTAATGTAGCAGTAGGAACATTTTGGGATGTTTCAAAAACAAAACATGTTTACTGGGAACATTTTTTATTTATAATTTTGCGTTCATCTGTCAAAATATTGTAAACTAACTTCATATGGTTATAAGTCAACTTTTAAGGTGATACTTGTTATTGTTTGTGAACCACTAGTGTATTAAACATAGGTGTCCCAACATGGATTAGACCATAACTTTTTAATGGCCACGCCGATAACGTGAAATTATTTTTTTTCAAAAAGATACATTCAATAGTAAACTTTTCACTCTCTGTATAATTTGTGATATCTGTTACGGTTCAGACAGAAAAAAATAAAACCTAAGTGACTGCATCGTGATTTTTTTAAAAATAAATTTAATCTAGCAGTCTATCCAAATGTCAAACAATTAATATTTAATGACAGTAACGACTTGTCAATCTTCTCAACTTGTTTAGGAGTAAGCTAACATATTTATTCGTGTTATTTATAATAATGGTAGTAAAATACTATTAGGCCGAACAAAGAGATGTTACTAGTTTCTATATATTGCGAAGGAATTTTTTGACAACCCATAAACAATTGTAACTGTCATTAGTCGTTGTTTGACATTTGGATAGATTGCTAGATTAAATTTATTTTTAAAAAATTCACGGTGCAGTCACTCAGGTATTATTTTTTCTGTCTGAACCGTAACATATATCACAAAAAATTAACAGAGAGAGAAAAGTTTACTATTGAATGTATCTTTCCGAAAAAAAATAATTTCACGTTATCGGCGTGGCCATTAAAAGTTACGGTCTAATCAATGTTGGGGCACCTAAGTTTCATATACTAGTGGTTCACTAATATTAACAAGTATCACCTTAAAAGATGACTTATAACCATATGAAGTGTCATACCAAATTTCATACAAATCGTATAAAGCGTTCTGTTATTATAAGCAAAAATAATTTTTTTTCGAAGAACTTTGAAGCAGAATTTTGGCTAAATGGTACACTTTCCGGTAGAAGCAAGTTTAGTTAAATCGTCTTATAGTGGAGTGCCGTAAGGTTTATACCTCGGAACCCGGGTCCACTGAACGGATTTTTGTAAAACTTTTTGGAAAGTGTTTTTAAGACTAAATACTAAAATGTTTACCCATTTATTTTTGCCGATCTCAATTTTTTAATTATTAAAATAAATAATTATTATTTTTTTGGAATTTTCATTCATTTTCTGTTATACTTTTAATTTTTTTTTTCGATTAACGTTAGATTTTACATAGGATAACTAATACATACCTGTCCTTGAGGCTGTTATTGGCTTCCTCAAGCAAAATAAAAGTGGATGATGATATCATTCCAATTGATCCACTACTTTTATTTCAACGTATTTGCGTTTTAAAAAAATCAGACGAAGAACTAAAAACCTGTATGACTTGTGAATTAGCCCCTTATCCTCTGGCTCTTTTTGAAGATGGCGAAATGGGCAAAACAAAAAAATCTGCAATATATGACCTATTCCCAGAAATGACGGTGAATGTGAACGATGTACAAAAATTTTCCTACGTAATTGATGGAGGGATGTTACTACACCGTTGCAAATGGCAATTGGATGAAAATTTCGGCACTATTTGTGAACACTTCATAAGATATTTACTTAACAATTACGGACACAACATTTATGTAGTATTTGATGGTTACCAAGAAATCAGCACATAATCGATCGAAAGAACTCGTCGCTCTAAAAGAAATGCATGTAATGACATCATATTTGGCAAAAAAAAATGCCTCTCAAAATAGGACAAGAGAAATTTTTAGTGAATGCCACAGATATGCTACGAAACACACTTGCAGAAAATCAAATATTTTCTCATCAAGCGGAAGCTGATGCCGATAGATTAATAATTGAAACAGCAATTAATTTACAATCCGAAAATATTGTTGTAGTTTCCGAGGATGTGGATGTTCTAGTTTTACTGACTGCGTTCTAACCAACAAATCGAGAAATTTACTTTCAAAAACTAGCAAAAGGCAAAATTCTACAAAAAGTGTACTCATCTAAAAGTTTGGAAACAGTATTACCAAAGTGTAAACAGCATATTCTTTTTTACATTCTTTTACTGGGTGTGATACGACGTCGGCTTTTCCAACGGGGAAAAATGTTTTTTTTTTAAAAATTCTAGAAACGATCTGACTTACAAAATGCTGCAACAGTTTTTGAAAATGAATGTAAAGACGCCAATGACATTTTTAACGCTGGTGTTACATGTACGCTTGCTTTATACGCTAAATACATTAAGGTACAACTCTTTCGTAAAAACAACCGATAAAAATAGATGCGTTAAATTACCATCTTTGGTACCTACTGCAGACGCCGCTTTTGGACACTTCAAAAGAGTATACCTTCAAATTCAAATATGGCTCGGAAGGGACATATTACCAGAGGAATGGGGTTGGAAATATAAAAGCGGAATACTGACACAGTAAACAATGTGAAGCACCTTGTGGGTGCATGAAAAGTAAATTGAATTGCAGTGTACCTTGCTTAGAATGCAATGGCAACAGTTGCACTAATCCATCACCTATCATCCAAATTGATGAGGTTGATGACGACGATAAAGTAGATAATTGACTGAAAATTTTTCAATTTTTATATAATACAGTGACATAAGAAATATTTATTTTTTTCTAAAAATCTCGTCTTTTTTATTAATGCAGTATATTTTACCTTTTTTTGTATCTTCGGTCCGATATATATACGATTTTGAACAACTCGCCATAGTATAATTTTTTTTATGTAATTTTTTTTTTTTTGCTGAAATATTATAAATACCTTTTAAAGTTATTATAAAAATATAATTTATTGTATATAAAACAGAAATCTTTACTAAAAAATTTGTTTTATTCATATTTTTCTTATTCTTCAATTAATTGTTGTTAAAAATTGTTGTAATTGAGATCGGCAAATTTTGGTAGGTAAACTTTTTTATTTAAACTTTTAACAATGTAATAGAAAAGGTTTCACGAAAATCCATTCAGTGGAACCGGGTTCCGAGGTTTTTACATTTTTTTGTCTTACGGCACTCCACTATTATTTTAGCCTCAGGAATCTGTGGTTAAGCCATGTCGCCCTATTTAAGAGACAGTCTGTATATATATATGCTGTGCGCACTCTATTACGCTTACGAAGTTTTTAATTTTAGTTCAGCGCTCACCCGCTGCGGCGCTGCGGGCGTCGTTAGTTATGCGCTGAGCCGCGGTGTCGCCACTGTTGTGAACGCAGAAAGTTCAAAATGGAGTTGAAAACATTTCACTTGTGATGATTAACGATTCACTTTTGTCTCCGCTCTTGTAGTGTCAACAGTTAATTTTTCTATTTTGCGATCCCGACTGATATTTTGTGTTTGTGTTATTTGTTTTTTCTTTGTGTGTTAGTTACATAGAGTTATAAAATATATATACACATAGAGGCGCCTAAACACTCAAAGCTGATGTCATGCGGGGTAAGCTTTTGTTTGTACGGCGGCCATCTTGGGAAGATCACGTGTATACAAGCGTTGTATGGTTATTTGATTACTTTACGTTAATAATCGACTTTGTGTTGTGTTATTTGGGTGTGAAACGTTTGTAATAACATGCCACCGTGTTGTGCCTTCGGCTGTAATAACCGAACGTCTACAAAATCTTTAAAACAACGAGAAAAAGAAAAGGAAAAAGTGATCACATTTCACAAGTAAGTAATAGTTTACTTCTACATATTATTAATGTTTAGTTCATATATTTTATTGTATTCTTTACATATTTCATGTAAAAAATACTATTAAAATTATATAATATAAAATTTAATTTGAAGCGTTGTTTTAGGATCTATCACATGTTTACTTAATTTTTTCTATTTCGGTGTTCTTACCAGTCTATAAAAGCATTGTTTATCACTGAAAACACGACGTTTAGAAGATCTATAAGAGTTCTATTTGTGGCGCCTTTCATGTTGTAGAGTTGGTAGTCATGATTTTATAACTGTCATATTAATGAATAATTACATCTAACCTCAAAATGTCAAGTTATTGGTAATATTTCAACATATTATTTGTAAAGTGCAGTATTTTCTTGGAATTTATGTAAATTATAGTTAAGATGTGAATACGGCTCTGAGCGAGTGAAATTGAAGTATGGAATGTGCGCGGTAGACGAGTACGCAGTGTAACGGACAACGACAAGGATAGCAGGGTGTGGTCAGTCAGCATGCGGAGAGCGTAAGAGACACATGTATGTTGCACACGCACTGTAAACCTTCAGGTGTCCCTTAGCCTCAGGCAAGAACACATATCCAGAGAAGAGAATCACGAGGCCGAGCAAACAGCGGCACGGTGACGAGAAGACCTGCCAACCGTCCGCCTTCAAGGTCGAGCAGATAGCACGGTGACGAGAACCGTCCGCCACAAGGTCACTATGCACACCGTATTCCCTAATATACTAATCAGTTGTCAAAATTTGAAATTTCAATTGTTAGCGGGAAGCGCTACCAACATAAACATAAGTGACAAGAAAACACCAAGTCAAACTTTCGACGTAGCATTTTTAAAAAAATTAATTGTAAAATTACCTCAATAGAAAAAATAGTATAAAAAACATGTATCATAAGGCCTGTTAACGCACTCGTCCTTTGTAAAACTCGCCTACGGCTCGTTTTCCAAACTTGGACTCGTATGTTAACAGATTGCCTTATGATACTTGTGTTTTAATGTACTATTTAAACATTGTTTCACTGCAAAATAACATTTTTTAATTAATATATACTTCAGATTTTATCTTAGTACAGCGTTTTAAAACTGAATTTATATGTTCAATTTTTTGCTGAATTATTATGTAAACTATTTCAAGAAATATGCTACATGTAGGATATTTTGTAATATATTTACTTTTTTAAGATTTCCAAGAAATCCGTTAAGACGTGCTACTTGGGTTAAAGCCATTAGAAGAGTTGGCTGGGAGCCTAACAATAGACCATATTACCAATTTTTGCGTCTCTAGTGGCAGTCATATCAACTGTAAAATTAAGTGCCACGGTAGCCAACTGTTTTTATTTCTAAATTTAAGTTGGCAATAAAAATTTTAAATGTGACAAGTCACAACGCCAAAAAGAAGCGAAAAAAGAGAAATAGACAATGGCGTTTTTTACATAATTTGAAAAGTATAATTTAAAAGTGAGTATTATTAAGTTGAATATGGTGAATATGTTTTTAAACGTATAATTAATTTTTAGAATGGCGTGGGAAAAATCTTTAAAGGCCGTTTCTTTTTTATTTATTATAATTAATAATTATTTGTAATTCCTAAAGTAACTTCGGCTCCAATAACCCACGATGTGTTGTTAGTTGTACACTTTATAAGTGTCTTCCTCCTTTTATTTACAGTTTCTAAAATACATTATGTATACAATTAATAATCAAATCATAAAATTATTTAGAATAATATTGAACTTACCAGTTTTAATTAAAAACTTTCTATATTCACGTTTTAAATTTTTAAAATGATGCCCACATAATTTGCTATATTTTGCAGGTTGCCATAAATTCATTTTATTACAGCCTTTTCTTTTACATTTTTTGGGAAAAGATGAAATGAAGTTCCTTTATATAGCAATGAATTTAAATTGCAATTAGGAACGGAACAATAACTTCCAGGCATAATATTTTTAAAAAAGAAACACGCTTACAACACCTCTCAGATTATAAATAGCACTGAAAGTTAGGTTTTAGTTGAGTATATGTGAGTGATGCTTGATAGCGGAGAATCACAATTTTTAAATAGTCCGCCATTTTCTTCAAAATGAAATTATTATTTACATATATTTACTTCAACGATCAAAGTAAAATTTCGTCAGAAACAGTTAAAACACAATTAAATAATTATTATAAAATTTATTTGGTAATGTGATTTTATTTTATAAAAAAGATATTTCATGTTGAAAATTGATTTTTTCTCATAAGATAACATTGGCATTTGAATTCAAGTACTTCCTATATTTGATTCGTCCATTGTGAGCATGCGTAATTGAATTGGTAATATGGTCTATATTAGTGTTGTTTGCTCTGAGCATTTTTCGGAGGAATTATTTGATCGGACATCGTTATCTTGTGTACGACTTCGAGAAACAGCCGTCCCTACAATTTTTCTGTCGTTTCCGTCTTATTTGCAGAAGGTAATTATTTTGATTTACGAAATGTAAAGTAGTTTATATTAATAGTGATACAGAAACATTATAGAATGAGTGAGTTAAGAATTGCACGATAAGGTCATTAAATTGAGTAATATGATACACAAAATTTTCATCTACAACTGCTCAGAATCAATAAAATACCGTTCAAAAAGAATAATATCAAATTTGACATGTAATTTTTTTTAAATCTATGTAACGAAGTTCGTGTTTATTATACAGGCCACTTTTTTATTGCCCTGACTTTTTCTGGATCAAATTTGACATATTTCTTTTTAATGACATTTTATTGATTCTGAGCAATCGTACATTTTGATATTAATATTTACAAATAATTGCATGAAATATTCTTTTTTCTTTTCTTTAAAATGAATGTGGTAAATAAATTACTTATCATACAGTGTCCTAAAAAATATTGTATAACGCAAGTTGATGTTATTATTGATATTTAAGTCGGTGTATTAGTTAAATTTATTTATCTTGCAGAAAAAGCCACAAGCGCGAAGAAAGCTTGTCAGAAATGTGGAAGTTCAAGGAATAACACCATTATTACCAAAAAATGTCTCCGAAATATGTCAAGAAACTACTGAATCTCTTGAGTTACCAGAGTTGAATGTGCCAAGTACGAGTGCATCACAGGAAGTGCTACAATTGGACATTCCGAGTACAAGTGCATCATGTATTTTACAGGAAGTGCTACAATTGGACATGCCCAATACAAGTAAAATAAATATTCCACCTGTTAGTAAAATACAAAATAAAACTAACAAAAGAAAATTAATATCGCGTAGCACATCTATTTCTCCTTTAAATAGAACTCACCACGAATTGTCGCCATCAAAATCTCTTTTGCTTAAAAAAACAGTTACGAATTCTAGGTAATATTGGATCTCCAGCCTCTGAAATTTTAAAGCGACAAGTAGCTAAAAGTTCGGATGGTAAGGTTAGTCGTACTTATAGTCCTGAATTACGGAAATTCGCTGTAACTTTGCATTACTTTTCGCCGAGTGCATACAGATATGTACGTACTTCTTTCGATTCTTGTTTGCCTCATCCGAAGACATTATCAAAGTGGTACAGTACTGTGAATGGTGAACCTGGATTTAATTCGGAAGCTTTTACTGCTATTAAGTTCAAATGTGATTATTCTGATCATCCACTTATAGCTAGTTTATGCATTGATGAAATGTCTATTCGCCGAAATATAGAGTTTGACGGTAAAAAATATTATGGCTATGTAAATTTTGCAGTAGACAATAACGATGATTCTTTATTGGTGGCCAAAGATGCACTTGTATTCCTTGTTGTCTGTGTTAATGATTCTTGGAAAATACCCGTAGCATATTTTTTGGTAGATGGCGTCAATGCTGATCAAAGATGTAATCTAATAAATATTTGTTTGAGAAAATGCCACGAAGTAGGATTGCGAATAATTTCAATAACTTTAGATGGAGCAGCGTCGAATATTTCAATGATGCATAAATTAGGTTTTAATTTAGAAAAGAAAATATCCTGGTTTTATCACCCAGATACAAATGAGAAAGTCTATTTGTATCCAGACCCATGTCATATGCTAAAGAACGTGAGAAACGCCTTCGGAGACAAAAAAGTGTTTTTTGATGATTGTAACAAAATAATTGATTGAAAATATATCATCTCTCTCCAAGAACTTCAGGAAAATGAAGGGTTGAATTTAGCAAATCGGGTAAAAAGAGTTCACGTGGATTACCGGAAGCAAATCATGAAAGTTCGTTTGGCTGCACAATTACTAAGTTCATCGACTGCATCTGCATTGGATTTTTGTTGGAAAGAACTTCAGTTACCCGAATTTCGGAATTGTGAAGGAACAGTGGAATTTATACGCAATTTTAATAACCTATTTGATATTTTTAATAGCAAAAATATTTGGCAGTATGGATTAAAAAAAGCACTCTGTAAGGATAATTCAGTATATGTTTTAGAAACATTAAATTTTTGCGAAAATTATATAAAAAATTTAAAGTGTAAGGATGGAACCAAAATTATAAACTCAAATAGAAAAGCTGGGTTTTTTATTGGCTTCTTAACATGCATATATAGTTTGAAGAATTTGTACAACGAACTAATTGTCGAGAACACTCTTTTAAAATACATTCCAACCTATAAACTTAATCAGGACCATCTTGAAATGTTGTTCTCAACAATTCGTGATAAAGGAGGATTTAATAATAATCCAACTGCCAAACAATTTTGTTCAGCCTACAAAAAAATATTAATTCATACTGAATTAAAAACAGATTCAAAAGGAAACTGTATTCCTTTACAAGAAATTAGTTTTTTACACATATCTTCCTCAATAAAACAAACAAATGCTGTAAATATTTTAAATCGTTCTTCAGAAAAATTTAGAATTTTAGAGGAACATTTACCAGTGGTTGATGATACTGGACATCATTACGAAATGAATCCTCAAGAAATATCGGTGTCCAGTATGCACGTAATTTCTTATATAAGTGGACTTGTTGTTCGTTATTTAAAGAAAAGAATTATCTGTGAGGAATGTCTAAGTGCTTTAGAACAATATCCAGAAGAAAGTAAAATGGAATTAAAATTTATAATTTCAAAAGATAACGGTGGGCTTATTTATCCGTCCGATGATGTAATACATATATGCAGAACAACTGAAAAAATCATAAAGCAAGCATTATTTGAAAGTGGCGGTCATCATTTAAATAAAAAATTTAATACATTATATTTAGTATCTTCAGTTTTAAAATATTTTTATGGAAAAAATATTTTTGTACAATTAAAACATCATATATTTAATCAAAATCCTTTTGAAAATCATGTAATTAATTTAATAAGAGCTATTTCCGAAAAATATACAGTAATACGGCTACATTATATTATTAAAAATAGTCGTAATACATCTGAAACTAGACGTCAGGAATTAAATAAATTAGTTTTATTTCAGGGGTGGTGAATAGAATAATAATATTTTATGTACCTCAGACGACAAGTGAATCTTTAAGGTTAAAGCAAGTTGATTACAGTCTCGCCTGTAATTACTTGTGAGTACTTTAAAGACACTTTTCGTCTAAGGTACATACATAATTTTGTGTCACATTGGTTTCTAGTTATTATATTATTAAAAGAAATAGACAGCAATTTATAGCAGTGAGTTTTGTATAAGTAGGCTAAATTGTTTGAAAACCCTAGCAAAATATTAACAGATTGAAATTGAATTTTTCTGGTTTCTTATTTGTTATAATTGATGAAAAAATAAATCCCTCGAGATATTTTGGATAAAGTTGCTGAGGTGTAGAACAATTTAATTCCGTATAAATAAATGATTCAATGTGAAGGTAATATATAAGTCCTAGAACTTTGAAATGACATTTTAAAGTTCTCGGACTTTAATGTTCCAATTTTTGTTTTATAAATCGTTCAAAATGGTTGTTTTGGAAACCAGTATGGCAGTATGACATAATAGTTATTTATGCACCAAGTGTAAAAAGCATTGTCTTATTTTACGAACAGGAAAATTTGACCGAACGAGCCGCAGGCGAGTTCGTCAAATCCTTTGAGTGAAATAAAACACTTTTTACTCGAGTTGCACACAATTTTTTTTACGTCTGCAATAAAAGTGTGAAAAAAAGTACCGTGATGTGTAATTATTTCACTCGTTTCCGTTAAAAAAAAGTGCACTTTTTTCACACTTTTATTGTGTTAAAAAAGACATACTTTATAAAACCATTTTAATGAAAAAAAGTGTACTTTTTTAACAGACGTAAAAAATATAATTATTTCAAGTATTTTGGTTTAACTTTTTTTTATTGACTTTATTGAGGACACGGAGCAACCACGGCTATTGTGCAAGGTTTCACTTTTATTTATGTATTAGAATATTATTTTCTTGATAAATATGTTTGTACTTCGCTTTGTATTTAATATTATTGTAAACATCATAAATATATATTTTTATATGAAATTTCTAGCCTTAAATTATTTGCCTATTCGGTACCTAGTTTTTGTAAGTTTCTATCTCAATCATTACAATTGTCATAAAATTCGAACAGTTTAATTTCTATAAAAAATATTTTATTAACGTTTAAGGTGAAATGATACCCCAGCGCGCGAAATTCAAAATTACTAAAGAGGTTTTTAATTTTTTATTTAAAATTGTGTGATGTAATATGATTTCTTTGTATACACGAATAAAAGGAAACAATTTGTCATCAAAATAAAATAGTTTCAGTAATATTTATATTTATTTATACAGCCAAAAAAATATTTTAAATATTATTTTCAATATATCTCCAGTTCAAAACCTACAATTTTGATTAAATTTGCATGAAATATTTATAACAATATAAGGAATAAAATATGTGAAAATTAAAAAAAATGATCTTCGAGAACAATTTTAAAAATCCAAAAAACCTACTTTTTTCATACATTTTAATGTTTTTCTAAACCTACAATTTTGTTCATACTTTAATATGTTTTGAAAAATATTATTATACATATCATATAAAAAAAAAATCGAAAATTGATCTTTGGGAACATACTTAAAAAAAATAAAATGTATAATTTTATTTTTTTTTCTTAAGTGTGTGAAGTTTTATTTCTAAAATTTGTTTAGTGTGACGTACTGTATACATTTCTCTATCTCTTAGATAAATATTGTAAATATTTATTGTTTAATATAGAAGATATTCGTAATTAAAACAAATTCGGTAAGTATTTTCGTGAAATGTAAGGAAGTGGCGCTTTGAGTAGACATAGCGGTAAATAGATAAACTATATTGGAATCGGTGGCTCAAAGGGAATTGAAAACTCAGCATCAGCAATCATAGAAAACATATACTAGCAATCGGTCGCTCGGCGATTGATAGTGTATGATGGTCTGTGGATTGAACATACGTAATCATTGAACAGAGAAGCAAATTCAGCAAAGTTGTCGCGTAAATACAACAATATTACTTTGGCGGCTCTTGGGTAGGCGACAATACATAAGTTTTTTTAATATTCGATATTAAATTTATAGACCGACTCAATTATTTGATTAGTAAAATTATTTTTTTAAAAATTTCAAAAAGTAATTCTAAATGAATTTCTGAGCTAATTTTTAAACCTTTTAAACATGATAAATGAGAAACACTGGTTATTGGTATTGTAGGAAAAAGATTACGAGCTTCTGAAAATATTTTGCAATAATAATTTTCAATAATAGTAATTAAGGTACCAAGGGTTGTTATAAGGACAATCATGCCTGAGGTCAACAGTGTACTCGCCTCGGGCCAGAGGCCCTCGGCAGTACACCGTTGACCTCAGCCATTATTGTCGTTTAACACCCGTGGTGCCTTCAACGTTTTATGTCTTACTAGAAATTCTTAATAAACATTTTGTCTGACTAGAATTTATCAAACAAAAATAATAAATCACAAAATTTTAATACAACTTACAAAGTAGCCTGTGAATGCGGTATCTAGGTAATATTTTGTTTCTGTAAACAAAGCATTTTTTCAAAGAAAAAATATATTTCTTGTGGTATTTTTCTCTCAATATGGACGAGCAATGTTATTGCTAAGAATAAGAAGTATGCTGGTTTGTATTTGTGATGAAACAAATATGATTATAAATGACTACAATTCACAATGCTTCGTAACCTTAACTGCACTTTATGTTAGTATCAGTATTATTAACCCTAGTTTCTTGTCAACATTACCATAGCAACTTAATATGCCCTTGGGCATTTTTTACTCAATAACGGACCTAATGTTGAGGTTGTTATAAAACAATAACATACTAGTAAGACATAAAATATATAATTTTACAAATTTTTCAGTTAAAATTGTGATTCCAATTATGCGCTTTTGGGGCTTTTAAAGGTATATTTTCTTTAGTACCATGTAATTACATACATAAGATAGAAATTATTGTTATGTTCTTTTTGTAAAATTAATTTCAACGTTATACAAATAAAAATTTTTAAAAATAACAAACATTGCAATACAATATATTTAACTTTAAAATTTTTTTTGTTGTTTAAATAGTACAAAAAATATTAGTTATAGAATAAATTTTATAGTTATTTATATTTACTGTCAGAAATGTCAAGGAATACCATTGACTATTGATACATTTTGAAATAAAGGATCTTAGTATTCTGTAGAAATTTCAAGAAGAAAAACGCTGTCATCTGTCACCAGGAGCGGATCTACATGGGGGCTAATAGGGCTTAAGCCCTGGGCCCCCAAGCGTCAAAGGGCCTACAAAAATTGAATTATTATTATCAATTTTTAGTTCACTAAATAAGTGTAAGTAGAATATTTTTAAAATATTTCCTTGTAATGCGAATGCGAATAAGTAGGATTCATTAATTTTTAGTATATTGGACCTATTTCAAAATGTCCGGAAGAGAGTACATGAACGGGAGTGAAATTGTTTTTGCAGATCCAGAAAATTTGAATGAAACTAAAGATGACCAAAACGTAAGTTTTTGTAACACCAGTAATGAAAGTGAATTATTTTTAAAATAATTGAAATATTTTTAATCTGAAAAAAAAAGAATGGGGCCCCCCTTGTACTTCAAGCCCTAGGCCCCGAAAAACCTAGATCCGCCCCTGTCTGTCACATAACCATAACATCTTTAATTTTATTAACGTATTTGACAGTTCTATTAAAATTTGTTTATCTATGATAGTGCGTAAAATTGATGTCAGTTTTGAATTCGTAAAACGGTTGTTTAGTTACAAGGTTTCATTAGACACGGGTTTCCTAGCAACGAGTGATTAAAAATTTTAAACACTCAAAATTCGCAATACCATCTTGAATATTTTGTTTTCGTGGTAAAATTCTCATTTAATATTGTGCTCCTAATTCAAAAATAAAAGTTTTTTTAATATTTTTTATTGAGTTATTAGAATCTATCGTTGATAAAATACACATACATAAAGCATCTTTAGTCACTTACGGGTCTTAAAACACTCGCTAAGACTAATTTTACGTACTTGTATTGAAATAAAATAAATAAAAAATAAAAGAAACCAAAATTTCGAATTTATTAAACCGTAAGCATGAAAAAGGGCACTAGAATAAAAATTTGATTTAGGCACATTACGGTAAAATGAAAATACTTTTGAATATTTTCAAATAAAAAAAATTGTCCCGTGGCCGGACAATTTTTTTTTTTTAATATAGGCGATACATACGGGCAAAAGAATGATGGAAAAAATCAAAATTTACTAATTCTTATGTTTGCACTAGATTATCTCAAAAACTATTTTTTATAATTTTTGGAGGTACCGTAATCAAATTATTTTATGAATTATAAAATAACAAAATAAAAGATTTACTACAAATACAAATTATAATTACATTTTATTTCTATTTAAATCGGTATTGTGTGTGAGAGAGAAAGTGAGATGGTGCTATGTAGAATGTAGAGATGGAAGATATCACGAAATGGTGGGGACGCGTACCGCTCAACAATCTCGGAATTGCAGAAAAAAACATGGTGTTATGGAGAATGTAGATTTGATGTAGATAGAAGATATCACGTAATGGGGGAGGGGACGTGATATTTTATAATTCGTAAAATAATTTAATTATCGTACCTCCAAAAATTATAAAAAATACACCCATTAGATTTTCAGATAATTTAGTGCAAACATAAGAATGGGTCCATAAACCATTTTTTTTTTTTAATTTTAAATAAAAGTTCGTTTAATTTTAAAGCAATAGGCCCATAAACCATAACAAAAAATAGTAAAATGTACACTTTATCCTTAAAGTACTGCACAATAAATAACGATTAAAATAAAAATAACATTTTTTTTAATAATTGCTTCAAAATTAAGCGAACTTTCATTTTAAAAAATTGGTTTATTCATGCTACCAAAAAATCATACTTGTTTTTGGTATAACTGCATTTGATCTTTAAGAAACCTATAGCTATCTTTCTCACACCAGTTTCTGTAGTAGGCTGCGCGAGAAAGATACCAATAGTGTGATGTCATCTGTGGCCCTAGAAATAAATTTAAATATCTCGCAAAGTAATTATTAAAAAAAAATGTTTTTTTTTTATCTTAATCGTTATTTATTGAGAAGTATTTTAAGAATACAGTGTTCATTTTATTATTTTTTGTTATGGTTTATGGGCCCATTAGTTAATTTTGATTGATTTTTTCCATCATTCTTTTCGAGTAAATTCGATTTAATGTTTCTTAAATCTACAATGTATTGCATATATTTTAAAAAAATATTAAAAATAATATCTGTCAATCAGAATTATCTTCATAATATAGTAGCTGTTTCCATGGTTATTGCATAGCTGGCTAATTTATATAATGAGACAAAATGCAATCAAACCGTATAGAGAATATAATAATCTATAATATTTATAAAATATCAAAAAATGATATTAATTGCGTTTAAAAAAAAAACACTTGAAAGGTCCAAATAAGGGTAGTTCCGATTGATCAATTACAATCAAAATCTAATCAGCTCTTTATAAGAATCTAGAGTACGGAAATATAAGGAAATTGAATTTTTTGTACTTGTAGTATTGGAGTTATTGGAGGAGAAATTATCGTCACATATAATCATTGTAAAAAAATTAAAATCTTATTCAAGGGACCTCACAACGTGTTTATTCATTAAATACTCCACCGAATTTTTTGACTAAAGAAATACCTTCCTTACCTAAAGAGGACGGAAGGTAAAAATTTATTGATATAAAAACTAAAGTAAAATAGTTTATTCCCAAAGTACAAACACATATTTTGATTGAAAAGCTTATATTTACGTATAGTTAGTTACCTCTACGGCATGACGAATATTAGCAGAACCGTTCGGATACTTATGTACCAGAAAGTGTAATTGTAATCTATTTACATCATACATAAACATAATGGTATAGAGAGTAACATATTTGTAAAAAAATCCTACTAAATATTGTCAATATTTTTTTAGCAGGCTCAAGATCGGTATATTACATAACCAAACAAAATGCTGTACTACTGTGTAAAGGAATACAAAAATAAAATAGGGCATTCATTTACTAAAATTAGATTATAGCAATAGCTCAAGAAGAATGGAAAATAACGAGAAATTAAAATTAAAAAATTTAATCGTTATTTAGTTTCGAGCGCAAATGGACATTGTCGATTTCGACCTCTCAATTGACAATGTCCCATTTTGCTCTCTTAATACACAAATAGCTATTATTATGATGTACCTATTATTTTTTTAATAATTATGAAAATGTAACATTTTTTACTTTTACAGTTTTTAAATACGTGTTTATAATAAAAATTTCCTACGGTAAATACAAAATTTTATGTAATCAGTGAATTTTATGTAATATATATGTTACGATTTTAAAATTTGTTATTTATTATCCATTCTCTTCCCAAGAAACGTTATTTTTAAAATATATTATTAATAGTTCATACAAACAAAATATTTTTACTTCGTTAATAAATTTGAAATTATTTGACGCGACCTTCAATAAATTGTTTTATTTTCATTTGTTATAAGTAACCTACAAATTTGTACCATCCCACATATATTTACTTTTAGAATGTTTTTAGGTTTGTGCCATGGAACAAAGTACGACTATTATCGAATAGATGGAGATCGTAAAATATACAAATATTTCTACTTTATCGACATAGTCATAATTATTCATTTCAGTGCTCACTAGCGCTCGCCTCGGCGCAGAAACAAAATAACGGGGGGTATCATTTCACCTTAATCGCAATACACTTCAAATTGAAGATTTTTACAATTTTTTGGTTCATTTAAATTTAATTAATTTTAATACATTTCTTACTGAATTAAAGCTTGCTAATTACAAATAGCTTCAATTTCTGTTACGTTATTGTATTTTTGTAACAAAACTGAAGAAAGCGCGCTTAAATACATTATAACGTTGATCGTCCCAAGATGGCGGCCACGAGATTCCCCTTCCGTCTCATGGCGACAAAAACTCTGCCTACATCTGTACTTTACGCTCTCTCTAGTCCTATTCTAAGGTTAGTTAGCTTGATTGTTTTATTTGTTTGCTTGGAGTGTAATTGTATTTTGTTATTGTTGTTAGTTTTGTTATTGTTATTTGTTTGATTGTTTTGTTATTTGTTTGATTGTTTTACATTGTTTTACCTATCACCCTTGTTACCTGTTCCCCTTTCTACATTTTACTTTTTTTTAACCATGTCATCCCTTCATGATTTAACTGTGGCTAAAAAGAGCAAATGTGTTCCTAATTGCGATCGGCTAGAGTTAAGAACACACCGTTTTCCTAAATATTATGAGGAGGTTTATAATATTTGGTTGGAGCGCATTGGATATGCAAAGTTATTTAATATGGATCCGGTAAAAGTGCACAGGAACTATATTGTACGTGACAAACATTTTAGTGAAGAATGTAAAGTTCCGAACTCGAAAAATTTGAAGGTGTATTCATTACCGACGTTACATTTACCAGGTAAAATTACGTGCAATTTGTTGTCAAAATATTTTTTATAATGTTTTATTTTTGTTTATGTAGAATCATGTGCACATGGCGAATATTCGAAGTTTGCTTTTCCGGCACCTGTTCAACTCAGATTTGTGGTGATTTGAATGCTGTAGAAGATGAATCTGAAACTTCAACACCACGGCCACGAGCTCCTTCTGAAGAACTTCTGTTGTCTCCTTGTAAAAAGAAACAACGGAAATATTCGCCAACGTACACAGATGGTGAGTTAATTTTTCTTTTCTTTATGGTATAATGCGTAACTACAAAAAATGATATATTGGTGTCATAATTCTCTGAGTAGTATTACTAGTATTAACTTGGTAAGCATAGTTAAAGAAGTTATTAGAGCAGTACGTAGTACTGGACTACATATAGTAGCAACAGTCTCTGACCAAGCCCAAACAAATGTAGCCGCACTAAATTATTTAAAAAGGGAAACTCTCAACGAGTACAGCAGGAAAGGAGAGGAATTCCGGGGATTAGGGTTTGAGGTGGATGGACAAGAAATTATCCATTTGTATGACTTTCCTCATTTGCTGAAAGGTATTAGAAATAACCTAGTAAAAGATGCCCAATTTAAACAAGATGGAGAAGAAAAGACAGCAAAATGGAGTCATGTCGTCGAATTGTATAATTACGACAAATGTGCCGTCGAAGATGATTTCCGGTTGCTACCAAAATTAACGGATTACCATGTAATTGAAAAGAAAATTTGAAAAATGAAGGTTGCGTATGCCGCACAAGTTATGAGCCAGCGGGTTTCATCAATTATGCGACGACTTGCAGAAATATCCCGTGAGTATACGAGGATTTACTATATTTCTTTTATTAGATATATCTCTAACAAATAAACAGTTACCTACTTATAGTTTTTGCCAAGGAGTTAATAAAAAACAGATTAAAACATCAAAATTGAATAAAATAATTTTAAATTATTCATCATTTCCGAATCATACAGTAACTTATGATACCGGTCTAGAGTAATGCTAATAGGATTGTATTTTCTTACAGGAGATGGCAATAAAATCATCGATCCAGCTGCCACCCAAACTGCAGATTTTCTTCTTCTAGTGGATCGGCTGTTTGACAGTGTCAATGGCAGTTCCGTGACAGTCTGAAACGGGAAGATCTTCCGGTGTGCGATGACTCGGAATTCGAGGCATGTCAAAATTTGGGATGAGGCAATAAAAGTTTTGAAGACAGTAAGATTTGTGTATCCCAAATCTAAAAAATTAGTAGTAATTCCGTCTGTGAAAAATTTTATTCAAAATTTAAAGTGTTTTAAATATTTGGCTATTACATTATTTTCATTTAGGTTTAAATTTATTAATATGCTTTCTTTCAATCAAGATCCTTTGGAAAACTTTTTTGGGAAAATGAGAAGCCATGCTGCAAGACATACAAATCCTACTGCCTCTTCTTTTAAAACCTCATTCAAAGCTTTGCTGCTCAATAATTTCGTGTCGTCGCATTCCGTAGGTTCTAACTGTGAAGCTGACGAAACAAGCGGAGCCTTGTCAACACTCCAAAATTTTATTTTGGAGAGCGCGCCTACGGAAGTCGATCCACCAGGAGTTCAACCAGAAATTAGTTCCAGTGAAGATTTTTCTTTGGAGGAACAAGAAGATGCTACAGAGCCAACCAAATATGTTGCTGGCTATATTGCCAAAAAAATTTTGAAAAAATCAAATGTACTAAATGTAAAGAAATTTTTAAAGGAAAGAGGGATGAAAATTCCATTATTTCTAGTCGGGAATATACTACAAATAGCTTGTTTCACCCAAGTCAAGATTTCATAAATTTTATTGTTATTGAATCCTCTTCAGACTAATCTCACAGCATAAGTACTTTATTTATAATAATTTTACAATACATATGACGATGTTATAATATAAAATGTCAAATTAGTAAATATGACGATACGCTTACGTTACGGTTATGTTACTTTACGTTACGATTACGTTACGCTTTAAGATTTTTTAGTCTTTTCACTAATTTTATGAGAATTCAAATTACTTTCGTTGACAAATTTTTATCTTCAATGTTTTTTCAAAATGAAACCCCGCCAACTTAAATTGTGAAAGCAATTGTCATTTTTACTAATTTGTTTAATAATTCATTATATCCCGTCTGCCGTAACATCCTCCCCCCCGTAAGGCTGGTGATGTTCGCCAGTTTTACTTTTATTTTCAAGGTCCAGTACGGCGAATTTAGTTACAGGTCTCCGTAGAAATTTATTTCCTATTTGAACTTCTGCTTGACGAACTCTTCCATCACGTCCGGTAATTATCTTTGCTACTTTTCCCCGTAACCATTCGTGCCTACTATTTGAATCAATGACAAATACTAAGTCACCGACTTCTATTGCCTTCGTGTCATTGAACCATTTGGTTCTTCTAGTTATTACCGGTAAATATTCTTTTATCCACCGAGTCCAAAATTCATTAATGATTTGTTGCATTCCAATCTTTTCTTAAATTCATTCTTCGTCCGGTTGTCTCTTCAGGTGTCTTTCTTATTCCGTTCGAATTTCCCAATAAAAAATGATTAGGAGTTAAAGCTTCTTGGTTCTCAGATTCTAAAGGAATATAAGTAAGAGGTCTTGAGTTTATAATATGTTCTGCTTGTGTTATTATCGTTTGTAACGTTTCTTCAGATGGAGTTCTGGTGGTAAGCAGAACTTTAAATGATGTTTTTACAGACCGTACCATCCTTTCCCATGCTCCTCCCATATGTGGAGCTGCTGGTGGATTGAACAACCACTTTGTATTGCTGTCAGTGAAGGTTCTCTCTAATTCGTGATTTAACATTTTCTTTTCTATTTCCAGTTGTTTATTCGCACCTTGGAAATTTGTTCCATTGTCCGAATATATTTCTAGTGGAGATCCTCTTCTTGCGATGAAACGTCGAAATGCCATAATACAGGATTCTGTTGATAGACTGTGAACGATTTCCATATGAATTGCTCTTATCGTTAAACATGTAAATATAGCTACCCATCGTTTACTTGTACTTCGTTTTATTTTCACCGATAATGGCCCAAAGTAATCAACGCCCACATAAGTAAAAGGTCGTGAAAATGACATTAATCTTGATTTATGTAATGGCGCCATTCGTGGATAGGTAGGCAATGCTTTATATACTCTGCACCATTGACATTGCTTCGTAACAGTTTTTATAATGATTCTAAGATTTGGAATATAAAATCGTTGTCTTACTTCATTCTCTATTGTTTCACTGTTACCATGTAGAAATCTTCTATGATACCAGTCCAAGAGAAGAAAGTTAATTCTATGTTGTCTTGGAAGAATAATTGGATATTTAGTGTCGTAATCAAGATTTAAAGAATTCTCCATACGACTTTCCATTCGGATGACATTCAATTCGTCTATAAATGGTGACAGTTTACAGAGTGCACTGTTCTTTTCTAATTTTCTTCGTTTTTCTTTCGGAAATTTCTTATTTTCTTGTAATAATTTTATTTCATTTAGATAATATTCTTTTTGTGCTAAAGTCCACAAAATATTTTCTGACTTTGACAATTCTTCTTGTTTTAAGTTCCCAGTGTCTACTTGCTCTTTTTTTATACGATGCCGACAGTTATTGACAAACCTGATTATAAATCCTACTGCTCTTAAAATTCTTTCCCATTTTGAAAATCTTCCAAATTCAATAAAGGTTTTAATTTCTGTGTGTACATGATATGATGCGCGGAGTTCTTCAGTTGTGTTTGTCATGTTTCGGTTCTGGTTTGGCCAATTTTCTTCTTGGAGATATAAAAATTCTGGTCCTCTAAACCATCGATCGTTTGTATTAAAGCATGGTCCTTTTCCCCACTTTGTTGCTTCATCTGCAACGTTATACTTCGTCGGCACCCATCTCCATTCCTCTACATTACTCTCTGTTAAAATCTCTCCTATTCTTAACGCCACGAATTGTCCATATTTTCGAGGATCAGATCTTATCCAACTTAACACTGTAGTTGAGTCCGTATGTAGATAACGTTTTGTTATTGGAAGTGTGTGACTACTGCATATTACTTTCATCAGTCGAGTTCCTATTAAAGCAGCTTGAAGTTCTAGTCGCGGAATTGATATAGGTTTTAAGGGTGCAACTTTACTTTTTGCAGATACCAATGAGCAGTGTGGGTTTTGATTTTCATCTATTGCTCTGAAATAAGCTACACAGGCATAAGCTGATTCGCTAGCATCGACAAATACATGTAGCTGAAGTGATTTTAGTTCAGTACTTTTAAATTCAGGAAAGTAACAACGTGGAATCTTAATTTCATTCAGATAATTAAATAAAGTTGTCCATCGATACCATTGTTCAAGACATTGTAAATCTATTTCTTCATCCCACGTTATCGCTTTACGCCATAAATCTTGGATCAATATTTTCCCATGTATAGTAAAAAAGGATAACAAACCTAAAGGGTCATACATACTCATGACGCATTTTAAGACCTGACGTTTTGTGGGTATACAATTCCCGGATAAAAGGGTTTTCATTTCTTCTTTAATAAGAGTTGAAAATATAAATATATCGTTTTCAGGTATCCATATCAACCCAAGAACTCTTTCAGTTGTACTTATTTTCATTCCATCCAAATTTTTCTTAATTAATGAATTCTTCTCGCCAAGACTTTGTAAAACTTTCGATGAATTTGATATCTAATTTCGAATCTTCCTTGTGCATGAATGAATTTTACTTCTCTTGCTAATTCTACAGCTTCTTCTATAGTATTCATGCTGTCGAGATAATCGTCGACATAATGATTTTCTAATATTGCTTTGGATCCATTTGGGTAGGATGATAAAAATTCTTTTGCATTTAAATTTTTAACAAATTGCGCTGAACAAGGTGAACAAGTTGATCCAAAGGTGGCCACATCCATTACGTATATTTCTGGTTCTAGTTTTGAGTCGTTTCGCCATATAAATCGTTGGGATTGTTTGTCTTCTTCTAATATTCTTATTTGGTGAAACATTTCTCTTATATCACCACAGACTGCAATGGGGTTCTGTCGAAAACGACATAATACGGAAGGTAATGACTGTAGTTGGTCTGGTCCTTTTAATAACATTGAATTGAATGAAATACCATCTACTTTTGCCGCTGCATCCCAGATAAGCCTGACCTTACCAGGTTTTTTTGGATTTATTACTACGCCTAGTGGTAAATACCAAACTCTTCTTGGATCTGCAGCTTGCATTTCTCGTTCTGTTGCTTTATGCGCGTATCCTTTGACTTGATATTCTTCAATTTGTTTTCTTACATTTTCATATAATTCAGGTGTGGCTTGTAATTTTCTTTCGAGACAATGTAGTCGTCGCAATGCCATTGGATAACTATTAGGGAATTCAAAATAATCATATTTCCACAGAAGACCAGTTTCAAATCTGTTCTTAAGACGCTGCGTTGTTTTTTCAAGAATATTTAGGGCTCTAATTTCTTCATCTGATTTCAGTATAGTTTCTGAAAATATTCCATTATTTTCCAGGTGAAAATATTCCTTCACCATATCATGAAGTTTGTTGTCAAGTTGACATTGACATATGTGACATGAGTAATTAGAGGTCTTTTTCAAATTATTACTACTACAGTGATGTCAAAAGTTTTACATTCTAAACCAATAAGTACTCTTGGTTTAACGTCTTCATAGTTTTCAATAGGCAGTCCTTTCAGATGTGGATACATATTTTGCATTTCATCAAATTTCAATGACTGTTGAGGTAAATCTTGTGATCTTACAGTTCTGGCATTTATTAAGGTAAACTTCCTTTTTGTTTGAACTCCTGATATTTGTAAATTTATTTTCTGTGAATTTGGTTCTGATCTTGTTATGTTATTTGTCCACTTTAAACATAATGATTCTTTTTTTCCATTTATATCTAATTCGGAAGCCAGTTTTTCTTCAATTAATGTAAGAGATGAGCCATCGTCCAGAAATGCGTATGTGTTTAATAATGAATTCTTCCCATACAGAGTCACTGGTATTATTTTAAATAATATCGAAGCATCATTGTTATGAAAAGCATTAATTCCTTCTTCTACGTTTTTTTTTCTTTATCATGTCCGCATTTATCTTGGAAGAATGAAGCATGGGATGATGTTTCAATTCACATTCGTTAATCTGACATTGCCTGGATAGTTTGCACGGCCATTTACCGTGATAATTTAGACAACATCTGCACCGATGATTTTTTTCTATTAATTTCCATCTTTCTTCGACTGTCATGTTCTTAAATTTTTGACATTCATTAATCTTATGTTTTATTTCCTTACATAAGATGCAGAACTTAATTGTTTTTACTATTTTGAGAGGAATTATTATGATAGTACAAAGTTCCCTTTTCTTTACTTCTATATTCTTTAGTGAAAGATGATTTATTTGATTGTTGAGAATCAACAAATAATGTGACATCGCTCGCCGCTGAAACAATTTGAGCCATGTATTTCCCAAACGATTTTAATGTGACGTTTTCATGTCTTTTCTTGAATATGGCCCAATCTAATTTAATATGTGCTGGCAATTTGTCAACTAGTTCTTGAAGAAGAGCAGGATTTGTCATGTGGTTTTCATGTTGCGCAGCTTCCAGATGATCACATAAATTTTGAACTGATAAGCCAAACTGGATCAAAGTTTCTAATCTTTCACTTTTTGGTGGGGTAATTTAGCGAATCTTATTTATTAATATATGTATTAGTATTTCTGGGCGTCCATACAAAATTTTCAATGTAGAAATTATATGTGGTACAGATGCAGGCAGAAGTAACCTGCTGCGTACGGCTTCTAGTGCATTTCCTTTTAAGCAGCGTTGCAGTCTTATTAAATTTTCATCATTAGAGTAGCCACATGTTCTTGTTGAATTGACGTAACTACTATAAAATATCGGCCAGTCTTCTGGATCTCCAGAAAATATTGGCAACTCCTTTGACATAACTTGACGTGCCATGATTTGATTTTTACTCAGAGTTTGTGGTTTTGTTTCTTTAAAATTCTTATTGTAAATAATCTTATGTTCTTCATTGGGGAATTTATATCCCATATTTTGCAATGGTTTTTCTTTTTTGTATATTGTTGATGACGATTTCGAAGATTGTTGAGAAGAATGATGTACTGATTGGTTCGAAATTTGAGAAAATGATACTTGAGATGCCTGGTGTGATGTAACTGAGACTCTATCAGGTTCATTATTTAATTCTTGAATATTGGAAATTGACGTGGTAACCTATTCTTCATTTTTGTTAGTATTCTTCGGTTCCAGAGTCTGATTCCCTTCTATCCAATTTTGAACTTTTTTAATACTATCCTGACAGACGCTTTTAGATTTCACACTGATTTCATCGTTAATTTTTTCATTTAGTATTTTATATTTCTTCTCTAAGTAGAGTTTTTCTAGTTTTAATTCTTCCTCAATTTTCTTCAGTTCGAGCTCTCGAAGTGCTAGCTTCTTACTATCAGTACTTGAAACTGTTTTTATTGAATTTCTTTCGTCTCTCTGTTACAGTGATTGCATTGCCATGGTTTATCCTTAATCTCTTCATTTACCCCAACGCAGGAGTAATGAAACCATCTGCTGCATTTGTCGCAAGATACCATGTCTTCGGCGTCATCTGGACGTTTACATTCACTGCAGTTTGTGTTTGACATTTTATTTTTTATTCGTAGATTGACTTCTTGTTGACGTTAAAAAATCTTAAAGAATGTTATTGAATCCTCTTCAGACTAATCTCACAGCATAAGTACTTTATTTATAATAATTTTACAATACATATGACGATGTTATAATATAAAATGTCAAATTAGTAAATATGACGATACGCTTACGTTACGGTTATGTTACTTTACGTTACGATTACGTTACGCTTTAAGATTTTTTAGTTTTTTCACTAATTTTATGAGAATTCAAATTACTTTCGTTGACAGATTTTTATCTTCAATGTTTTTTCAAAATGAAACCCCGCCAACTTAAATTGTGAAAGCAATTGTCATTTTTACTAATTTGTTTAATAATTCATTATACCCCGTCTGCCGTAACATTATTAATAAAACAAAAATTTTATTTTATAAATTTATTGCTATCACAGCAGATAAAAAAAATATTCTGTTTATCCTTATAAAGTATATAATTTTTAATATTCCAAATATATTTATTTGCGAGGTACATGAAACATTGTTAGAGGATGTAATAAAATTAACATGTAAATTTTTGTTATTTACCTACGTAAATCAAATAAATAAATTATTAAGTGGTAAATTATGTAACATTAAAACAAATGATGTAAAAAAGAAAGCTGAAATGTACTGCAAACGTAAACAAACTTATATGTTAAAAATAAAGAAATAAATTTTATAACATTTGTTTTTCAATTATTCTATTCCTCTTAAATTTAAATTCTAACTAGGAAGGGCGCGGAATTTTGTAGCTATAATAATTCAACGCTCACACACCGTAGCGCCACAATCGCAATTTCCAATCGCTATCGTTTACATCACGGACTAAAACTACTATACAGTGTCCCACACTCTATGTTCAGTATAGGGTCTTATGGAGTACCATGTTGCCAAATTTACCTGCTGTAAATCTGCAAGATAGAAAGAGCAAAATAGATGCCCAAAAAGAGATGAAATATTCTGGGTACTTCATTGAATGTATTTATGACTGGTGTACTTTCAGTGTATCTAAACAGGTGGGTGAAAAGAAAAAAAAATTAAATTAAATAATGAACTGGTCAGTTTAATAATTTACAAAAAATATAAAATAATACAAATACAAAATGTAAGTAGGATATAAAATTATAACAAGCGTAGATAAATGAAATGAATTAACATATAAACTCTACTAACTCTAGTCAATTTAAAGTAAATAATATAAAACATTTTTGTAGTTAATTGGACATTTTACAAACGCCGTCAACAATATAAATTCCCTATGTTACATATTTCCATTCTACGAAAATATATAAAAAAATCTGATGTGGCCAGCACATGACCTCCCGCCAATTCCATGTTTAAAATAGCAATGAGCTTTAAGTAAAGTTTCACTTCCGATTGATCGTTTGTAAACAAAATCTACTTTGTTGTTCCCATAAATAGAACGGTTTGTAATACGAAATTTTGGATTATATTTTATTATGTTTTTCCTGAAAAATCTGTTAAAGCTTCAAATTAAGTACTACATCCGGTTTATCATATATAGTCAAAATCTAATAATATGTTGTTTCAAATTATATAAGAGTATTAAATACCAACTTTGCGAAGTTTTGGATCATTAATATATTTTAAGGAAAAATCGTCACACACATTATTGTCAAAATCATCACCAACTTCCTTGCTCTAAAACGCAATCTGTGTAAATTCTTCGCCGTACATTATCCATTTCGTAAATGTGTAGTTGCAAGCTATTATTTGACACTTCGAAATCACGTTCTTATTGAGAGCTGTTTGATATGATATATAATGCTGCAAACATCAAACTTAAATCGAATTATCTTGTACATCTAATATTTATGTATGATGGAAAATATATTATTTTTACAAACCTTAATTTCATTAGAATCATATTTAAACTGCTAAATTCTTCTTAACACGGTTTCATTATTAATTTTAGTGAAAATTGCTTCGTGACAGTGACATTTGTTTAAATGTGTCAAATTTGTTATTAAAGTATTGTTTTTATTTGGCGCAGAGGCAAAGTGATGTACAAAAATAAATTATTTTATAATATAATATAAAGTTATTTCAAGTTATTTACTAAATGCTATTATCGTAGAATTGAAGATTGTGCCATTATATTTGATTTGTATTGGTAAAAGTTGCTAAAAAATTATATTCAATGAATTTTTTACAAGAAAAACTGTTAAAAGCTTGTATAAATCATACTTCCGGTTATCCGATATACACTAAAAACTAATGAGCTCTTCCCACATTAGTATAGAATGGATATACAAAATTTCAAATTTTTCTGATTGATAGTATTTGAGTAATCGTGTCCACAAGATTCACACACACACACACACACACACACACACACACACACACAGACACACACACACATACCTACAGACATCATTGTAAAAATGTTAAAATTGGATTCTGGGGACATCAAAACGTGCTTATTCACTAAAATCTCTATATCCGATTTTTAGCACGATCCCTATACCTCCCTTACCTAGGGTAGCGGGAGGTAAAAAAGAAAAAAATCTGATGTGGCCAGCACATGACCTCCCGGCAATTCCATGTTTAAAATAGCAATGAGCTTTAAGTAAAGTTTCACTTCCGATTGATCGTTTGTAAACAAAATCTACTTTGTTGTTCCAATAAATAGAAATGTTTGTAATATGAAATTTTGGATTATATTTTATTATGTTTTTCCTGTAAAATCTGTTAGAGCTTCAAATTAAGTACTACATCCGGTTTATCATATATAGTCAAAATCTAATATGTTGTTTCAAATTATAGAAGAGTATTAAATACCAACTTTGCGAATTTTGGATCATTAACATATTTTAAGGAAAAATCGTTACACACACATTATTGTCAAGATCATCACCAACTTCCTTATGCTCTAAAACGCAATCTGTGTAAATTCTTTGCCGTACATTATCATTTCGTAAATGTGTAGTTGCAAGCTATTATTTGACACTTTGAAATCACGTTCTGATTGAGAGCTGTTTGACATATAATACTGCAAACATCAAACTTACATCAAATTATCCTGTATATCTAATATTTATATATGATGGAAAATATATTATTTTTACAAACCTTAATTTCATTAGAATCATATTTAAACTACTAAATTCTTCATAACACGGTTTCATTATTAATTTTAATGAAAACTGCTTCGTGACAGTGACATTTGTTTAAATATGTCAAATTTGTTATTAAAGTATTGTTTTTGTTTGACGCAGAGGCAAAGTGATGTACAAAAATAAATTATTTTATAATATAATATAAAGTTATTTCAAGTTATTTACTAAATGATATCGTAGAATTGAAGATTGTGCCATTATATTCAATTTGTAATGGTGAAAGTTGCTAAAAAATTATATTCAATGAATTTTTTACAAGAAAAACTGTTAAAAGCTTGTATAAATTATACTTCCGGTTATCCGATATACACTAAAAACTAATGAGCTCTTCCCACATTAGTATAGAATGGATATACAAAATTTCAAATTTTTCTGATTGATAGTATTTGAGTAATCGTGTCCACGAGATCCACACACACACACACACACACACACACACACACACACACACACACACACACACACACACACACACACACACACACACACACACACACACACACACACACACACACACACACACATACATACATACATACATACCTACAGACATCATTGTAAAAATGTTAAAATCGGATTCTGGGGACATCAAAACGTGCTTATTCACTAAAATCTCTATATCCGATTTTTAGCACGATCCCTATACCTCCCTTACCTAGGGTAGCGGGAGGTAAAAATTAAATTGAATAACACATTTTTTTATTTAATTTATATCTTCTTATTTGATAATTTACTAATATTTAAGCTTGATAGAAATACTGCATATATTTTACATAGTTCATAAATCTTTATTCTTTCTTTGTAATCTCCAATTTGAATTTATAATATTTTAAAATTCTAATCTCTAATGCATTTAATCAAGATTAGTATGCTGGGCGGTTTTAAAATGTTGTATTGAAATATTACTTATTACAGGTTTTATGTTCGGTACACAAAATAAAACCCTCTTTCTTTCTCTAATAATTATGTTATATTGAAAATAAACTTGTAACGAAATAATAACAAATTACAAAGACTGACATATCACAAAATTACAACAAAAAACATTAACTGTCAACTGGTTCCAAAGTCAACTCAAATTTTCAAAAATAGAAAAACAAATATTATTTCATTTCTAACATCACTCCCACCTTGAGTTGACTTTAGAATTTAATCTAGTAATCTTGTTGGTAGTTTTACTGCAAGACCACTTCTTGCGCTTTTCGGAATAGGAACGTTTTCTTCATCAGGTTTTCGCAGAATAGAAACTTCATCAGCAAAGTCAATTTCTAATGGAAATATTCTTTGTATGGGTCGTATAAGTTCACCATTCTGTGTACGTAGACGTACAACTCGAGCTATACCGTCTAGTCCCGGAATAATCTCTTCTACGCGAGCTAGGGGCCATTCAAGCCTTTTTGTATTATCATTACCAATTAAGACGATTTCGCCCTTCTTTACTTCACGTCGGATCTTAAGGTTAGATCTTCGTTGGACAAGCTGCCCAAGATATTCACTACGAAATCTTTTTCTCAGTTCGTTGCGTAAATTCTGCTTATAACGCAGACGTTTATTTAAGCAAGTTGCATCGCAGTGGTCTAGGTCAGGCACACCGGTTTCCTCCATTTCTTGTATAAACATGGCTGGTGAAAGGGGTTGAAATTCTACATCACTGTCAGAAATGTAAGTTAGTGGACGAGAATTTATAATCGCCTCGCAGTCACAAAGAATCGTAACTAATTCCTCGTAAAGTAAACAAGCTCTGCGTAAAATTTTCTTTAATAAATTCTTCAAAAGTCGTACAAGTCGCTCCCACCATCCTCCCCACCAGGGAGCACTAGGAGGATTAAATCGCCATTCAATTCTGTATTTATCACGGGTAGAAATCTTGATCTTTTCCCAGTCTATATTTGTAAGAAGATTGTTTGCACCATGAAAATTTGTTCCATTGTCACTGAATATGATTCGGGGGCGTCCTCTTCTGGCAATAAATCTTCTTAATACGGCTATGAAAGCCTCCGTTGACAACGAAGAAGTCAACTCTAAATGAACCGCTCGATAGACTGCACAGGTGAATAAGCAGACCCACGTTTTGGAATTATCCCTCAAAAAGAGCGGACCTGCAAAATCTACACCACAGACTTCAAATACTAAAGCGTTTCTTACCCGGTCTATTGGTAGCGGACTATCTTCAACTTCTATAGCTTTTGCTTCATGTCTTCGACAAATAACACATTTCTTAAGAACTGTCTGGATTATTCTTCTCCCTCGGATAATCCAAAATTTTTCACGTAATTTATTTAATAAAATTTGTGTTCCACAGTGTCCCAGAGCTACGTGATACTTCCGAATTAACATTTTTACTACAACATTTTTCGATGGTAAAACAATAGGTGTTAGGAAATTTTGATTATCTTTCCTATTAACGATTTTCGTCATTACTCGGAAGATCCCTTCTTCATCTTGTATCATTTTAAAAGGATGGAATCGTTTCCTTTGCCAATCTTCATGATTTTGAATATATTTAATAATTATATTCTCTGCATTATCTATCTCTTCTATTGATAGTTCGCCGTATTTACAATTTTTCTTATGTTTTTTGCAATTATTCACGAAGCGTAGAATCCAAGCATGAGTTCTTATAAGTGTATCGTAATTTGAGATTTTTTGAAAATACCAATTTATTCCTTCGGATGTTGTTGATGCCAAAGCTACTATGGTTTTCTTTTTCTCTTGATTTACCTCGTTTTCGTTACAGTGATAAGTGGGTTGAGGCCAGTCTTCTGAAGAACATTTTAACCAAAATGGCTCCTCCCACCATTTTGAAGCTACTATTTGTTTCGGACTGCAACCGCGAGACGGTAGGTCAGCTGGATTTTGTTTGCCATTGATATACCTCCAATCCATCGTGTTAGTTAATCTTTTTATTTCTTTTACTCTATTATTTACAAAAGTATTCCAAGCATTTTCTCTTTGAATCCAGGCTAATACAGTTGTGGAATCACTCCAAAATATTTTTGTAATATTTTCTCTGTCTAATATATTTTCGATTTCTTGAACCAAACGAGCTCCAATTGTTGCCGCCATTAATTCAAGCCTTGGTATAGTACATTGCTTTAAAGGTGCAATTCTAGTCTTCGCCTGAATTAATTGTACAGTCACTCTACCTTCATATTCAACTCGTAGAAATATTGCAGTGGCGTAAGCAACTTTACTCGCATCACAGAAAATGTGAAAACTCCAATCTCCCTTCATAATATTACAAATTCTTCTTGGTATTTGGAGGTCTTCTAGAATTTTTAGTTCATTAAACCATGTCAAGAATCTTTCTTTGACATTTTCCGGAACTGGAATGTCCCAGTCAATTTCTTGAGACCACATTTCTTGAATGAGTAACTTGGGGAACACCGTTATAGGGCAAAGAAATCCAATAGGATCAAATAATTTATGGGCTGTAGATAAAATAACACGTTTTGTTACTTTTCCTAGGTAAGAGGTCGTCAAGTTATTTATGTTAACTGATAGCGTATCCTTTTTTCTGTCCCATTTCAAACCGAGAACTAAACTAACATTATTCGATGAATATTCTTCTTTTTCTAAGACTGTATGTTCCCACCCTCTTAAATCCATACAAGCTTCATTCATAACGTTACGCGATTCGCGTACAAAAGTCATAAGTTCTTGTTCTGTTTCAACACTAGTCACGCAATTATCTACATAAAACGATTTAGATATTTTTTCAATAGATTCGCGTGAGTAAAATGTTTCAGAAAACGTGTCATTTAGTCTTTTCATACTGTTTTCTAGATGATGTCGTATCACTGAAGCTAGCAAGAATGGGCTACAGGTTAAACCAAATACTACTCGTGCATGTCTATAAATGATAGTTTGATTTTGTTTGTTTACCCATAAAAATCGAAGAAAATTACGATCTTTCTCACAGATACTAATTTGTAGGAACGCTCCTTTTATGTCAGAAATAACTCCAATCTTATGTAATCGAAACCTAAGTAATATTGTTGGGATAAGTTCAATCAAATTGGGACCAGTCTCCAAACATTGATTTAAAGATAAGTTGTGGCCTATTTTAGCCGATGCATCGAAAACAGGTCTTACTTTGGTCATACTTGATTCTTTGTGCACTGGTCTATGTGGTAAATAATGAATCTTACCTTTCTTTTCTTCAGTTTCGGTCACTTGTTCAATGATCCCTGTGGCTTCCCAGTCTTGGAATATCTGATTGTATTTGTAAAACTGATCATTTCTAAATTTCTTCAGTTGTACTTGTAATCGTTTTTCAGCCAAATGTCGATTATCTGTAAGTTGTTCGTGCCGATCTTCTTTCCATGGTAATACTACTTCATATCTACCTTCGGTATTCACGTTGACAGAATTTTTGAAGGCTTCATAGGTTTGTTTATCCTTTTCTATTTTCGACTGTTTTTGTATGGAATCTTTTATACCTATTGCATCTAACTCCCATAAATCTGTCACTTTTGCTTCTTCTACAAATAGAAACGTTACTAACGTTACTGTATCAGTATGAGGCTTTTCTTGAGTTAATTGGCCCATTAATGTCCATCCTAATTTGGTTTCGACAGCGCTCAGACCACATTTCAAATGATAAATCTTACCTGTATATAATTTGGCTGCTATATCTGCACCTATCAATAGATGTATGGTCCCCTTGTTAACATCATTCAGTTTAATATTTTTCTTTAGAAGTTCTTGTGTCCAGGGTCCAATTTCCACATTGTTTACATTACCAACAATAGTTTGCTGACCTAATACCTCGACTGGACAATTGTAATTATTGTCTGGATTAACAAGATCAATTAAATAGCGTTTATGTTCCTCCCGTTTAGTTTGAGATCCACCAAATAACATATGTATTAAATTTTCATGTCCATTCGAATGAAGTTTCATTTCGTTAGCAATATCTTTCAGTAGATAAGATCGGTGTGAACCAGTATCTATGATAGCTCGTAACTTCCGCGAAACATTTCCTTGCTTCAACACAATTACCAAAGTTTGCAAAAATATCTTAGGATTCGTAATACTGCTAGTTGCCACTTGTGATGATTCATTGTCTTCAGTCATTTTACTAGAATCTTTCTTCCTAAGATCTTCTAGGTTTGGACACATCAACGCTACGTGCCTTTTCTTACAAACAATGCACTTTATTACAGCTTTGCACCGTTTTGAAATATGACCCATTTTTAAGCAAATGAAGCAAGCTTTCTTCTCTCGAACGATTTTCTGTCGTTCACTCATAGACATGCCTTGTGCCTTTATGCAATCTGTACTTACATGATTTTTATTACAAAAGATACATGTTAAAATTCTCACATTTGCTGTATCATTCACCAAACTAGAAGCAGATGCTATAGCTTGTCCATTATTTGCTTTCCTATTATATTTTTCATTGGACAATCCAAAACTGCTCACTGCCAACTGAATTCTTTCTTCAGCTTCAACTTCGGTGTTCAAAAATTTCATTAATTTCTCAAGCCTATTTTTCGAGACATCGCTTGATTTTTCCTCATCTTGAATTTGTGTAGTACGCTGCCAGACCCTCAACGTTTCTTCTGGAATACAAGATTCCACCAATGGATATAACATTGAGGCATATTTATCGCTCGTAACACCTAATGATTCTAATGCTCGAAGTTGTGACTCTAATTTATCATATAAATTACATAAAGATGACTGATCTGATGGATTTACTGCTCTTTTTAAAACTAAAAATAATAATTCTCGAATATAGAATTCAATTAGTACCTCGTCTTTACCAAAACGACTTTTTAAACTTTCTATTGCTTTAACATAATTTTCAGCCGTTGGTGGATAACTATTGACTAGTTCTGCAGCTCTACTCTCTTCTACCATTGACTGTACTAAATACTGAAATTTGTCTTCGTCTGCAATTTCGGAATCTGCATGCACTTTCTTGAAACAGCTCCAGAACTGTAACCATTCTCTTATATCACCAGAAAATTTCTTTAATTCAATTTCAGGTAGTTTAAACTTTCTGCGATGCGAAGTTGTTGAATTGGTCACAGTAGTTGATGTCATCTGTCGTAGTATCTTTTTCGTCAGGCCCTTTACTTTATAAAACTTCGTGTTATATTCATCCACTAAAACGGATTCTCTCTCAAGTTCATCTTCTGTTGATTCGCTGTTTACTATTTTATCTATTATTTGCTTATCTAAATCTTCCAATTCTTTAAATTTATTTTCTAATAAGATTAGATTAGCTTCTACAGTATCTTTGTCAGCGTTTTCTTTGTTACATTCTACAGAAAGAACAGTGTAAAATCTAGTGAATGAACTACGTACTGCGGTTCTGGCCTTTTTTAAACGTTCCATTATATAGATTATAAGTTTATCTTATTCAATATAACTCCTCAGTCCTGTCACGGTCGCCAATATTTTATGTTCGGTACACAAAATAAAACCCTCTTTCTTTCTCTAATAATTATGTTATATTGAAAATAAACTTGTAACGAAATAATAACAAATTACAAAGACTGACATATCACAAAATTACAACAAAAAACATTAACTGTCAACTGGTTCCAAAGTCAACTCAAATTTTCAAAAATAGAAAAACAAATATTATTTCATTTCTAACATCAGGTATATAAAACTATTTAGACAAATATTGGGTGTATACAATACGCCCTTGGGTAAATAAGAGACCCTCATAAAACTTAAATTGTACAGTGTTAACTAATTTTGGTATAGCAATGAAAATTTATAAATGTTTCAATATTACATTACATTGAAAAATTGGCAACATGGTACAGAAAACCTCCATAAGAATAGCATTGGCTATCTCTGCCACACTGAAGTGTGGGACACTGTATAGGAATGTGTACTCGCTATATAAGCTAACAACCCATTTTGACCAAACTATGTCACGTGTGTTGTGCGGGTTACTGACAACAGCGATGCTTTAATTGTACGTTTCCTATATTGTACCAGTATATTACTTAACTTATAAAAATATTATTGTTGCTAAATAAGATATACCAAATATGATTCTGATCTTACAATGATATTAATACATTTTAAAGAATATAATTTTAATACATTACTTTAAAATTACTTCCCTTTAGTGATATCATAGAGAAGTAAATTAGAAAAATTATTCACTCCAAAAATTTCTAAGAAACCATCAAAATGCAATAACTTCATTTTATTAGATACCTAAAATTATTTTCTAGAAATAAATGAAAAAAAATATTAATAATTGGAATAATACTACCTTTTTAGTTTAAGTTCTGTATTTTTTATCATTAAAACCCAACGTTTAAAAAATATAAAATATAAATATTTATTTATTTCTTTTACTTTTCTTTCAATATATATTTTCTAGAAAATTGTATACATAAAAAAGGTAACATTTACGTACTTTTTATGTTACATTGGGTACTTGTTGTTTTTGTTTTTTCACATTTTTATGTCAATTTCCCTTGAAGAAGGCACCAATTTATGGTGCCGAAACGTTGGGTTTTAATAATAAAAAATACAGACCTTAAACTAAAAAGGTAGTATTATTCCAATTATTAATATGAGTTCTGAAAGATATTTTAAAAATATTAGTTTTAAAATTGTTTTATTATTTATAGAAAAATAGATCATTTATTCTGCAATTTTCATACTTTTTTTTCTCTCTTTGAAAAGTGATTGTTGTATCATATTCTTTGCTTTACAATATTGTAGTAAGTGAAAATTCAAATATTAAGGTAATATATATGAAACAACATTATAATTATTATGTAGATTACATGGCAAACTAAAAGTATGATTTTCTACAATATATAATAATTTAACCTCATATATATCTAAAGAGGAATTAATATTATCTGCAATCTGCAAAATAATATTCTATTTTACTTATTAATTTGTAAATGTGTGCGTTGGGATACACAAGGTATCCTAGATTTTTTATATTTGTTAAGTTATAATATCGCTTAAAAAAAAAAATGCTTAGCACAAACAGCATCACTATCTGATAATAAACGATCTGCCCTCGGAATAGAATGAGCCCATTTATTCCTTGATTCTTCTTCTTTCGGGACACAATATAAAGAATACTTTTCTATGCATCTTCTGTATCCTCTTTTACAGTTCACAAAACAGGTACGATGTTTATAATATTTTGAGCTCATTACACTAAAAATATATTTTTAATGATAATAATACCTATTATAAAATACTTTATGATATATGGAAAATACAACGTAATATAGAAAAAGTATTAAGCTAAGTAAGGTCTGACCTACAATTTATAACCGTCAAGTTTCATAAAATAGATGTTGTTTTACTTAAGGACAGAACAGTTTGAATAAAAGGTGGTATCTTTAAATAATAATATACTTATATATGACGTGTATTTCACAAAAATTTTAAGAATTAGTTAGCAAAAACCAATGCGAAACGTAGTAAGCTACGTATGAACCACAGAAATGAAGCATCGCCTGTGGCATCGCTATCGCCAGCAACCAGCACAGCTTTGTGACACTTAGGCCCGGTTGTACAAATGCTGATTCATCCAGCGCTCAGCTGGACTTAGACTTTGTTGAACCTGAGTTCAAATGTTCCATCTGTTGTACAAAGTAAAATGAAAGTGAGTTCAGCTGAACTTCAGTTGAGCTTAGAAACCAATATAAATAATTTAAGTTGGTAACGGTTTTTTTTTTGTCAAATGTCAAATATATTGTGTGATAATTGTCAATATGTAGTAATCAATTTTCGGGGCAGCTTATGCTAATTATTTGAAAGTGAGTAAAGATAATGTTTGTTTAAGGTGAAATTTTAACAAAATACTATTTAATATATTTGTTATTTAAGATACGATCAGCGAATTTCTCGAATTCGGAAGAGCCCAAACTTATTTTATTAGTTAAAAAATATGTATCTGTATTAGAATGCAAGCAATCTGATGCAAATATAAATAAAAAGAAAATAGAATGCTGGGTGTAAATAGAAAAAGAGTTTAACACAAATAATGAAATATTTAGAAGTCACCAAGTTCTGAAAAAATATATGAAAATATTATAAAAAGAACAAAAAGGAAGTGTGCAAACGAAAAAATTTACACAAAAGGAACCGGTGGAGGACCTCCAATAGAAATTCAAGTAACAACAATGGACTCGGACATAAAAGAAATATTAGGCGATCGTTTGGAAGGCGCAGCATCTGAATTTGATGACGACGCAGAAAATTCTACCTGTAACAAATTTAATAGCAGGGCCGCATTTAATATAAGGCTTATACTACGGGCCGCTACCTTCAAGTGGGTATCTGGAAAGGGCACTTCAACAATTTTAATTTTCTCTAAAAACTAAAAACAAATAATTTTAAACACATGCTATAAGTTTTATTTTTGATTCTTTACAAAATTATAATATTAACAACATTTCTTTGGTTACAATTAACAATTTTGCAGTTATTGTTTGCAATGCGCCAGATAAATATCCGTTTGGCAGGATATTTCCATTGTTTTCTACTAAATTTTAGTTAGGACAATCAAAATTCTACCAGTGATTTAAAAAATCATAAGCGGCCCTGTTCAATAAATAAAAATTCTTACGATGAATAGTCTTGCAGCTAGAAAATATTGTATTAAAATTTTCAGAATCTCAAACAATTCACAATGAATATATGCGGAATATACCTATAACGATATCCACCACGGAAATGATAGAAATTGACATGGGACTTAACACTGAATTAAATTTGGAAACAGCGACTACATTAGCCGACCAAGAGCAACATAAAATTTGTAATAAAAGTGATCAGTGGCAACAATTACGGAGCAAAAAATCTAAATCATTAGTTACCAAACGGACTGACAAAATTTTAAGTTCAGGAGAAATCAATAAAAAAGTTACCCAGTGGGCAGATGCAATTTAGAAAACGCTAAAAAGCAATATTTAGAAAAAGAACACAAATTAAAATTGAAACATTTACAAGAAAAGCACGAAGAAGAAATAAAAATTATGAAGGAAAAGGCAGCTATAGAAATAGAAATGAAAAAAGAGGAACATAGAATTAGAATAGAAATATTAAATTTACAAAAACAAAAACTGTTAAAATAGGTTAATTTTTTTTATTTATTAAATGTTACTATAATTCGTTGTAATAAATTTATAAGTTGTTAAAAAAATTATTAATCAATTGATATCTAGTCAAATTATTATTATTGATTCTTTGATTGTTGTCCAAAATATGATCAACATCTTGATTAAAAAGATGTTCTGCTGGTGTTGTTGGATTGTGTAGGGGAATAATTAAGTATGACCTAACCTAATTCCATAGCCTCCATCGCCTACTAACACATATTTATTAAAATTTCCAGTTTCAAATTTAGCCCGAATTCTCGAATTGTTAAATATTGTAGAATCATGTACCGACCCCGCCCATCTACAAACTAAATTTTGAAACCTTCATTTTGCGTCGCAAATTGCTTGTACATTTATAGAAAAGAAGTGCTTCCTGTTTCTATATATTTCTGGTTCTCTACCACCTGGTGATATTATTTTAATGTGTGTGCAATCCAGCGCACCTATGCAGGAAGAAAAACGACTTATATTATAAAAGTCCTGGCTATTTGCTCTTAATTCTTCTTCTGTTGAAGGCATTTTAATAAAATTTATATGTAATCTAGCAATAGCTCTAGAAACTTTATGTATTATTCTACTGGTAGTAGACTTGTCAATACCAGCGAAGTCTCCTGTTACTTGTAAAAAGGAACCATTTGCGAAGAAACGCAGTGTCACAAGCACCATATTTTCTGGGGATACTGCGTTGTTCCTGTTAATATATTTTGATGTTAGTGATGCCATCTATGTGTAATTGTAGAACTAAATAGTATGTTTGTTTTGTATAAGAAGAATGTTAATTTTGTAAAGATTGGTACTCTCTAGAATCAAAATATGTAACTAGGCGTAAATAAAAACTGTCAAAAGCTGTATACATTGTACTGTAAATGTGAAGATAAAAATATACATTTCTCTCTAAAACAGGAGTTTAATTTATATAAAAACAACAGTTCCTTGAATAGATAGGTAAATAAAGATTATAGCTATATTTTAGATCTTATGCCTTTTTTACTTATTTGCTTACCTCTGGGTTGGTGAACATATTTCATCTCTAATTTGGTCCATAAAATATACAATAGCAGCTTTAGATAGCCGAAATCTGGCAATAAATTCCAAATCATTCCATTTAGTGAAATTATTTTTTTCGTTTCTTGTAATGTTTCGCTGCCCTTCGCGGTTCTAACACATTTATTAAATCTAGCATATCCTCATCGTCAGTTAAAATACCGACTAATTCATTCATTTTCAAAAAACGTTAATGTACTTGTCAAGAAAATTTGACAGGTGATGTTATTTTGTTACTTAAGCCGCAGTTGAACCGTAAGATTCGACGGCTCAGCTGAACTGCACTTTGAGCCAAGCTTATTACTTGAACCTGATTTGTACAACGCAACCTCAAAGTTGAACTTACACTGAACCTATATTATACAACCGGGCCTTAGTCAATTTTATAATGCGAGTTCCCAGTCCTGTTTACATGTAGACTTCGCATTCTACTAACATTAAGATAGTGGATATTCAGTGGTACCAACGAGCTATAAGTAAATATAGAGTGGCGCATCGCATGCTGAACGCGTACCATACCCGTACACAGTTGAATGTTGAATGCTTAGGTCGGCGGCCATTACTATAACCGAGCGCTCAGCTCCATCAGCTCAGACGCTGTACGTTGCGCTACGCGTAAATTTTATATTCAAAAATTTTAACTCAAAGTTTTAATCAGTGACGGATTTACGATTTTACCACCTGTAGTCTGATAATAGTTTGTCGCGTAAATCCAACAACGATTATAATCAATTTATTTTTATGTAATGGGGGATTACGGCTCAATCTAATTAAAGGAAAATAGCAAAAAATTACGAATGTATGTGCTGAATAACGAATATTAATAAAAAAAATGAAATGGTATAATTGAGATATTTCGGAAATAAAGGGTTTTTTGCTATAGCGCTTCGACACTAATATGAAAATATTTTAATTGGCGTCCGAGAGACTACCTATACATGCATTACAAATAGCATGTTAGGAGGTGGGGATTACTACCAATGGAAGTTAAGAAATTCAAATTCGAAAGGAGGGGCTAACATTCCTGTACAGCAGTTTTCAAACAGTTTTTATTTTAACATAAATATCTTGCATTAAACTTAATAATTTAAATACACCTGTAATTATAAAGTATGTAGACTTATACAGTGTTATAATATTCATTTATTTTTATGTAAATATAACTTAAAATAACATATATTTCAAGAACATTTAGGTCCATGATGAAAACAGTTTGATATAAAAACACATAAATGTGACGTCACGTCAATCTTTTCAAAATTCGGGAGACCATAACTCGCTTATTAATAAGAATTTTTTCACCGGATTTTCATCAATAGTCTTAGTTTTCCTAATATTTTCAGATGAAATTATAAAAAAAAAATGGCGTAATCCCCCATTACTGATATTTATTATTACAATCAAATTTTCTTTATTGAAACAAAAATTTCTGTTGTAATTAAAATAAATACAAGAACAATTATTATAGGTACAGATATTCAAGGAACGAACGTTCGGCAATTTTTAACCAAAACAATCATAATGAAAGGTCAATAAAAACATTATTTTCTATTTCATATAGTGATTATTTTCACAATCTTGTTTATTTTATTTAAAGAATATGTTTTTGTTATTGTATTTTATATATTATATTTTTTATATACGTTATTAGTCATAATAAAATATCACTATTTTCGTTTTTATGTATCTACCTACCTACCTACCTTCTACCTTGCTACTTTTTCAATATATTGTATTAAAGCAGTTACATTTTTCATATTAATTATTATTTATTATCGTAAAATATTATAACAAAATAAGGATTCACAGTAAAAATTCTTAAATTATAGTAATTATCAATAGTTTCACAGCATCCATATTATATATCTGTGAAACTAAATATGTATTAATATATTTATTTATTTCGAAATATGTGTCAGAATAAAACTTTTCGCCACAAAATGTATTATTTACATTTTTAATTCCAATATAGAAGTTAAATTATTTCGTTAGAAATAATTCAGAAATATTACTGGTAGGCTGCAACCTGCATGGCAGGTTATAGTAGACATGGCGTCCAACTGTGTACGGCCAGCAGCGCTCATCCGCCACTCTATATTTACTTATTGGGCTTCCAAAATTAAAATCCGCCACTGATGGCAGAATTCTGAACTGAGTGAGGTGTACATCTACAAAGTGGTTGTTTTATTCAGGGATTGTATTTACTTGTATACGAATTTTAATACGCTGTTATCTTCGGCTATTATGTTTTATATCTGAATTATTCCTAATATAACAGGTAAGTTTTTGTTTTAATAAAAATTAATGAACAAATTAGGAGATATGCAATGTATAGGTTAAAGTTACGATGGAGTTTTCTCCGAAGAAAAGTACCAAAAATAGGAGAACATGTGCGGTTTATAGTTGTAAATAGACGGCAGAGAAAAACAGAACATTAAGGTTTCACCATTTTCCTAAAAAGAATGAGGGAGTAGTTGTTATAAAAAATAAATTTGTAGGACAAATGTGCTGTGATAAATTAAAAGCTTGGAAAAGAGCTCTGAACATTCAAAATAAAATAAATGTATAGTTATAGCAATGAAATACAATCTAAATGAAGCAAATCAAAATTTTTTTTATTAAAAAACCATATAATGTTAACTAAAATATGACTAAAATATTCGTAACCTACAACTACTTACTAAAATTAACCCTATTAACTAAAATATTATTAAAACTATCACTAAATTATTACTACAAGAAAGATCAAACTCAATTCTACCGAAATTAATAAAAAAATCACTATACTAAATCCCAAATTAAATTAAAAACTACGAAAATTAGTCTCACACCAATGTACTCTTATGGAAGCCAGCGAAAAATGTACCATTCGTTTGAATTTTGACGTTTGAGGTCAGCGCCATCTCTTGATAATTTGGAAGCCCAATAGCTCGTTGAGTGGTACTAAAACATTTTTCTTCAATTCAAAAGTCTGTAATACCGCCATTTTCACTTTTGTTTCTTTAAATATTGTCCGACCAAGCAATGTGTGCCCCTCGTTTCGACTTGGAAGGTGTGGTCTATCATTAAGAGTACATTCGGCGACAGAAGTTTTCTATACAAATTTTAGCGGTTCATGTATAAAATGGATGTATTTAGAACACAAATGAAATACATAAACATTTCTTTAAATGTCGTTTATTATATACATATTATACCTTCTCCATAATTATAATTCATTTATCAATGCGCCTGCCGCCGCCGCCACTACACTTCTACTTTTATTCTGTATGTACTTACGCGTTCGCGGCAAAATTCTCAAATGTTATTGGTTGAATATTTACGTCAGCGCGTGCCTTCCGCGTCGAGGTCAGGGGCACATATTGCTTGGCCGCACAATATTAAGGTGAAATGATACCCCAGCCCGCGAAATTCAAAATTACCAAAAAGGTTTTTCATTTTTTATTTAAAATTGTATGATGTAATATGATTCCTTTGTATATACGAATAAAAATGAGACAATTTGTCATCAAAATAAAATAGTTTCAATAATATTTGTATTTATTTATACACTCAAAAAAATGTTTTAAATATTATTTTCAACATATCTGCAGTTCAAAACCTACAATTTTGATTAAACTTGCATAAAATATTTATAACAATATAAGGAATAAAATATGTGAAAATTAAAAAAAACGATTGTTGAGAACAATTTTAAAAATCCAAAAAACCTACTTTTTTCATACATTTTAATGTTTATCTTCTATACTAAACCTACAATTTTGTTCATACTTTAATATGTTTTGAAGAATATTGTTATACATAACATATAAAAAAAAAATTGTAAATTAAATGTGGGGAACATACTTAAAAAAAATAAAATGTTTAATTTTATTTTTTTTCTCAAGTGTGTGAGGTTCTATTTCTAAAATTTATTTAGTGTTACGTACTGTACACATTTCTATATTTCTCTGGTAAGTATTGTAAATATTTATCGTTTAATATAAAAGATATTCGTAATTAAAACAAATTCGGTAAGTATTTTCATGAAATATAAGGAAGTGGCGCTACGAGTAGACCTAGCGGTAGAAAGTTTAACTATAATGAAATCGGTGGCTCCATGGACAATTGAAAAATATTTTTGTCTCTCGCCAAATTTATGCTGTCTTGCAGGTATATCGCAACATTCATTTTATATTACGTTTTGTATTATAAAAGTGTATTCGGTTTTCTATTTTTTCTCACGTGTTTTTATTTTGTGAAAATGCCAAGCGAGCAGCCAAAGTTATTTTGTCGAAAAAAGAGCACTAAACGTGGTTCTCATTTCGGGTAAATAAAAACATTTACAAATAGTTGTTTTGGATGAAAATGAGGAGCAACTGAGAATAATGAGAAATTTAGTAGGAAGCAATATGAATCTAAGTGTTGAATATTGTTAAATGCAAGATGGTTAGTATTTGAAAAGAGTGAATTGGCGACTGAGTGATGGTGTTAGTGGATACAGAGAAGCTGGAGCAGGAGAATGAGTTTGTATATTTGGGTAGTATGATTGCCAATAATGATCGTGAAATTATAAAGAGGGTTTGCAAAAAACGTAAACGTATCTAGAAATGCTCAGTAAAGTGTGTATACCTATAATGAGCCTGTTTTGATATACGGCAGTTAATGCTGTGTTTGGGCAGGAAGGCATAAAAGAAAAGTGACTGGAAGAAATCAGATATTTACCCTTATTGTTTCCATTATTATTTTCGAGTTACCCACTAGTGAGATATGCCAAGCGTGATTTTTATTTATGTATTAACATTATATCATTATTTTAGGAATAAGCAGAAGCAGCAACGATGGCACCGTCATTCTTTGGCCAACAGTAGTAACGAAGAGTAAGGTGATAATTAAGAAATTTTTAATATTTACTGACAATATTTATATTATTTTAGTGCTTCATCACATTCGCATACACAAAGTGTTTCGTCTGATGACCGATCTTCATCCTACAGTGGGTAGGTAAAATTACATAGTAAATAGATAATTATATTTGCAATATTGTTACTTTTATCGCACCCCACTACCGTACCCCTATTATTCTTTAATTTCTGGAGTAGGGAAAGATGATATGTTCATCCTCACCCTGCCAATCTTACAAGAGTACTGCTGAAGGGAGTGGAAGGGTGGTAGCTTGAGCCGCAAGTACAACAGGGCTGTATGATAATCAAACAGGGCTTTAGGATAATCAAACAGAGCTGTTCCCAATATAACTACTAAGCTACCACCCTTCCACTCCCTTCAGCAGTACTCTTGTAAGATTGGCAGGGTGGTAGGGTGAGGATGAACATATCTTTCCCTACTTTCTGGAAATGTAAATTTTGAAATCGAAACGTCTCTGTAAATTATTGTGCGAATTGCGATTAAAAAAGGGCTTCTAGCTTTCAAAAAAACAGATCCGAGCGCATTGTATGCACTACAAGGAAATACTTTTGTAAAATATTTTTAAGCAAATTTATTTCCAATAAAAACAATGAAAAATAAAGTTACACAAAGCACTAATTTACTAGAATAACAAAATTAATCGTGCTAGTACTATTGCCCGATTTTTAATAATTTCATATACACCGGAACTAATACATCAGCGTTCTGGTTTGCTCTGGTACATTATGTGCCCGTAACTTCATTAATGTGGAGTTATTTTTAAATTTATTTTTCTTTGTAGATCCACTTCACTTATGCATCCACTGCACACCTCAACACCGAAGCAGAAGAAGGCACGGAGAGAATTATTCCCTAGTGATGGTATTGAAAATGAACCTTCCCCTAATTCGGTAATTGCGCAGTTTTACTCAATAACAGTGACTCCTCCACCTCTTGTCATTGAGAAATATAGGCCACCTGGACAGCACGACTCGCGCATATCTTCGTTGAAGGGACGCAGATTTGTTGATATTACTCATGTAATATCTGAGTCCCGGAAACTGGAGAATCATGAATGCCAAGCCCAACCACCAGGTTACTTGGCATTTGACAAGGACGTACTTAAACGTATTTTTTTTCTATTTTGTTCTTACATATTTTACAAATTTAAGAAAATCTAAATTTTTTAAATGTTTGATGCTTGTTGGATTCCAAAAAAATTACTGAATCCAGTCGACTTAATTTCGATTAGAAACTATTTCATGTTAAACAAATTTTATTCAATTAATTTTTTTCTTTTCCTTTACATTAAATTTTATTAAATTAATTTTTTTCTTTTCCTTTACATTCTTACTATTGTTTTAGGATAAAATTGGGTTTAATTCTCAAATTTACTTTAAATGTACGGCGTGTTCCACAACCCGTACTATTTGTACGAATCCTGCGGCTACAAAGAAGGAAAACATCAACTTGGCGGATGTGTGGGGTACAATAGCCAGTGGAAAAGGCTACCACGGGATGGAAGAACTTTTGTCCACTATTAATGTACCCGTAATGACGGAAAAAACATTCGCAAGATACCACCAGGAAGTGGGAGAGGTATTTAATACAACTGTATTTTTCATTTTTACCTCTCGCTAAGAGAGGTATTGGATTCATGCTAAAATTTTCATATCCAGATTTTATTGAATAAGCACGATTTAAGGTACTTAGAATCCGATTATAACATTTTTAAAATGATGTCTGTATGTATGTGTGTGTGTGTGTGTGTGTGTGTGTGTGTGTGGGTGTGTGTGTGCGTGCGTGCGTGCGTACGTGTGTGTGTGTATGTGTGTGTGTATGTATGGATGTTGGAGGGACGATTCCTCAAAAACTATAAGACTTAAAAAATATTTAACTCCAGTTTCCTCAATCTGATATTCCCGGGAAGAGCTGAAAAGGTTTTGGTAACAATTGAACAAACGGAAGTAGTAGTTTCTTAGAAAAATTCTTCTAAATATAATTTTATGGGAGTTTTTTTTATTAAATATAGAAAAACATAAAATTCTCCATCTAATACACTTAAAATTTTTATTATATTTTGTATAGATTTAGAGATAAAGACACTAATTTATAGAGTAAACTAATCGCAGAGGCTAAGGCACTAAGGAAACCAGTTGACAAATTCCAATGTTTATAACATAGTTTGTAAATGACACACATGTCAGTGTCAAAAATCAACAGTTTTAGTGACATTCTGATAGCTTTTTCTGGGAAGTATATTAAATCTTTCTTATTGTTTTATTAATTAAATATTTGAAATTATAGGTAAAATTGTGGTAAAATGCATATATCCATCAGAAATACCGCCAATCTGGTTAATGAATTGGAAGAATCTCTGACATTTACAAACTTCCTCATATAATGAAAAATGTGTGCAGAAGACATGTTAAATACAATAAAAAACAATATTTGGATAAAGTTCAGTAATTTTTTGTTATAAAACGACGGTTCGAAAGCGAAGTGCAATACAATACTTATATAGCCTAATATGGAAATGGCGAGAGGTCTTGTGCTGGCCACAACAGATTTTTAAAATTGTACTTTCGTTTCTATAGTTTGTTTTCATTAGTAATAATAACTAATTAATAAAATATTTTAAAAAATGTCAACAATATATAATTATTATTTTTTTTTGATTAATTATAGACATGGTTCGAGTCCCTCACACAAGCCATACAAGATGCTGCCGCAGCTGAGTACCACCATGCTCAAGAAACTGGAAGCATGAACGACGATATTGGCGAGATCACTGTGTCACTAGACGGAGGCTGGAGTCAGCGCAGTTATAGCCACAGCTACACAGCAAAATCCGGAGTCGCCGTTATTATCGGGCAGCACACCAGCACCTTTTGTACCTGGGGGTTCGCAATAAGTACTGCAGCATTTGCTGCTAGAAAGAACTGTGAACCCCAACATCACCAGTGTTATCGTAATTGGACTGGTTCATCTCCCGCTATGGAAGCGGATATGATAGTCGAGGGGTTTAAGAGCAGCGAAGCCATGTTCAAATTACGTTATACAACTTTCGTTGGTGATGGCGATTCCAGCGTTCGTAAGCGCATTGAAGACAGTGTTCCATACAGCCGGCACATAAAAAAATTGACTGTACTAACCACTTGAAGAATGTTAGAAAGCATCTTCACAAGTTTTCTTCAGAAAACGCGACGCACCGGAAAAATCTACCCGACCGTAAAATTAATTCATTAACAAAATACTGTCGCAAATTAATCGTTTTCCACGCAAATTTGCCGGAAACTTCAGTGTCTGCATTACAAAATGATTTGGCGCATGTCGTTCGACATTCATTCGGAGAGCATTCTCAGTGTCGCGATATAGTTTGCAGCCAAGCAGGAACTAGCGCTTTGGAAAATTCATATGATTGTATTAGTGGCACAGCCAAAGCTAGAATTAATACAATTATCGGCACTCTATCTGCCAAAGCTTCTTTGCTAATAGAGAATGCTACAAGTAATGTTGCTGAAGAATATATGCACATTCTGACGAAGTTTACCGGTAGAAAACAGATTTTTTACGGTCGGCGTAATTCTTTTAATGTAAGATGCTACGGAGCAGGTCTTGCGTTTCAATATGGACCAGACTGGTGCAGTACTGCCTGGAAAAATTACACCGGAAGAAGCCCTGGAACATCAGCCAAAAAAATGATTACTCGACGCATTCTGACAAATACCCGTGCTCGTCTACACAAGAAGCGTCACAAAACTTTCCGGTGCGTCTTACCAAAACTGGATAAAATTGTAGAACAAAAAGATTATAGGCCTACCTAGTTCACAACAGCCTAATTTGCCTGAGGAAGAAGTAAGAGTCCTCGTTGAAGCACAAGTGACTAGTCTTTGCGTCACTGAGGAGCAGCAACAGGAAATCGAAGAAAGGACCCGTGGACAATCAGCAAATCCGTTATGGGTGCGGTCCCCTCGATTGACGGCGTCATATTTCGGAACAGTTTGTAAGCGACGTGCACCTCTTGGTCCTCTTGTGCACACGATATTATATCAAACTCTGCTACACAATGAAGCCATTCAATATGGCAAAATCAATGAACCAGTTGCACTGGAGCAGTACATGGAAGAAACGGGCCTCGCTGTCAACAATTGTGGATTATTTGTCAGCATAACACCCAATTCTGGTTATTTGGCAGCATCACCATACAGTGTAGTTGACAGTGAGAAAATTGTTGAGGTAAAATGTCCGTACAGCGCCAGGCTCATGACACCTATGGAAGGAGCAGCGAAATTGAGAAATTTTTGTTCTACCATTGTTGACGGATAGTTACATTTGAAGCGAACGCACAATTATTATTACCAGATACAAGGGCAGCTATATTGTACTCGTAGAAATTGTTGCGACTTTGTTCTATGGACACCACTAGGCATGAATATAGAGACAATTTATTTTGATACAAATTTAATATCTGAGATGCTACCCAAACTCAGGATATTTTATTATGATGAACTAGGCCATAAGACTGATGAGATTCAAAGCATCTTCAACTCGTGCTGCTCCAGGCGTATATTATTGTGCCATCATAGACTTATGCGATTCAAAGCATCTTCAACTCGTGCTGCTACAGGCGTATATTATTGTGCCGTCATAGACTGATGCGATTCAAAGCATCTTCATCTCGTGCTGCTACAGGCGTATATTATTGTGCCGTCATAGACTGATGCGATTCAAAGCATCTTCATCTCGTGCTTCTCCGGGTGCTAGTGTATTGTGCCGTCATAGACTGATGCGATTCAAAGCATCTTCAACTCGTGCTGCTACAGGCGTATATGATTGTGCCGTCATAGACTGATGCGATTCAAAGCATCTTCAACTCGTGCTGCTCCAGGCGTATATTATTGGGCCGTCATAGACTGATGCGATTCAAAGCATCTTCATCTCGTGCTTCTCCGGGTGCTAGTGTATTGTGCCGTCATAGACTGATGCGATTCAAAGCATCTTCAACTCGTGCTGCTACAGGCGTATATGATTGTGCCGTCATAGACTGATGCAATTCAAAGCATCTTCATCTCGTGCTTCTCCGGGTGCTAGTGTATTGTGCCGTCATAGACTGATGCGATTCAAAGCATCTTCATCTCGTGCTTCTCCGGGTGCTAGTGTATTGTGCCGTCATAGACTGATGCGATTCAAAGCATCTTCAACTCGTGCTGCTCCGGGTGCTAGTGTATTGTGCCCAGGGCCGGATTATCCACTAGGCAAACTAGGCTACTGCCTAGGGGCGCTATAACTCGAGGGGGCGCTTAGGAATTTTGGAAACATTACAAAATTTCATTAAAACTTCAATGTTATCATATTGTTACTAATAGCTGTTGTGTTTTGGACTGTTTCTGAAATTTGTAAAGTCTAATCGAGTTGGACGGGACGTTACGACAGATATCTTTCCCATCCTGACTCCCCGAGCAGCCAAACGCAAACCATGAGCAAACGCGAATGGTGAGAGGTCATTCTCTACATTAACGAAGACATATTTACGAAATTCTATTAGTCAGGAAGGACTTACGAATTTGGCAGTTCTGTCTATAAACAGTCCAATAACCAACGCTCTGACTTTCGATAATATAATTACGAAATTCAAAAGCAAAAAATCAAGAAAAAGAATTTAATTTAAAGATATTGGTTTTTACCTCTCGCTAGAGAGGTATTGGATTCATGCTAAAATTCGACTCAGACAAATTTTTATAACATAGTTTGTAAATGACATATGTCAGTGTTAAAAATCAACAGTTTTAGTATCATTCTGGTAAAATGCATATATCTATCAGGAGTGGGGGGGGGGGGGGGTTGCACAAGAATATTTTTGCCTAGGGGCGCAAGAATATGTTTGCCTAGGGGCGCGTTTAAATCTAATCCGGCACTGCATTTGTTACCTCGACCACATGGTGACGGGTTTGAATTTCAATTTGAGGTTCCTTCTTGAAAATTTTCCACTCCTAAAATTATAATTTTTATAAGTAAAGTTATTTTACACTATATCAATGTTATAACATTCATGAAAATATTTAAAATCATTCAAATAAAAAAGTAAAATCCTGAAACACATTACTCACATGACTAGTCGCGTTGCGGCACTTGGTAGTTGTCCCTTTTACGGCTTGAATACTACTGGACCTATGGTTACAACTCACCGGTTTTGTGTAGTATGCGTTGTTATAATAGTCATTTAAGAATACCAGAAAGGGCATAGTTATGAAAATAAAAATAAATGTGATATATGCAAAAAAGAAAAATTGCGGCATAAAATGCCGCTGCGCGCCCGTCGAAGGGATAATGTATACACTTTTCCTTTTATAATATTAAGGTCTGCGTCATTAACCATTTCATGGACAATGGACATCACAGACCAAATGAACATGGTTTTATTCCACTGCATTTTCTTGTACCACTGTAATTTGCAAAAGTTCAAAATCGTACCAGATGAGATAACAAGCGCGACTAAAACACTACGAATCGAATTGAAAGTAAGAACGGACAGAATAAGTGATCAGATGCAGAATACCACTCCTTTAAACAATTGCTAGGTCTATAACTTAGAATCAGAAGAAAATCTTTTCATCCTCGCTGAAGAATGACAAGAGCCACAATAACATTATTTCTTGGAATTTATTAAAATTTATTTCAATATAAGGTTTCTTAAAACAAATTACGCATATATTTTAATTTATTTTTTTACTTTAAATACATAAAACAGGAATATGTAACAAAATCACATCATTACATTTTCTAGTTTTCAAATAAGACAAATGACAGCTATTTAAATTTGGCGCTACTTCGGTTCGTTCACAATAAACTCTTTCAAGATGCAGTCAAGAAACCGGAAGCCTACTTTCAGGTTTTGTAATTCCCGGTCGATTCTGACGTCACGCTTTCGGAGTCAATTACGATATGAGTAAAATTAGATTTATGCTTTCTTTCAATTAACTAACATTAAAATAGTTAACTTTATTATTAATGAATACGGCTTTTCCGCATAAAGATAATTGTGTTACTGATTTTTATCATAAATTTTATAAATGGATTAAGGAAAGTAAAAAAATAATGGAAAGAAGGGATTATTATTAACATCTTTTATAATATCTGCCCCATGATTTCCACCCTTACAGCAATTTATTCTAAAAATTTGTTAACATTCTCCTGTTTCGTCTGTGTTCAATGCCAGCTTCCTCTTGTAACTCTTTTATGGTTTGATAGTCTCTGCACTATTGACTCCGAAAGTGATGACGTCAAAATCGACCGGGAGTTACAAAACCTGAAAGTAGGCTTCCGGTTTCTTAACTGCATCTTGAAAGAGTTTGTTGTGAACGAACCGTACTAGCGCCAAATTTAAATAGCTGTCATCAAAGCTGTAATGTGTAAAGTGTAAATAAAACTTTTTTAGCATTAAAAATTGTTTCTTATAAAGCTAATTTTATAACAATATTTTGCAATATAGTCAATTAATAAAATGTATAATGCATATGACAAATATTGGACATGGAAAATAAAAGAAGTAGGTATGAAAAATTTGAAAAGTAGATTATCATATAATAAAATATATTTGTCACATACGTATAAATAATATAAAGAGTGTTAATGAATACGTGTTACAAATTTATAGGTTATGTAGGGGATGCAAAAATAAAATAAACAAAATTAGTAACTGTAGTGAGAGATCGTAACAGCCAACGAAAATTAAGAAAGATAACCCTGCGGCGGGCGCGCTTTTGAAAATCACATGAGCGGTCGCGCTGCGGTATTTTATGCCGCAAGTAAAAAGAACTACAATTTAATGCAAAAAACAAAATTTATTTATAAAATAATAAAAAAAAAACATAATTAAACATATTTCTTATTACAATAAATACTAAATGTCGAACTTAATTCGTCTACTCAAGGTGTCGAGAAGAGGGATAATTCATGTTCACAATTCTCTTGATTTTAACATTTATTTGGACGTTTCGGAGGTCCAAAAACCTCCATCTTCAGCATTTTACATTATTGTGTTCTAAGTTTTATATTTAATGTTGTGTGGTAAGATGTGTTCTCATACAAAACCCCGTAAATTTGATAAGAGGGTGGGTCTTCACCTCCATCCTGGTTTTTTGAGGGATTAAGGCTTGAAAGTTATTTAAAAAATGAGAGTGACCAGCACATTTGTTCAGGGCCGGATTATCCACTAGGCAAACTAGGCTACTGCCTAGGGGCGCTATAACTCGAGGGGGCGCTTAGGAATTTTGGAAACATTACAAAATTTCATTAAAACTTCAATGTTATCATATTGTTACTAATAGCTGTTGTGTTTTGGACTGTTTCTGAAATTTGTAAAGTCTAATCGAGTTGGACGGGACGTTACGACAGATATCTTTCCCATCCTGACTCCCCGAGCAGCCAAACGCAAACCATGAGCAAACGCGAATGGTGAGAGGTCATTCTCTACATTAACGAAGACATATTTACGAAATTCTATTAGTCAGGAAGGACTTACGAATTTGGCAGTTCTGTCTATAAACAGTCCAATAACCAACGCTCTGACTTTCGATAATATAATTACGAAATTCAAAAGCAAAAAATCAAGAAAAAGAATTTAATTTAAAGATATTGGTTTTTACCTCTCGCTAGAGAGGTATTGGATTCATGCTAAAATTCGACTCAGACTTAAAAAAATATTTAACTGCAGTTTCCTCAATCTGATATTCCTGGGAAGAGCTGAAAAGGTTTTGGTAACAATTGGACAACCGGAAGTAGTAGTTTCTTAGAAACTAAAAAAAAAATATATAATTTTTTGGAAATTTTTGTTATTACAAATATTGAAGAACAAAATTCTCCATCTAATACACGTAAAATTTTTATTATATCTTGTATAGATTTAGAGATAGACACTATAATATATAGAATATTCTAATCGTAGAGGCTAAGACACTAAGGAAACGACTTTAGAAATTCAAATTTTTATAACATAGTTTGTAAATGACATATGTCAGTGTTAAAAATCAACAGTTTTAGTATCATTCTGGTAAAATGCATATATCTATCAGGAGTGGGGGGGGGGGGGGGGGGGGTTGCACAAGAATATTTTTGCCTAGGGGCGCAAGAATATGTTTGCCTAGGGGCGCGTTTAAATCTAATCCGGCACTGATTGTGCCGTCATAGACTGATGCGATTCAAAGCATCTTCAACTCGTGCTGCTCCAGGCGTATATTATTGTGCCGTCATAGACTGATGCGATTCAAAGCATCTTCAACTCGTGCTGCTCCAGGCGTATATTATTGTGCCGTCATAGACTCATGCGATTCAAAGCATCTTCAACTCGTGCTGCTCCAGGCGTATATTATTGTGCCGTCATAGACTGATGCGATTCAAAGCATCTTCAACTCGTGCTGCTCCAGGCGTATATTATTGTGCCGTCATAGACTGATGCGATTCAAAGCATCTTCATCTCGTGCTTCTCCGGGTGCTAGTGTATTGTGCCGTCATAGACTGATGCGATTCAAAGCATCTTCAACTCGTGCTGCTCCAGGCGTATATTATTGTGCCGTCATAGACTCATGCGATTCAAAGCATCTTCAACTCGTGCTGCTCCAGGCGTATATTATTGTGCCGTCATAGACTGATGCGATTCAAAGCATCTTCAACTCGTGCTGCTCCAGGCGTATATTATTGTGCCGTCATAGACTGATGCGATTCAAAGCATCTTCATCTCGTGCTTCTCCGGGTGCTAGTGTATTGTGCCGTCATAGACTGATGCGATTCAAAGCATCTTCAACTCGTGCTGCTCCAGGCGTATATTATTGTGCCGTCATAGACTGATGCGATTCAAAGCATCTTCAACTCGTGCTGCTACAGGCGTATATTATTGTGCCGTCATAGACTGATGCGATTCAAAGCATCTTCATCTCGTGCTTCTCCGGGTGCTAGTGTATTGTGCCGTCATAGACTGATGCGATTCAAAGCATCTTCAACTCGTGCTGCTACAGGCGTATATGATTGTGCCGTCATAGACTGATGCGATTCAAAGCATCTTCAACTCGTGCTGCTCCAGGCGTATATTATTGGGCCGTCATAGACTGATGCGATTCAAAGCATCTTCATCTCGTGCTTCTCCGGGTGCTAGTGTATTGTGCCGTCATAGACTGATGCGATTCAAAGCATCTTCAACTCGTGCTGCTACAGGCGTATATGATTGTGCCGTCATAGACTGATGCAATTCAAAGCATCTTCAACTCGTGCTGCTCCAGGCGTATATTATTGGGCCGTCATAGACTGATGCGATTCAAAGCATCTTCATCTCGTGCTTCTCCGGGTGCTAGTGTATTGTGCCGTCATAGACTGATGCGATTCAAAGCATCTTCATCTCGTGCTTCTCCGGGTGCTAGTGTATTGTGCCGTCATAGACTGATGCGATTCAAAGCATCTTCAACTCGTGCTGCTCCGGGTGCTAGTGTATTGTGCCGTCATAGACTGATGCGATTCAAAGCATCTTCAACTCGTGCTTCTCCGGGTGCTAGTGTATTGTGCCGTCATAGACTGATGCGATTCAAAGCATCTTCAACTCGTGCTGCTCCAGGCGTATATTATTGTGCCGTCATAGACTGATGCGATTCAAAGCATCTTCAACTTGTGCTTCTCCGGGTGCTAGTGTATTGTGCCGTCATAGACTGATGCGATTCAAAGCATCTTCAACTCGTGCTGCTCCAGGCGTATATTATTGTGCCGTCATAGACTGATGCGATTCAAAGCATCTTCATCTCGTGCTTCTCCGGGTGCTAGTGTATTGTGCCGTCATAGACTGATGCGATTCAAAGCATCTTCAACTCGTGCTGCTCCAGACGTATATTATTGTGCCGTCATAGACTGATGCGATTCAAAGCATCTTCAACTCGTGCTTCTCCGGGTGCTAGTGTATTGTGCCGTCATAGACTGATGCGATTCAAAGCATCTTCAACTCGTGCTGCTACAGGCGTATATTATTGTGCCGTCATAGACTGATGCGATTCAAAGCATCTTCATCTCGTGCTTCTCCGGGTGCTAGTGTATTGTGCCGTCATAGACTGATGCGATTCAAAGCATCTTCAACTCGTGCTGCTCCGGGTGCTAGTGTATTGTGCCGTCATAGACTGATGCGATTCAAAGCATCTTCAACTCGTGCTGGTCCAGGCGTATATTATTGTGCCGTCATAGACTGATGCGATTCAAAGCATCTTCAACTCGTGCTGCTCCAGGCGTATATTATTGTGCCGTCATAGACTGATGCGATTCAAAGCATCTTCAACTCGTGCTGCTCCAGGCGTATATTATTGTGCCGTCATAGACTGATGCGATTCAAAGCATCTTCAACTCGTGCTGCTCCAGGCGTATATTATTGTGCCGTCATAGACTCATGCGATTCAAAGCATCTTCAACTCGTGCTGCTCCAGGCGTATATTATTGTGCCGTCATAGACTGATGCGATTCAAAGCATCTTCATCTCGTGCTTCTCCGGGTGCTAGTGTATTGTGCCGTCATAGACTGATGCGATTCAAAGCATCTTCAACTCGTGCTTCTCCGGGTGCTAGTGTATTGTGCCGTCATAGACTGATGCGATTCAAAGCATCTTCAACTCGTGCTGCTCCAGGCGTATATTATTGTGCCGTCATAGACTGATGCGATTCAAAGCATCTTCAACTCGTGCTGCTCCAGGCGTATATTATTGTGCCGTCATAGACTGATGCGATTCAAAGCATCTTCAACTCGTGCTGCTCCAGGCGTATATTATTGTGCCGTCATAGACTGATGCGATTCAAAGCATCTTCATCTCGTGCTTCTCCGGGTGCTAGTGTATTGTGCCGTCATAGACTGATGCGATTCAAAGCATCTTCAACTCGTGCTGCTCCAGGCGTATATTATTGTGCCGTCATAGACTGATGCGATTCAAAGCATCTTCAACTCGTGCTGCTACAGGCGTATATTATTGTGCCGTCATAGACTGATGCGATTCAAAGCATCTTCATCTCGTGCTTCTCCGGGTGCTAGTGTATTGTGCCGTCATAGACTGATGCGATTCAAAGCATCTTCAACTCGTGCTGCTACAGGCGTATATGATTGTGCCGTCATAGACTGATGCGATTCAAAGCATCTTCAACTCGTGCTGCTCCAGGCGTATATTATTGGGCCGTCATAGACTGATGCGATTCAAAGCATCTTCATCTCGTGCTTCTCCGGGTGCTAGTGTATTGTGCCGTCATAGACTGATGCGATTCAAAGCATCTTCAACTCGTGCTGCTACAGGCGTATATGATTGTGCCGTCATAGACTGATGCAATTCAAAGCATCTTCAACTCGTGCTGCTCCAGGCGTATATTATTGGGCCGTCATAGACTGATGCGATTCAAAGCATCTTCATCTCGTGCTTCTCCGGGTGCTAGTGTATTGTGCCGTCATAGACTGATGCGATTCAAAGCATCTTCATCTCGTGCTTCTCCGGGTGCTAGTGTATTGTGCCGTCATAGACTGATGCGATTCAAAGCATCTTCAACTCGTGCTGCTCCGGGTGCTAGTGTATTGTGCCGTCATAGACTGATGCGATTCAAAGCATCTTCAACTCGTGCTTCTCCGGGTGCTAGTGTATTGTGCCGTCATAGACTGATGCGATTCAAAGCATCTTCAACTCGTGCTGCTCCAGGCGTATATTATTGTGCCGTCATAGACTGATGCGATTCAAAGCATCTTCAACTTGTGCTTCTCCGGGTGCTAGTGTATTGTGCCGTCATAGACTGATGCGATTCAAAGCATCTTCAACTCGTGCTGCTCCAGGCGTATATTATTGTGCCGTCATAGACTGATGCGATTCAAAGCATCTTCATCTCGTGCTTCTCCGGGTGCTAGTGTATTGTGCCGTCATAGACTGATGCGATTCAAAGCATCTTCAACTCGTGCTGCTCCAGACGTATATTATTGTGCCGTCATAGACTGATGCGATTCAAAGCATCTTCAACTCGTGCTTCTCCGGGTGCTAGTGTATTGTGCCGTCATAGACTGATGCGATTCAAAGCATCTTCAACTCGTGCTGCTACAGGCGTATATTATTGTGCCGTCATAGACTGATGCGATTCAAAGCATCTTCATCTCGTGCTTCTCCGGGTGCTAGTGTATTGTGCCGTCATAGACTGATGCGATTCAAAGCATCTTCAACTCGTGCTGCTCCGGGTGCTAGTGTATTGTGCCGTCATAGACTGATGCGATTCAAAGCATCTTCAACTCGTGCTGGTCCAGGCGTATATTATTGTGCCGTCATAGACTGATGCGATTCAAAGCATCTTCAACTCGTGCTGCTCCAGGCGTATATTATTGTGCCGTCATAGACTGATGCGATTCAAAGCATCTTCAACTCGTGCTGCTCCAGGCGTATATTATTGTGCCGTCATACACTGATGCGATTCAAAGCATCTTCAACTCGTGCTGCTCCAGGCGTATATTATTGTGCCGTCATAGACTCATGCGATTCAAAGCATCTTCAACTCGTGCTGCTCCAGGCGTATATTATTGTGCCGTCATAGACTGATGCGATTCAAAGCATCTTCATCTCGTGCTTCTCCGGGTGCTAGTGTATTGTGCCGTCATAGACTGATGCGATTCAAAGCATCTTCAACTCGTGCTTCTCCGGGTGCTAGTGTATTGTGCCGTCATAGACTGATGCGATTCAAAGCATCTTCAACTCGTGCTGCTCCAGGCGTATATTATTGTGCCGTCATAGACTGATGCGATTCAAAGCATCTTCAACTCGTGCTGCTCCAGGCGTATATTATTGGGCCGTCATAGACTGATGCGATTCAAAGCATCTTCATCTCGTGCTTCTCCGGGTGCTAGTGTATTGTGCCGTCATAGACTGATGCGATTCAAAGCATCTTCAACTCGTGCTGCTACAGGCGTATATGATTGTGCCGTCATAGACTGATGCAATTCAAAGCATCTTCAACTCGTGCTGCTCCAGGCGTATATTATTGGGCCGTCATAGACTGATGCGATTCAAAGCATCTTCATCTCGTGCTTCTCCGGGTGCTAGTGTATTGTGCCGTCATAGACTGATGCGATTCAAAGCATCTTCATCTCGTGCTTCTCCGGGTGCTAGTGTATTGTGCCGTCATAGACTGATGCGATTCAAAGCATCTTCAACTCGTGCTGCTCCGGGTGCTAGTGTATTGTGCCGTCATAGACTGATGCGATTCAAAGCATCTTCAACTCGTGCTGCTCCAGGCGTATATTATTGTGCCGTCATAGACTGATGCGATTCAAAGCATCTTCAACTCGTGCTGCTCCAGGCGTATATTATTGTGCCGTCATAGACTGATGCGATTCAAAGCATCTTCAACTCGTGCTGCTCCAGGCGTATATTATTGTGCCGTCATAGACTGATGCGATTCAAAGCATCTTCAACTCGTGCTGCTCCAGGCGTATATTATTGTGCCGTCATAGACTGATGCGATTCAAAGCATCTTCAACTCGTGCTGCTCCAGGCGTATATTATTGTGCCGTCATAGACTGATGCGATTCAAAGCATCTTCAACTCGTGCTGCTCCAGGCGTATATTATTGTGCCGTCATAGACTGATGCGATTCAAAGCATCTTCATCTCGTGCTTCTCCGGGTGCTAGTGTATTGTGCCGTCATAGACTGATGCGATTCAAAGCATCTTCAACTCGTGCTTCTCCGGGTGCTAGTGTATTGTGCCGTCATAGACTGATGCGATTCAAAGCATCTTCAACTCGTGCTGTTCCAGACGTATATTATTGTGCCGTCATAGACTGATGCGATTCAAAGCATCTTCAACTCGTGCTGCTCCAGGCGTATATTATTGTGCCGTCATAGACTGATGCGATTCAAAGCATCTTCAACTCGTGCTGCTCCAGGCGTATATTATTTTGCCGTCATAGACTGATGCGATTCAAAGCATCTTCATCTCGTGCTTCTCCGGGTGCTAGTGTATTGTGCCGTCATAGACTGATGCGATTCAAAGCATCTTCAACTCGTGCTGCTCCAGACGTATATTATTGTGCCGTCATAGACTGATGCGATTCAAAGCATCTTCAACTCGTGCTGCTCCAGGCGTATATTATTGTGCCGTCATAGACTGATGCGATTCAAAGCATCTTCAACTCGTGCTGCTACAGGCGTATATTATTGTGCCGTCATAGACTGATGCGATTCAAAGCATCTTCATCTCGTGCTTCTCCGGGTGCTAGTGTATTGTGCCGTCATAGACTGATGCGATTCAAAGCATCTTCAACTCGTGCTGCTCCAGGCGTATATTATTGTGCCGTCATAGACTGATGCGATTCAAAGCATCTTCAACTCGTGCTGCTCCAGGCGTATATTATTGTGCCGTCATAGACTGATGCGATTCAAAGCATCTTCATCTCGTGCTTCTCCGGGTGCTAGTGTATTGTGCCGTCATAGACTGATGCGATTCAAAGCATCTTCAACTCGTGCTGCTCCAGGCGTATATTATTGTGCCGTCATAGACTGATGCGATTCAAAGCATCTTCAACTCGTGCTGCTCCAGGCGTATATTATTTTGCCGTCATAGACTGATGCGATTCAAAGCATCTTCATCTCGTGCTTCTCCGGGTGCTAGTGTATTGTGCCGTCATAGACTGATGCGATTCAAAGCATCTTCAACTCGTGCTGCTCCAGACGTATATTATTGTGCCGTCATAGACTGATGCGATTCAAAGCATCTTCAACTCGTGCTGCTCCAGGCGTATATTATTGTGCCGTCATAGACTGATGCGATTCAAAGCATCTTCAACTCGTGCTGCTACAGGCGTATATTATTGTGCCGTCATAGACTGATGCGATTCAAAGCATCTTCATCTCGTGCTTCTCCGGGTGCTAGTGTATTGTGCCGTCATAGACTGATGCGATTCAAAGCATCTTCAACTCGTGCTGCTCCAGGCGTATATTATTGTGCCGTCATAGACTGATGCGATTCAAAGCATCTTCAACTCGTGCTGCTCCAGGCGTATATTATTGTGCCGTCATAGACTGATGCGATTCAAAGCATCTTCATCTCGTGCTTCTCCGGGTGCTAGTGTATTGTGCCGTCATAGACTGATGCGATTCAAAGCATCTTCAACTCGTGCTGCTCCAGGCGTATATTATTGTGCCGTCATAGACTGATGCGATTCAAAGCATCTTCATCTCGTGCTTCTCCGGGTGCTAGTGTATTGTGCCGTCATAGACTGATGCGATTCAAAGCATCTTCAACTCGTGCTGCTCCAGGCGTATATTATTGTGCCGTCATAGACTGATGCGATTCAAAGCATCTTCAACTCGTGCTGCTACAGGCGTATATTATTGTGCCGTCATAGACTGATGCGATTCAAAGCATCTTCATCTCGTGCTTCTCCGGGTGCTAGTGTATTGTGCCGTCATAGACTGATGCGATTCAAAGCATCTTCAACTCGTGCTGCTCCAGGCGTATATTATTGTGCCGTCATAGACTGATGCGATTCAAAGCATCTTCATCTCGTGCTTCTCCGGGTGCTAGTGTATTGTGCCGTCATAGAGTGATGCGATTCAAAGCATCTTCAACTCGTGCTGCTCCAGGCGTATATTATTGTGCCGTCATAGACTGATGCGATTCAAAGCATCTTCAACTCGTGCTGCTCCAGACGTATATTATTGTGCCGTCATAGACTGATGCGATTCAAAGCATCTTCAACTCGTGCTGCTACAGGCGTACATTATTGTGCCGTCATAGACTGATGCGATTCAAAGCATCTTCATCTCGTGCTTCTCCGGGTGCTAGTGTATTGTGCCGTCATTGAGTGATGCGATTCAAAGCATCTTCAACTCGTGCTGCTCCAGGCGTATATTATTGTGCCGTCATAGACTGATGCGATTCAAAGCATCTTCAACTCGTGCTGCTCCAGACGTATATTATTGTGCCGTCATAGACTGATGCGATTCAAAGCATCTTCAACTCGTGCTGCTACAGGCGTACATTATTGTGCCGTCATAGACTGATGCGATTCAAAGCATCTTCATCTCGTGCTTCTCCGGGTGCTAGTGTATTGTGCCGTCATTGAGTGATGCGATTCAAAGCATCTTCAACTCGTGCTGCTCCAGGCGTATATTATTGTGCCGTCATACACTGATGCGATTCAAAGCATCTTCAACTCGTGCTGCTCCAGACGTATATTATTGTGCCGTCATAGACTGATGCGATTCAAAGCATCTTCAACTCGTGCTGCTCCAGGCGTATATTATTGTGCCGTCATAGACTGATGCGATTCAAAGCATCTTCAACTCGTGCTGCTACAGGCGTACATTATTGTGCCGTCATAGACTGATGCGATTCAAAGCATCTTCATCTCGTGCTTCTCCGGGTGCTAGTGTATTGTGCCGTCATTGAGTGATGCGATTCAAAGCATCTTCAACTCGTGCTGCTCCAGGCGTATATTATTGTGCCGTCATAGACTGATGCGATTCAAAGCATCTTCAACTCGTGCTGCTCCAGACGTATATTATTGTGCCGTCATAGACTGATGCGATTCAAAGCATCTTCAACTCGTGCTGCTACAGGCGTACATTATTGTGCCGTCATAGACTGATGCGATTCAAAGCATCTTCATCTCGTGCTTCTCCGGGTGCTAGTGTATTGTGCCGTCATTGAGTGATGCGATTCAAAGCATCTTCAACTCGTGCTGCTCCAGGCGTATATTATTGTGCCGTCATACACTGATGCGATTCAAAGCATCTTCAACTCGTGCTGCTCCAGACGTATATTATTGTGCCGTCATAGACTGATGCGATTCAAAGCATCTTCAACTCGTGCTGCTCCAGGCGTATATTATTGTGCCGTCATAGACTGATGCGATTCAAAGCATCTTCATCTCGTGCTTCTCCGGGTGCTAGTGTATTGTGCCGTCATAGAGTGATGCGATTCAAAGCATCTTCAACTCGTGCTGCTCCGGGTGCTAGTGTATTGTGCCGTCATAGACTGATGCGATTCAAAGCATCTTCAACTCGTGCTGCTCCAGGCGTATATTATTGTGCCGTCATAGACTGATGCGATTCAAAGCATCTTCAACTCGTGCTGCTACAGGCGTACATTATTGTGCCGTCATAGACTGATGCGATTCAAAGCATCTTCATCTCGTGCTTCTCCGGGTGCTAGTGTATTGTGCCGTCATAGAGTGATGCGATTCAAAGCATCTTCAACTCGTGCTGCTCCAGGCGTATATTATTGTGCCGTCATAGACTGATGCGATTCAAAGCATCTTCAACTCGTGCTGCTCCAGACGTATATTATTGTGCCGTCATAGACTGATGCGATTCAAAGCATCTTCAACTCGTGCTGCTACAGGCGTACATTATTGTGCCGTCATAGACTGATGCGATTCAAAGCATCTTCATCTCGTGCTTCTCCGGGTGCTAGTGTATTGTGCCGTCATTGAGTGATGCGATTCAAAGCATCTTCAACTCGTGCTGCTCCAGGCGTATATTATTGTGCCGTCATAGACTGATGCGATTCAAAGCATCTTCAACTCGTGCTGCTCCAGACGTATATTATTGTGCCGTCATAGACTGATGCGATTCAAAGCATCTTCAACTCCTGCTACAGGCGTACATTATTGTGCCGTCATAGACTGATGCGATTCAAAGCATCTTCATCTCGTGCTTCTCCGGGTGCTAGTGTATTGTGCCGTCATAGAGTGATGCGATTCAAAGCATCTTCAACTCGTGCTGCTCCAGGCGTATATTATTGTGCCGTCATAGACTGATGCGATTCAAAGCATCTTCAACTCGTGCTGCTCCAGACGTATATTATTGTGCCGTCATAGACTGATGCGATTCAAAGCATCTTCAACTCGTGCTGCTCCAGGCGTATATTATTGTGCCGTCATAGACTGATGCGATTCAAAGCATCTTCATCTCGTGCTTCTCCGGGTGCTAGTGTATTGTGCCGTCATAGAGTGATGCGATTCAAAGCATCTTCAACTCGTGCTGCTCCAGGCGTATATTATTGTGCCGTCATAGACTGATGCGATTCAAAGCATCTTCAACTCGTGCTGCTCCAGACGTATATTATTGTGCCGTCATAGACTGATGCGATTCAAAGCATCTTCAACTCGTGCTGCTACAGGCGTACATTATTGTGCCGTCATAGACTGATGCGATTCAAAGCATCTTCATCTCGTGCTTCTCCGGGTGCTAGTGTATTGTGCCGTCATTGAGTGATGCGATTCAAAGCATCTTCAACTCGTGCTGCTCCAGGCGTATATTATTGTGCCGTCATACACTGATGCGATTCAAAGCATCTTCAACTCGTGCTGCTCCAGACGTATATTATTGTGCCGTCATAGACTGATGCGATTCAAAGCATCTTCAACTCGTGCTGCTCCAGGCGTATATTATTGTGCTGTCATAGACTGATGCGATTCAAAGCATCTTCATCTCGTGCTTCTCCGGGTGCTAGTGTATTGTGCCGTCATAGAGTGATGCGATTCAAAGCATCTTCAACTCGTGCTGCTCCGGGTGCTAGTGTATTGTGCCGTCATAGACTGATGCGATTCAAAGCATCTTCAACTCGTGCTGCTCCAGGCGTATATTATTGTGCCGTCATAGACTGATGCGATTCAAAGCATCTTCAACTCGTGCTGCTCCAGGCGTATATTATTGTGCCGTCATAGACTGATGCGATTCAAAGCATCTTCAACTCGTGCTGTTCCAGGCGTATATTATTGTGCCGTCATAGACTGATGCGATTCAAAGCATCTTCAACTCGTGCTGCTCCAGGCGTATATTATTGTGCCGTCATAGACTGATGCGATTCAAAGCATCTTCAACTCGTGCTGCTCCAGGCGTATATTATTGTGCCGTCATAGACTGATGCGATTCAAAGCATCTTCAACTCGTGCTGCTCCAGGCGTATATTATTGAGCCGTCATAGACTGATGCGATTCAAAGCATCTTCATCTCGTGCTTCTCCGGGTGCTAGTGTATTGTGCCGTCATAGACTGATGCGATTCAAAGCATCTTCAACTCGTGCTTCTCCGGGTGCTAGTGTATTGTGCCGTCATAGACTGATGCGATTCAAAGCATCTTCAACTCGTGCTGCTCCAGACGTATATTATTGTGCCGTCATAGACTGATGCGATTCAAAGCATCTTCAACTCGTGCTGCTCCAGGCGTATATTATTGTGCCGTCATAGACTGATGCGATTGAAAGCATCTTCAACTCGTGCTGCTCCAGGCGTATATTATTGTGCCGTCATAGACTGATGCGATTCAAAGCATCTTCATCTCGTGCTTCTCCTGGTGCTAGTGTATTGTGCCATCATAGACTGATGCGATTCAAAGCTTCTTCAACTCGTGCTGCTCCAGGCGTATATGATTGTGCCGTCATAGACTGATGCGATTCAAAGCATCTTCAACTCGTGCTTCTCCGGGTGCTAGTGTATTGTGCCGTCATAGACTGATGCGATTCAAAGCATCTTCAACTCGTGCTGCTCCAGGCGTATATTATTGTGCCGTCATAGACTGATGCGATTCAAAGCATCTTCATCTCGTGCTTCTCCGGGTGCTAGTGTATTGTGCTGTCATAGACTGATGCGATTCAAAGCATCTTCAACTCGTGCTGCTCCAGACGTATATTATTGTGCCGTCATAGACTGATGCGATTCAAAGCATCTTCAACTCGTGCTGCTCCAGGCGTATATTATTGTGCCGTCATAGACTGATGCGATTCAAAGCATCTTCAACTCGTGCTGCTACAGGCGTATATTATTGTGCCGTCATAGACTGATGCGATTCAAAGCATCTTCAACTCGTGCTGCTCCAGGCGTATATTATTGTGCCGTCATAGACTGATGCGATTCAAAGCATCTTCAACTCGTGCTGCTCCAGGCGTATATTATTGTGCCGTCATAGACTGATGCGATTCAAAGCATCTTCATCTCGTGCTTCTCCGGGTGCTAGTGTATTGTGCCGTCATAGACTGATGCGATTCAAAGCATCTTCAACTCGTGCTGCTCCAGACGTATATTATTGTGCCGTCATAGACTGATGCGATTCAAAGCATCTTCAACTCGTGCTGCTCCAGGCGTATATTATTGTGCCGTCATAGACTGATGCGATTCAAAGCATCTTCAACTCGTGCTGCTCCAGGCGTATATTATTGTGCCGTCATAGACTGATGCGATTCAAAGCATCTTCAACTCGTGCTGCTACAGGCGTATATTATTGTGCCGTCATAGACTGATGCGATTCAAAGCATCTTCAACTCGTGCTGCTCCAGGCGTATATTATTGTGCCGTCATAGACTGATGCGATTCAAAGCATCTTCAACTCGTGCTGCTCCAGGCGTATATTATTGTGCCGTCATAGACTGATGCGATTCAAAGCATCTTCATCTCGTGCTTCTCCGGGTGCTAGTGTATTGTGCTGTCATAGACTGATGCGATTCAAAGCATCTTCAACTCGTGCTGCTCCAGACGTATATTATTGTGCCGTCATAGACTGATGCGATTCAAAGCATCTTCAACTCGTGCTGCTCCAGGCGTATATTATTGTGCCGTCATAGACTGATGCGATTCAAAGCATCTTCAACTCGTGCTGCTACAGGCGTATATTATTGTGCCGTCATAGACTGATGCGATTCAAAGCATCTTCATCTCGTGCTTCTCCGGGTGCTAGTGTATTGTGCCGTCATAGACTGATGCGATTCAAAGCATCTTCAACTCGTGCTGCTCCAGGCGTATATTATTGTGCCGTCATAGACTGATGCGATTCAAAGCATCTTCATCTCGTGCTTCTCCGGGTGCTAGTGTATTGTGCCGTCATAGACTGATGCGATTCAAAGCATCTTCAACTCGTGCTGCTCCAGACGTATATTATTGTGCCGTCATAGACTGATGCGATTCAAAGCATCTTCAACTCGTGCTGCTCCAGGCGTATATTATTGTGCCGTCATAGACTGATGCGATTCAAAGCATCTTCAACTCGTGCTGCTACAGGCGTATATTATTGTGCCGTCATAGACTGATGCGATTCAAAGCATCTTCATCTCGTGCTTCTCCGGGTGCTAGTGTATTGTGCCGTCATTGAGTGATGCGATTCAAAGCATCTTCAACTCGTGCTGCTCCAGGCGTATATTATTGTGCCGTCATAGACTGATGCGATTCAAAGCATCTTCAACTCGTGCTGCTCCAGACGTATATTATTGTGCCGTCATAGACTGATGCGATTCAAAGCATCTTCAACTCCTGCTACAGGCGTACATTATTGTGCCGTCATAGACTGATGCGATTCAAAGCATCTTCATCTCGTGCTTCTCCGGGTGCTAGTGTATTGTGCCGTCATAGAGTGATGCGATTCAAAGCATCTTCAACTCGTGCTGCTCCAGGCGTATATTATTGTGCCGTCATAGACTGATGCGATTCAAAGCATCTTCAACTCGTGCTGCTCCAGACGTATATTATTGTGCCGTCATAGACTGATGCGATTCAAAGCATCTTCAACTCGTGCTGCTCCAGGCGTATATTATTGTGCCGTCATAGACTGATGCGATTCAAAGCATCTTCATCTCGTGCTTCTCCGGGTGCTAGTGTATTGTGCCGTCATAGAGTGATGCGATTCAAAGCATCTTCAACTCGTGCTGCTCCAGGCGTATATTATTGTGCCGTCATAGACTGATGCGATTCAAAGCATCTTCAACTCGTGCTGCTCCAGACGTATATTATTGTGCCGTCATAGACTGATGCGATTCAAAGCATCTTCAACTCGTGCTGCTACAGGCGTACATTATTGTGCCGTCATAGACTGATGCGATTCAAAGCATCTTCATCTCGTGCTTCTCCGGGTGCTAGTGTATTGTGCCGTCATTGAGTGATGCGATTCAAAGCATCTTCAACTCGTGCTGCTCCAGGCGTATATTATTGTGCCGTCATACACTGATGCGATTCAAAGCATCTTCAACTCGTGCTGCTCCAGACGTATATTATTGTGCCGTCATAGACTGATGCGATTCAAAGCATCTTCAACTCGTGCTGCTCCAGGCGTATATTATTGTGCTGTCATAGACTGATGCGATTCAAAGCATCTTCATCTCGTGCTTCTCCGGGTGCTAGTGTATTGTGCCGTCATAGAGTGATGCGATTCAAAGCATCTTCAACTCGTGCTGCTCCGGGTGCTAGTGTATTGTGCCGTCATAGACTGATGCGATTCAAAGCATCTTCAACTCGTGCTGCTCCAGGCGTATATTATTGTGCCGTCATAGACTGATGCGATTCAAAGCATCTTCAACTCGTGCTGCTCCAGGCGTATATTATTGTGCCGTCATAGACTGATGCGATTCAAAGCATCTTCAACTCGTGCTGTTCCAGGCGTATATTATTGTGCCGTCATAGACTGATGCGATTCAAAGCATCTTCAACTCGTGCTGCTCCAGGCGTGTATTATTGTGCCGTCATAGACTGATGCGATTCAAAGCATCTTCAACTCGTGCTGCTCCAGGCGTATATTATTGTGCCGTCATAGACTGATGCGATTCAAAGCATCTTCAACTCGTGCTGCTCCAGGCGTATATTATTGAGCCGTCATAGACTGATGCGATTCAAAGCATCTTCATCTCGTGCTTCTCCGGGTGCTAGTGTATTGTGCCGTCATAGACTGATGCGATTCAAAGCATCTTCAACTCGTGCTTCTCCGGGTGCTAGTGTATTGTGCCGTCATAGACTGATGCGATTCAAAGCATCTTCAACTCGTGCTGCTCCAGACGTATATTATTGTGCCGTCATAGACTGATGCGATTCAAAGCATCTTCAACTCGTGCTGCTCCAGGCGTATATTATTGTGCCGTCATAGACTGATGCGATTGAAAGCATCTTCAACTCGTGCTGCTCCAGGCGTATATTATTGTGCCGTCATAGACTGATGCGATTCAAAGCATCTTCATCTCGTGCTTCTCCTGGTGCTAGTGTATTGTGCCATCATAGACTGATGCGATTCAAAGCTTCTTCAACTCGTGCTGCTCCAGGCGTATATGATTGTGCCGTCATAGACTGATGCGATTCAAAGCATCTTCAACTCGTGCTTCTCCGGGTGCTAGTGTATTGTGCCGTCATAGACTGATGCGATTCAAAGCATCTTCAACTCGTGCTGCTCCAGGCGTATATTATTGTGCCGTCATAGACTGATGCGATTCAAAGCATCTTCATCTCGTGCTTCTCCGGGTGCTAGTGTATTGTGCTGTCATAGACTGATGCGATTCAAAGCATCTTCAACTCGTGCTGCTCCAGACGTATATTATTGTGCCGTCATAGACTGATGCGATTCAAAGCATCTTCAACTCGTGCTGCTCCAGGCGTATATTATTGTGCCGTCATAGACTGATGCGATTCAAAGCATCTTCAACTCGTGCTGCTACAGGCGTATATTATTGTGCCGTCATAGACTGATGCGATTCAAAGCATCTTCAACTCGTGCTGCTCCAGGCGTATATTATTGTGCCGTCATAGACTGATGCGATTCAAAGCATCTTCAACTCGTGCTGCTCCAGGCGTATATTATTGTGCCGTCATAGACTGATGCGATTCAAAGCATCTTCATCTCGTGCTTCTCCGGGTGCTAGTGTATTGTGCCGTCATAGACTGATGCGATTCAAAGCATCTTCAACTCGTGCTGCTCCAGACGTATATTATTGTGCCGTCATAGACTGATGCGATTCAAAGCATCTTCAACTCGTGCTGCTCCAGGCGTATATTATTGTGCCGTCATAGACTGATGCGATTCAAAGCATCTTCATCTCGTGCTTCTCCGGGTGCTAGTGTATTGTGCTGTCATAGACTGATGCGATTCAAAGCATCTTCAACTCGTGCTGCTCCAGACGTATATTATTGTGCCGTCATAGACTGATGCGATTCAAAGCATCTTCAACTCGTGCTGCTCCAGGCGTATATTATTGTGCCGTCATAGACTGATGCGATTCAAAGCATCTTCAACTCGTGCTGCTACAGGCGTATATTATTGTGCCGTCATAGACTGATGCGATTCAAAGCATCTTCATCTCGTGCTTCTCCGGGTGCTAGTGTATTGTGCCGTCATAGACTGATGCGATTCAAAGCATCTTCAACTCGTGCTGCTCCAGGCGTATATTATTGTGCCGTCATAGACTGATGCGATTCAAAGCATCTTCATCTCGTGCTTCTCCGGGTGCTAGTGTATTGTGCCGTCATAGACTGATGCGATTCAAAGCATCTTCAACTCGTGCTGCTCCAGACGTATATTATTGTGCCGTCATAGACTGATGCGATTCAAAGCATCTTCAACTCGTGCTGCTCCAGGCGTATATTATTGTGCCGTCATAGACTGATGCGATTCAAAGCATCTTCAACTCGTGCTGCTACAGGCGTATATTATTGTGCCGTCATAGACTGATGCGATTCAAAGCATCTTCATCTCGTGCTTCTCCGGGTGCTAGTGTATTGTGCCGTCATAGACTGATGCGATTCAAAGCATCTTCAACTCGTGCTGCTCCAGGCGTATATTATTGTGCCGTCATAGACTGATGCGATTCAAAGCATCTTCATCTCGTGCTTCTCCGGGTGCTAGTGTATTGTGCCGTCATAGACTGATGCGATTCAAAGCATCTTCAACTCGTGCTGCTCGAGGCGTATATTATTGTGCCGTCATAGACTGACGCGATTCAAAGCATCTTCAACTCGTGCTGCATACTGTAATAAAATTAAATATTTTGTGGCTAAAGTTATGTCCGAAAACTGACCAGAGAAGCGAATGAAAATCATTTAAGAAGTTGGCATCTCCCAAATTTTGCCGAATTTATTTCTAATAGACTTGGTAAACTTCGAATTGTATGTTATTAAATTATGAATTATTGAAAGGTCCAGAAATATTTAATTCACTAATTGGAATATTATTGGAATTCAGACAAATACAAAAGAATTGTTTCTACATTTAAAAATAATTCCAAACGATCAGATAGCTCAATATTTTTTTTATGACGAAACAACAACCCAGAAATTTAACCAAAAGTTTATGTGATGACGCTAATAATATTTGGAGCACTTTGTTTACCATATTACGTACCTACAAGAAGTGAAAAATCGGAACGCCAAAGAATTTGAAGATGAAAAGAACGTCGCATGGACGACTATTCAGATTCGTATGATACAGAAGAAGACCAAAAAGCCATTAAGTAAATCACTAAAGCAATAGAAGTTCAAAGAAGAGGTGGCTTTCAAATGTGCAATTGGGTTTACACTTCCGAAAAAGCTGGAAAACGATTCATACAGAAATATATTTATTACTGCAGACGGCGAATAACTATTTATTTATACAAATTAGTAAATTTGCAAATATAATGGGGGATTACACCATTTTTTTTATAATTTCATCTGAAAATATTAGGAAAACTAAGACTATTGATGAAAATCCGGTGAAAATATTCCTATTAATAAGCGAGTTATGGTCTCCCGAATTTTGAAAAGACTGACGTGACGTCACATTTATGTGTTTTTATATCAAACTGTTTTCATCACGGACCTAAATGTTCTTAAAATATATGCTGTTTTAAGTTATATTTACATAAAAATAAATGAATATTATAACACTGTATAAGTCTACATACTATATAATTACAGGTGTATTTAAATTATTAAGTTTAATACAAGAAATTTATGTTAAAATAAAAACTGTTTGAAACCTGCTGTACAGGAATGTTAGCTCCTCCTTTCGAATTTGAATTTCTTAACTTCCATTGGTAGTAATCCACACCTCCTAACACGCTATTTGTAATGCATGTATAGGTGGTCTCTCGGTCGCCAATCAAAATATTTTCATATTAGTGTCGAAGCGCTATAACAAAAAACCCTTTATTTCCGAAATATCTCAATTATACCATTTCATTTTTTTATTAATATTCGTTATTCGACATATACATTCGTATTTTTTTACTATTTTCCTTTAATTCGATTGAGCCGTAATCCCCCATTTTCATTAACAATTTAAGTTAGCCAGGGCTTTATTACCTTTATTAAAACAAGAAAAGAAAAAAATGGAAGATTGTCATATCACGCATTGTAAAGTATGCTATATATAAAGATTGTGCTGTGAGATTCTTTTAAAAAGGATTCAACAGCAATCTTTAAGATTTTTTAGTAAACAAGAAATTCGACGACTAAATAAAAATATGTCAAAAACAAGCTGCATGGAATGTAAACGTCCAGACGTCGCTAAAGACATGAAAACTTGCGACAAGTGCAACAAATGGTTCCATTACTCCTGTGTTGGTGTAAATGAAGAGATGAAAATACACTATGGCAATTCAAGTAGTGTACCTGCCAGAGAGAAGAAAGAAATACAAAAAATCTGTTTGAAGTGCTGAAAGAAAGAAGTTTGCACTCCGAGAGCTTGAACTAAATAAAACTGAAGAAGAATTTAAACTCTACTTAGGGTAGAACTATAAAATAAGAAATAAAAAATAAACGATGAAATAAGTGTGAAGTAAAAAAGCTGCTATCAGAATAATATTAGGAATGTACAAAATTGGAGAGAAAGGAATCCGACTCGTCTAAAAAGGATTTACCAACAACATTCAAAATCAATTATTGAAATGAATACTAATATCGAGTTTAGGATTATAGTGGGATCTGAAGAACGATAATACTAAATTTAAACTAAAGATTTCTTCGAATAATAAAGACGATTTTTCTTCCAATTAGATTTCTAGGGAATTTGACCATTTTCGAAAAATGCACAATACTAGATATTTGAAGATTGGTATAAAATGGGAAGATCAAATATCCAGTAGTATCAAATAATGACAGTGTTGTATAGTATTTAAAATACATGTAATTGAAATAAGTATTTGAATTAGATAAAGTATTTTAAGTAATTATTTGAAATACTTAAAAATATAAGTATTTTGTATTTTTAGTAAAATTCTTTTCACAAGTATTTTATATTTTAATACATTAAAATACTATTATTTATATGAAATACTATTTTTCAATATTTGAAATACATTTTTTGTTTGAAATACGTTTTTATATGTAAAATACTGAAGTATTTGAAATAGAAATCCTCTTTTTGTGTAGTCTGATAGTAATATAACTTAGAATAATTCTCTTAATATTTTGCCTATGATAAAATAGGAGTTTCTTTTTAATATTAATAAAATTATGCGATTAAGTTGAAGACAAAAAACATTTTTAAAATACCCTTACATATCTTATTTGTTTTCAAATAATTAAAATTAAAAGTATTTGAAATACTTGAAAGTATTTGAAATATTGGTATATTTGAAATACTAATAAAATAATTGTATTTTACCAAACACATGAAATACTTTTTTTTAGTATTTTATATTTTCTATTTGAAATATGTTTTTTCAAGTATTTTATACAACACTGAATAATGAAGGAACTGTGTAGGTCCGAATGTGCTTACTTCATTACGTAACAGTGAGAGGCGAACGACTGCATTGTGTTTGAGCGCCAAGCGCTGCTAGATTGCAAAAAAATTTCTGACGTTAGGAAAGTAAAAAAAAAATACTACAGAAAATATAGATTAGTGCATTATTTATAAGTTTCCGTCATTTTGAGTGGGAATTTAAGTTCTTAATAAAGAAGCCAAATTTTTAACAAAGAAAAATATTTTTGTTGACAAATAAAACAATATTTGAAAATTTAAACAGTTCTTAGAGTTAAATTTAATTATTTTGCAGCCCAAAATTACTTGGCTAGTATTCGTGTAATTCGTATGGAATGCCGTTTTAGCATTTATTCCCACATTTTAAAACAGTCATACAAATTAATATATCGAAAAAATAAACTCTCTTTAAAAATAAAGATTTAAACTGATTGATGAATTAAAATGTTTGTTGATAATATAATTACAAATTTTTTAAACAAACATTTTAAATCAATAAACACACAACCTTCATTTTAACATTAGTTTAATTTTATGTTTATTCAATTTATATGATTGTTGTTAGTCCCTAAACAAACGTAAAAATTCAAGTATCATAGAAATGAAATAACATATTTATATGAATGAATTAAATTGACTCTGTATTTTCACGACACATGAATTAAAACGATTGTTTATTTCTATGATACTTGAATTAAATTGTTTGTTTCATTCTACGATACGTGATTTAATATGATTGTTGAAAATTTTATAACAATCAATTTAAAAGGCACTGTCATATAAATTCATGTATCATAAAAATAAACTCTTATTAAAATGAAAGATGTAAATTAATTGTTGTATTAAAATGTTTGTTGATAATACAATAACAAATTTTTCTAACAAATTCTAGATAATTTTGTAATTATATTATCAACAAACATTTTAATACAACAATCAATTTACATCTTTCATTTTAATAAGAGTTTATTTTTATGATACATGAATTTATATGACAGTGTCTTTTAAATTGATTGTTATAAAATTATCAACAATCATATTAAATCACGAATCGTAGAATGAAACAAACAATTTAATGCAAGTATCACAGAAATAAACAATCATTTTAATTAATGTGTCGTGAAAATACAGTCAATTTAATTCATTCATATAAATGTTACTTCATTTCTATGATACTTGAATTTTTACGTTTGTTTAGGGACTAACAGCAATCATATAAATTGAACAAACATAAAATTGAACTAATATTAAAAAGAAAGTTATGTGTTGACTGTTGATTTAAAATGTCTGTTTGAAAAGCTTGTAATTATATTATCAACAAACATTTTAATTAAACAATCAGTTTAAATATTTCTTTTTAATTTTAGTATATTTTCTGATACATGAAAATATATGGAATGCCGTTTTAGCATTTATTCCCACATTTTAAAACAGTCGTACAAATTAATATATCGAAAAAATAAACTCTCATTAAAAAGAAAGATTTAAACTGATTGTTGAATTAAAATGTTTGTTGATAATATAATTACAATTTTTTTAAACAAACATTTTAAATCAATAGTCAACACACAACCTTCATTTTAACATTAGTTTAATTTTATGTTTATTCAATTTATATGATTGTTGTTAGTCCCTAAACAAACGTAAAAATTCAAGTATCATAGAAATGAAATAACATTTATATGTTATAATTTTTCTAACAAATTCTAGATAATTTTGTAATTATATTATCAACAAACATTTTAATACAACAATCAATTTACATCTTTCATTTTAATAAGAGTTTATTTTTATGATACATGAATTTATATGACAGTGCCTTTTAAAATGATTGTTATAAAATTATCAACAATCATATTAAATAACGTATCGTAGAATGAAACAAACAATTTAATTCAAGTATCACAGAAATAAACAGTCTTTTTAATTCATGTGTCGTGAGAATACAGAGTCAATTTAATTCATTCATATAAATGTTACTTCATTTCTATGATACTTGAATTTATACGTTTGTTTAGGGACTAACAGCAATCATATAAATTGAACAAACATAAAATTGAACTAATATTAAAAAGAAAGTTTTGTGTTGACTGTTGATTTAAAATGTTTGTTTGAAAAGCTTGTAATTATATTATCAACAAACATTTTAATTAAACAATCAGTTTAAATATTTCTTTTTAATTTTAGTATATTTTTCTGATACATGAAAATATATGATTGTTTTAAAAAATATCAACAATCAATGAATTTGAAGTATCTTATAAATAGACTAAAATTAAAAGAAATATTTAAACTGATTGTTGAATTAAAATGTTTTTTGATAATATAATTACCAATTTTTTAAACAAATATTTTAAACGGTGAACACAAAACTTTCTTTTTAATGTTCGTTTAATTTTATATTTGTTCATATTATATGCTTGTTGATATTTTTTAAACAAATGTAAAAGTTCAAGTATCATAGAAATGAAATAACATTTATATGAATGAATTAAATTCACCCTTTATTTACACGACACATGAATTAAAACGATTGTTTATTTCTGTGATACTTGAATTAAATTGTTTGTTTAATTCTACGATACATGATTTAATATGATTGTTGATAATTTTATAACAATCAATTTAAAAGGCACTGTCATATAAATTCATGTATCGTAAAACTAAACTCTTATTAAAATGAAAGATGAAAATTGATTGTTGTATTAAAATGTTTGTTGATAATATAATTACAAAATTTTCTAACAAACATTTTAAATCATCAGTCAATACAAAACTATCTTTTCAATAATTGTAAAAAGTCAAGTATCGTAAAAATGAAGTAACATTTATAGGAATGAATTAAATTGACTCTTATTATCACGACACATGAATTAAAACGATTGTTTATTTCTGTGATACTTGAATTAAATTGTTTGTTTATTTCTACGATACATGCATTAAAATGATTGTCGATAAATTTAAATGTATCAATTTAATTAGCGCTGTCATGACTATTTCAAGAACTAGTTGCAATTCGGTCATTCTTCCGCAGATGGCTCTACATATTGTAGCTTTGTACAAATATCTGTAATTTATTAGTGACGCTCGATTGCGAGCACAGTAAAATATACTTTATAAAAATGACCGAAAGGCTATGGCCTATAGCTATCTTATAGTTCTTATAACTTTACTCGCTGCGCATAAGCATATATTTCATATGTAAAGCCATCTGTTAAAGTATGACCGAATTGCAAATAGTTCTTGACATAGACACCACGGCGCTAATTAAATTGATACATTTAAATTTATCGACAATCATTTTAATGCATGTATCGTAGAATTAAACAAACAATTTAATTCAAGTATCACAGAAATAAACAATCGTTTTAATTCATGTGTCGTGAAAATAAAGGGTCAATTTAATTCATTCCTATAAATGTTTACTTCATTTCTACGATACTTGACTTTTTACAATTATTGAAAAGATTTTTTGTATTGACCGATGATTTAAAATGTTTGTTAGAAAATTATGTAATTATATTATCAACAAACATTTTAATACAACAATCAATTTACATCTTTCATTTTAATAAGAGTTTATTTTTACGATACATGAATTTATATGATAGTGCCTTTTAAATTGATTGTTATAAAATTATCAACAATCATATTAAATCACGTATCATAGAATGAAACAAACAATTTAATTCAAGTATCATAGAAATAAACAATCGTTTTAATTCATGTGTCGTGAAAATAAAGAGTCAATTTAATTCATTCATATAAATGTTACTTCTTTTCTATGATAGTTGAATTTTTACGTTTGTTTAGAGATTAACAACAATCATATAAATTGAACAAACATAAAATTAAACTAATATTAAAAAGAAAGTTGTGTGTTGACTATTGATTTAAAATGTTTGTTTGAAAAATTTGTAATTATATTATCAACAAACATTTTGATTCAACAATCAGTTTAAATCTTTCTTTTTAATGAGAGTTTATTTTTTCGATACATTAATTTGTATGACTGTTTTAAAATGTGGGAATAAATGATAAAACGGCATTCCATAGATAAAGCTACCTATCAGAGATAATATATCTATATACATATGCTACCTATCCTTTACGACTACGCAACGCATGCACATAACTAGGAACAACGAGAAGAACATGGTGCAGCGGGGCGCGGGAAGTAGGCAGCTGTATACAAGAGTCTAGCCGCCAGACCGGACAAGGAACCCGAAGATACACGATGCTTTCCGCGTGGGAAATTATATACTCATTTTTATGAGATTTTTTTATAAAGTACAACAATAACCTTACCTAACGTAAAAAACTCGCTTCTTTATACTATTTTTTTAACATTTTAATTTACTTTTATAACTACCCGGCAGGCGTATATTTACGTAGGGGCTGAACGGGCTATAGCCCAAAGCGGCAGATTTCTAGGGGCGGCAAAATTCAAGCCCTACTTTCATCAATCCGATTTTGACAAACAAATAGCAGAAAAGTGCCACGCTGTATTTTCAATTGAATATGACAAGAGCTTTAAAGTATTCAGATATAATAATTGACTCTTTTGCAAAACAGCAGTTGCGCCGTAGTTATGAAATAAATGCCAGTACTATTATAGTTGTTAATTTAGGTTTTTAGTAAAATGTTTGCTGCTAATAAAAGCTTTCTGTTGATATTAGTGTAATGAATGTGTACAACTACAAGTATAATAAAACGGCATTCGCAATTTTGAATAGCCGGGGCGGCACTGAACTTAAATTAAATACGCCTACTGTAAGTACTGTACCCGGGTTTTGCTGGCACTTGGAATATGCACTGTGTACCTTCGGTGTTCGTCCGGTGTGATGAAACCGTCATGCCAAAAGGGCACTAGAATAAAAGTTTGATTTAGGCACATTACGGCAAAATGAAGATACTTTTAAATTTTTTTAAATAAAAAAAATTGTCCCGTGGCCGGTTTATTTTTAATAATTTTTTAAAATATAGGCGATACATACGGGCAAAAAAATAATGGAAAAAATCTAAATTAACTAATTCTTATGTTAACACTAGATTATTTCAAGCGCAAATTATTTTATGAATTATAAAATATCAAATTAAAAGATTTACTACAAATACAAATTATAATTACATTTTATTTTAATCGGTATTGTGTGTGAGAGAGAGAGTGAGATGGTGCTATGTAGAATGTAGAGATGGAAGATATCACGAAATGGTGGGGACGCGTACCGCTCAAGAAACACGGAATTTTAGAAAAAACGAGTTGGTAGGAGAATGTAGATCTGATGTAGATAGAAGATATCACGTAATGGGGGAGGGGACGTGATATTTTATAATTCGTAAAATAATTTGATTACCGTACCTCCAAAAATTATAAAAAAAAAATTAAATTAAAGTTCGTTTAATTTGAAAGCAATAGGCCCATAAATCATAACAAAAATAGTAAAATGTACACTTTATCCTTAAAGTACTACATATTCAATAAATAACGATTAAGATAAAAATAACATTTTTTAAATAATTGCTTCAAAATTAAACTAACTTTCATTTAAAAATATTTTAAAAAATTGGTTTATGGGCCCATTCGTCGTATCAAAAAGTTATAATTGTTTTTTGTATAACTGCATTTGATTTTTCAAGAAACCTATAGCAATCTTTCTCACACCAGTTTCTGTAGTAGGCTGCGCGAGCAAGATACCAATAGTGTGACGTCATCTGTGGCCCTGGAAATAAATTTGAATATCTCGCAAAGTTATTAAAAAAAAGTATTTTATCTTAATCATTATTTATTGATTAGTACTTTAAGAATAGTGTTCATTTTATTATTTTTTGTTATAGTTTATGGGCCCATTAGTTAATCTTGATTAATTTTTTCCATCACTCTTTTCGAGTAAATTCGATTTAATGTTTCTTAAACCTACAATGTATTGCATATATTTTTAAAAAATATTAAAAATTGACCGACCGCGAAACTACACATTTTTAAATTTGAAACTCTTCAGAAATTTCTTAACTTTACCGTAATGTGTTTAACTCAATTTTTATATTTTTATACGAACGAACCTTTTAAAAAATAATATAATACAACTTATATTTTATTTTAAATTATATTTTGTTTAAATAATACGAAAAATGGCTTAGAATACAAATTCAAACTGCATACATATCACTTTGTACATTTCTTAGCATATACATTTTCTTATCGTACAAATATGTCATTGAAATTATATTGCTTTATTTGTACATTTCTCGCCTTGTACACTTGTCACTGTGTACAAATCTATAACATGAAGTTGCTGCAGATCAGTGAATTTGAACTTCGCACCTTATCTGCATTTCGAAATATACTTTGAAAATAAAATTATTTTCTCTAGAGTCTATATACAAAGTAGGTATTTGCGCTCGCTTCTCTCGCTTTTATCAACGCAAAATGTCACTTTGCCGCTCATGCGCGACAAAGTAGAAAAAACGCTCACTGTCCGAATTTCTAACTATAAAATGCATCTCCACAAGTCAATATGACTTGATTGTTCTGTCGGTATATTACATAACCAACCAAAATGCCGTACTGCTTAAAACCTGTTTAAAACTGTCAAATTGGTTTCTGGTGACTTAAAAACTGACAAAGCTGTTAAATTCTTCCAACAAATCTTCTTTTAGAATGTTTCAAAACTAATTTCTGGGAGACTTAAAAGCTGTTCAAAACTGTCAAATTGATTTCTGGTGACTTAAAAACTGCCAAAGCTGTCAAACAAATCTTCTTTTGGAATGTTTAAAACAACTTTCAGGGAGACTTAAAAGCTGTTGAGAAATGTCACTTGTCTACATTCTAAGGCTCTGTCCGATGTTGCACTTTTATCACCCTAATATCTAAATCCTAAATTTATATGCCCTAAATCTAGTGATTATTTAGGATTTAGGAATTAGATTTTAGGGTTTTGCAGGAGCACACTATGCCTTGAAGTTGACGCGCGCTAATTAAACAAATCATTTTCGTTGCTATAATTTGTCTAAACGTCAAATTTATTGTCAAATAATAGCTTCTATTTTGTGAAATATAATATTAACATTTACTCTGAAGCATCAAATTGTGTCGAATTGTATAATTCATTTTTGTTATTCTCGTGTTGCCATACAAATCAATGAATATCACTAGTGTGCCATTCGAAGTTGTATTTATGTGAAGAAGACCTAAATCCTAAATACTAAGTACCAAAATGCGACATCGGACACAGTCTAAATGGCAACGTTTAGTCAGGGCTGCTTTATCGGTATATGAAATAACAAAAAAAAATAAATAAATGCCGTACTGCAGTGTAAATGAATACAAAAATAAAATAGGGCATTCATTTACTAAAATGAAAGTAAAAAGTGCGTAGACTAGATTATTTCAATAGCTCAAAAAAAAATATCTGATGTGGACACCACATGACTTCCTTGTACGCCAGTTACACTAAATGTACATATTTTGTTAATAATTAAAATATGTATTATAACAGGCCCATCATAAAATTGCACGTATTTGACATAATTTGACATTGAAATTAAATTCTTTAATTTTTGTTATTTTTTTGTCCTAATTCATAACAAACTTAATTACCGTAATCAAAAAGTACATAATTTTTAAATTTACATAATGTCGCTTATACAAAGAGCTAATTTAATCATACTTGATGTTTTCGACGCAGAATTTAATTCTCTAAAACTTTTATTTGAAGCATTTATTATTAAAATTAAAACAACAACATTTTTTTCAAGAAAAACTGATAACAGCTTCAAGTAAAGTACCACTTCCGGTTATACTATTTTAACCAAAATCTATTAAGTTATTCCCATTGATATAAAAGTATTATATACCAAATTTGAAAAGTTTTGGATTATATTTTAATATAGTTTTTCATTAAAATCTGTTATAGGCTTCAAGTTAAGTACCACTTCCGGTTAGACCATTTTAACTAAAATCTATTATGTTATTCCCATTGATATAAAAGTATTATATACGAAATTTGAAAAGTTTCGGATAATATTTTAATATAGTTTTTCATTAAAATCTATTATAGGCTACTAGTAAAGTACCACTTCCGGATAAACCATTTTAACTAAAATCAATTATATTATTCCCATTGATATAAAAGTCTTATATACCAAATTTGAAAAGTTTTGGATTATATTTTAATATAGTTTTTCATTAAAATCTATTATAGCCTTCAAGTAAAGTACCACTTCCGAAAGTTATGTAATGACCAAAAAGGGAGGTGCACAACTAGATGTTATAACAGTCTTAAATACAAAATTTTAACTTTCTACGGCTTCCCGTTTTTCAGTTATGCGAGATACGTACGTACAGACGTCACGACGAAAAGTCAAAATGGATTCAGGGATGGTCAAAATGGATATTTCCGTTGAAAACTGGAAACCGAAATTTTTCGCGATTACAATACTTCCTTTACTTCGTACAAGGAAGTAAAAATGGAAAATAACGATAAATTAAAATTAAAATATCTGATGTGGACACCACATGACTTCCTTGTACGCCAGTTACACTGAATGTACATATTTTGTTAATAATTAAAATATGTATTATAACAGACCCATCATAAAATTGCACGTATTTGACATAATTTGACATTGACATTAAATTCTTTATTTTTTGTTAATTAATTCTGTAATTAATTACAGAAATCAAGAAGTACATAATTTTTAAATTTACATATGTCGCTTATACAAAGAGCTAATTTAATCATACTTAATGTTTTGGACGCAGAATTTAATTCTCTAAAACTTTTATTTGAAGCATTTATTATTAAAATTAAAACAACAACATTTTTTTCAAGAAAAACTGATAACAGCTTCAAGTAAAGTACCACTTCCGGTTATACTATTTTAACCAAAATCTATTAAGTTATTCCCATTGATATAAAAGTATTATATACCAAATTTGAAAAGTTTTGGATTATATTTTAATATAGTTTTTCATTAAAATCTGTTATAGGCTTCAAGTTAAGTACCACTTCCGGTTAGACCATTTTAACTAAAATCTATTATGTTATTCCCATTGATATAAAAGTATTATATACGAAATTTGAAAAGTTTCGGATAATATTTTAATATAGTTTTTCATTAAAATCTATTATAGGCTACTAGTAAAGTACCACTTCCGGATAAACCATTTTAACTAAAATCAATTATATTATTCCCATTGATATAAAAGTCTTATATACCAAATTTGAAAAGTTTTGGATTATATTTTAATATAGTTTTTCATTAAAATCTATTATAGCCTTCAAGTAAAGTACCACTTCCGAAAGTTATGTAATGACCAAAAAGGGAGG